>SJYX01015274.1:0-12785 GCA_006410675.1 Oreotragus oreotragus | reverse complement strand
CTATGAAGACTTCCCCAAATGTTTTTAGCCTTATCAACTTCTCTCATCCTTGAACCTGGATTGATGGCTCACAAGGTACTTTGTACTAAAGTTTTTTCCTAGTTATTCTACTCTCTAATTAAATTATAGCTTTCTATGAAGAGAAACAGTTACCTTTATAAAGAGTATGTCTTTTCTTTAGATACTAGCGACAGAGAGTTTAAAAAAAAAAAAAAAGAAACAAGAATCTAGTCCCCATAGAGGTTACTTTTTATTTGAAGGAGAAAGCCAATATATGATGATATCAAGTATATTCAGATAACCTCAAGTGATGTATAGACATTAAAAGATGTTGATGTGATATAAGTGATGAAGGGGCACTGTTTTATATTGGGAAAATTAAGAAAAGCTGCTCAAAGAAAGCAATTTATAGCTGAGTTCTAACTTATAAGAAAGGGTTAAGCACACATTGATTTAGAAGAATTTGTATCAGGCAGAAGGGAGAACAAGTTATTAATCTGTGAATTGAATTTTGCTTCCTCTAGAGAGAAAAAGCTTCAGCTGTATCTCTACAATTTGCTTCCCATTATATTTCTGGCTTCTTTAGCTCTACCCCTAGATCTCTAGTTTATCTTTTTAATCTCTCCAATTATGTTTGTTTATCTTTTCCTCATCTCCAGGAGTGGTAAACAATATGAGTGAAGTTGACTGAATAGGAGTAGAGTTCTAAAGAAAAAATCCAGAGGGAAGAGATTAGTAGGGAAAATGGATGTTAATAATTAATAAGAAAAAAATAACAGAAGGAAGTAAATAGATTTGATAAACAAAGGAGATTTTCTATGAATATGGAAGAGCAAAATGACTTGAAGAAGCTATATCTGCCCCATTCAGCACACTGTGTGGTCATGGTGACTCCTTGAGCCAGAAAGGCAGCAGAATGTTTAAATCATACTGTTCTATGCAAACCAGAGAGTAGCTTAAGCTTCTTTTTGTTAAGCAAGAAAAACACTAAATTTTAATAGTAAAGATATTACTATTAAATTAATGGAGAAGGCAATGGCACCCCACTCCAGTACTCTTGCCTGGAAAATCCCATGGATGGAGGAGCCTGGTAGGCTGCAGTCCATGGGGTTGCTAAGAGTCAGACACGACTGAGCGACTTCACTTTCTCTTTTCGCCTTCATGCATTGGAGAAGGAAATGGCAACCCACTCCAGTGTTCTTGCCTGGAGAACCCCAGGGACGGCAGAGCCTGGTGGGCTGCCGTCTATGGGGTCACACAGAGTCGGACACGACTGAAGTGACTTAGCAGCATTAAATTAATAGTACATTAATTAATTAGGACATAAGGTTTGCTTTAAATATTTCTTTGGGAGAGAAGAGACTGTGTCCTCTTCAATTAAGGGGAAAAAAAAATGACCTAAATTTTACAATCCATGAATTCACAGGGAAGAGGTTCCAGTCATTCAGGCACTTTACATGGGTGCTCACAAACTGTGCTCCTCTGGGTGGAGCAGGCTGGGGCTTCCAGTGAACCCAGATATCTTTCTCTTTGGCTTCTTTCTTTCTTTTGGCAAGAATATTGACCTTAACTTGTTATAGCTGTGCTAACAGCCTGTTGGTTATACGCCAAAATCTTCTACTTTTGCCATGGTAGCCTTTGTGGCATATTTATTTCTGAACAGTGTCCATTCCCTCATTGTTTATCATATCACCTTTCCTTAAAATTGCCAAAAGAACAACTCCATGCTTTCTAAAAGACCTAGAAAATACATAGCAGGTGCCTCTCCTCTCTCTGTGTTAGTCATTTTGGCAAATTATTGGAAGATGGCAGTTGCCACAGGAAGGAGCTCAAATGTTTTAAAACATGTAAAAAAGTACCTATTGTTCCACTGTCATTTTGAGGGGAAGTGGAAGGAAATATAGCCATGAGAAATGCTTCATTTTACAGATGATAACCCAAGCAAAGATGTTGAAATGAAAACCTATTCTTTTGTCTGCACAAGACAATCATAAAGGTGGCCTGTATAGATTTGACTATATCTTTTGATTGATGTAATTGAGGATAAATATCCAGCCTCAAGTAACTGATATTCATATAATACCAAATCATCTCTCTTTATGTGCCATGATCCCTCCTCTCAATTAATTCACTCAAGAATACTATATGCACAAATATCTTAAACAGCTCAGGAAAAAATGAACCTACACTGTGCTAGCTGAATTGGAAAGTGAGGTGTTAGAATGCATTCCTCTGTTTATAGAAGTAATTCTTTGGTGTTTGGTTTTTATTTTTCCTTTGTGTAGCTTCTGGCAAGCCCTTTCAGCAAATAGTTTAAATTGCACACTGTAGTATTTATGAAGGAAAGTAGCTACAAGATTTATAGCATAATAAAATACCAATTGGCACCATACCGGGTTGGTCATAATTATTATTAGGAACTACTTAACTAGGTGTTTCACAATTCATATCTTCATTAAACACTTGGAGTTCTTACTCTCTCTGAACTCTCTCATGTCTCTCAAGTTGGAGAACTGGTTAATAATATTTTTATTTCCTAGAATCATGGAGGCTATTTATAATTGAAGGTCATTGATGTGATTTAAAGCTTTCTCCAAAGAACAAAAAAGAAATGAAGATGTCTTTAAGAATGTAAATAAGGGTTCATCTTGAAAACAAGCCTGTTAAAAAAGTTATATGTACACCTTAAGCAGCTTTTACCCATTATGGTTCTGAAAAAAATTTTTTTCAATTTTTAAAAAATATTTGTAGGAACTCATCAAGTGCATAGAACTAGAGAGGGCATTTTAAACTAGGAAGGGGAGGTAGAAAACCATAAAGTTGTGAAATAATTGAACTATTACAATAATGTATACACACAACATCCCCCGTAGGTAACAGAGAGCCACTCCAGATAAGCACTGAAGGAACGTAATCAGATTTCATTTGAGAAAAAAATTCTGATGATAAAGTAGAAAATGGTTGTAGAGGGATAAAGCTGCATGCAAGAAGATGAAACAGGGACAAGAATGTAGAAGGGAAGTAAGCAGGGTATGAGATTAGCAGATGGAGATCCTGCTAATATTGCAGAAGAATTTAAGAGATGGGTTCAACAGAGAAAGAAATTCATGAACACTTTCAGGATTCCAGCCATTGTATTAAACAACTATTTACTGATCATGTTTTGTGTACCTATCGATATTCAACCACAAGAACTTATTCATCAAGAAAACTTACATCATCAAGTGAATATTTTATGTGATAAAAATATTTTATATAATTAAGTACTCTAATAGGTCATTTTTGTAAGACAAAATTACATTTATTTAAAAAGTCTAAGCAAAATGGCTAAGTGGGGAAAATGCATTGTGTATTCTCACCACCTTGCTCCCATCCTAAGTCTGCAATGAATAATGTTTATTTTTGCACCTCACCCAAGTCTTACCTCCAGTTGTTGGATAGTTAGAAGAGGAGCTAAATATGTGCTCTAACAATTTTCTACTTCTCCTAAATGCTTCAGTGCTTCATCCAAAAAGTGTTAAGTCCCTCTCTCTCTCTCTTGCTCACCCCCTTCCTCCCTTTCCCTCTCTCTTTCTCACATTAATAGCTGTCTCTAGAGCCACTTACAAAATGATAGTCATATATATAAAAGCTCAATAACATGCTAGGTAGATTTCAGCCAGCAAATAATCTATTCTTTCCATCTTTTAATTGATTTGAAAAGTAATATGTGTCCCCTTTTCATCTTTCTCCCCTTATTTCCTTCGTCCTTCCTTTCTTTTTTCCTTGCTTTCTCTTTCTTTCTCTCTTTTCTTCCTTTTCCTTTCCCAAATATGTTTTTTCTAAAATATTTATTGAATCATTCTTCAAAGGAATGCTGCATCCTGCAGTCCCCCATTGCACATTCATAGTACATATAAGCATATTAAAATCTAAAATTTCCCGAAATGACAACTTTTATTTCCCCTTGTTCAAACCAGCATTTTTTCAAACATATGCAAACTGAGAATTGCTAGCATATAATATGTCAACACCCAGCTAAAAATAACCCAAGAAATGCACTGCGGGACTATTATCAGAGAATGCTAAAGATGATTTACTTATGCAAATACTTTAAAAAATAATAGAACGTAGTTGGTAAATGTTCTGCAAGGAGAAAAGTGTGTGTGTGTGCATGCAAGTGTGTGTGAATAGACAACATTCTATTATTTTCTATTTTGTGGGGTTAGAAAAACAGATTGATTAATTCTACAGTTAAGGTGCTTCTGTACATTTTAATATAAAGTGTCACCTATTTTATATCAAAACTACTGCAATTATTAGTTTATCTACCTTATTAACTGTCACATAATTATTACACTGCATTTAGTTGAATATAATTTAAAAATCTTATATTTGTGTAAGTGTATGATCATGTTTGCCTGTATATTATATGTGTATATGTATATAATACATAAATGCACACTGAAGGTCAGCTATGAGAAAATGGTAGAGATAAAAATACTGACACTTCAATATACTCAGAAAACTGTGAAAGATTGGAATAAAGCTCAGGCTGCAGGCTGCTGCTTTGAGTCATGGAGGTGCTAGTTATATAAATAATGTTGAAAGATTTCTCCTTTTGTACAAATAAAAAGATCAATGATGCTAGAGGTCCCTGGTATCAGAGCCATAATATAGCAAGGCCATGAGTGATGGATTGATATCAATGGATGCTGACCAATTAAAACCATACCAATGTGGATGGACTGAAAGGATCAAACTATGTTATTTCAAAGGGCATTGGTGTAAGTTTGGAATGTTAGGACAGCAGTCATGAAGATCAAGGCCGCTGCCTCCTCACCAGCCTGTCTCTTGCTGTCCTTTTGAGGCAGCCCTGATCTCAACAGAACTGAGTCTCCTCTGGGTGATCTTTCTTATGCTAGAGGGCTAGAGCATTCATTCAGGCTTGATTGTCTTAATTTTATCACTGTCACTAAAGATGGGCAAATGAAGAAGGAAATCAATTTTTGAAAAGTCTAGAGCTTTAGGAAGAAATTCATATAAACATTTTTTATGTGCCTAGTGTCCATTTAAGAGTTTTATCACAATGCAAAATCGGATTTCCTCCCAAGTTTGTTATTTTTACTCTCTGACTAGTGAGAATAACAAAGAATCAGACACAACTGAGCAACTTCACTCTCACTAGTGAGAATAACCATTCTAATAGCCTGATAATTCCCAAAAAGCTGGGCAGGATTTAAGAAAGAACTTTACAGTAATATGTAATGTCATCCTTAGACAGCATATCCCTAGCATGATACTTCAGTACTTTGGCCACCTCATGCAAAGTGTTGACTCATTGGAAAAGACTCTGATGCTGGGAGGGATTGGAGGCAGGAGAAGAAGGGGACAACAGAGGATGAGATGGCTGGATGGCATCACTGACTCGATGGACGTGAGTCTGAGTGAACTCCGGGAGTTGGTGATGGACAGGGAGGCCTGGCGTGCTGTGATTCATGGGGTTGCAAAGAGTTGGACATAACTGAGCGACTGAACTGAACTGAGCATGACATTCTCATGATATTGTGTGGTAATAGACATTTATTATGTCATAGTTTCTGATGGTTAGTGATTCAAGAGAGGTTAGTCACTCAGCCATGTCTGACTCAGACCCCATGGACTGTAGCCCACCAAGTTCCTCAGTCCATGAGATTCTCCAGGCAAGAATACTAGTGTGGATTGCTATTTCCTTCTCCAAGGAATCTTCCCATCCCAGGGATGGAACCTGCATTCTATGCAGACTCTTTACTGTCTGAGTCACCAGGGAAGTGCTTAGCTGAGTATTTATATCTCAGCAGCTCTCAGAAAGCTTCAATCAATATGGCAGCTAGGACTGCTGTATCATATCAAGAGTCAGCTGGGAAGAACTGTTTCCAAGTCCACTCACAAGGTTCTCAGCCCTCAGAAGACATGTGTCCAAATTCACTCACATGGTTTTTGGCAGGGCTCGGAAGATCTCCTTCCAAGCTCAGTAAGGTAGGATACTCCAAAGGCTGCTTCAGGATATCAGACTGATCTTTCCCAGAACCAGCAAGGTAAGAGAGCTCTAGGGAGAGAACCCAAAACAGAGCCACAGACTTTTTATAACCTAATTGTAAAAATTACTACGTATCATTTCTTATATTCTATTCATCAGAATTAAGTCCATCTCACAGTCAAGGGAGGAGGACTATACAAGTGTGTGAACACTGGGAGATGTGAACAATTCAGGGCCATTGTTGTGGCTGCCTGCTGATGCTGCTGCTAAGTCACATCAGTCGTGTCTGACTCTGCGACCCCATAGACAGCAGCCTAACAGGCTCCTCTGTCCCTGGGAGTCTCCAGGCAAGAATTCTGGAGTGGGTTGCCATTTCCTTCTCCAATGCATGAAAGTGAAAAGTGAAAATGAAGTTGCTCAGTCGTGTCTGAATCTTAGCAACCCCATGGACTATAGCCTACCAGGCTCCTCCATCCATGGGATTTTCCAGGCAAGAGTACTGGAGTGGGTTGCCATTGCCTTCTCCGTTGTGGCTGCCTACCATATGAGAAAAACAAATTAGCTGGGTCCTCAAAAAGCTCACTGACTTGATCATTTGAACACTGTTCTCTTGAGAAGTTTGCATTCAACGGTTTATTTCTAGAAATAATACATGGTTACTTAACATTTTTGGACAGTAGTTTTGGCTTGATCTTAAAATTAATTTTAGAAGCAACATCTAAATATGTGAGGACTACAAGAAAGACTAACATGAACACAAAACAGGGTGTCTTGAATTTATTATGGTGAAGATTTAAAGTCTGTAACTTTTAACAAATGCAATTTAAATTCTTCGTTACATGACATAAGATAGCCAAGGTATCCTTATCCTATAAATATTGGTAGTTGAATCTATGCTATTTGTAATTTCTTTAATACTGACATCAATGGTCCCAAATTCTCCTATCAGGAGATAAATAGACATTTTGGAAACTGACACCATAAAACCATATAACAGATTCAGAGTTCTTCAACTTTAGAGGTTTTAAGAGAACATTTGGTTCAATTCCAGGTATTGCAATGAATAAATTTTTAATAATTACAGAACTAAAGTCATAAAAATGGTTTTGTAGAAATAACTGAGTCTAGTGGTCTTTAAACTTATTTTTTAGTGCCTGCTCTGGGGGAAGGGTGGGCTAGTCAGAGTGAATAGAAAAATGCAAAAACTCTGAAGTGGATAAATAATTAGCATACTTGTGTAAACAGTGATGCTCAGAAATCATCTGAACAGAGAGAATAAGAAAGTGTAGAAAAAGGACAAGATCAGAGAGATAGTAGGTAGAAGAGGGCAGCTCAAATAGGGCCTTGTGACAGGAGGTACCATATGGGGCAGGTTGTGTAGGACCTAAGAGGGATGGGATACCATTGAAGATACATGAGCACAGAAATGACCTGATTTTACTTATCTTTTTAAAAGGATAATTCCAGCTGGTCTTTTGAGAAAAAGCTATTGGGTAACAAAGGTAGGAAAAGGGAATCAGCTAGGAGGTTCTTGCATTAATCTCAGTGAGAAATGATCATAGTTTTGAACATGGTGGTTAATAGTGGAGAGAGCAAGAAATTATCACACTTTTGAAAACATAAGCAGTAAAATTTGTGTTAGTTATGGGCTGTGAGAAAAATAGAGGAATACAGGTGATTCTAATATCATTATATGAGGAGCAAAATATTTTCTTCAATTAAGCCTTTTTTTTTTTTTTAACAAGTAGGAACAGAATCAAACTAATTTGGCCAGGGGTGATGAGCTCAGATCCCTTGTTCAAGGTACCCCATTGACCCTGACATCATTCTGAGGACCGGTCCTATAGACCTTCTCAGAGAACAGTTTGAAAAACACATGTAGCTAGTTGGTAACACATTCCTCAACCTATATACACTTTTTTTTTTTTTTTCTCTTTAAACTGTAACTTAGTTTGAACCTAGTTTCCAAAAATAGCTAAAAACATAATCTGATTCAATCTCAGATAAACACTCATTTCAGGTCAGTTCGGAGAAGGCAGTGGCAACCCACGCCAGTACTCTTGCCTGGAAAATCCCATGGACGAAGGAGCCTGGTAGGCTGCAGTCCATGGGGCCGCTAAGAGTCGGACACGACTGAGCGACTTCACTTTCACTTTTCACCTTCATGCATTGGAGAAGGAAATGGCAACCCACTCCAGTGTTCTTGCCTGGAGAATCCCAGGGACGGGGGAGCCTGGTAGGCTGCCGTCTATGGGGTCACGCAGAGTCAGACACAACTGAAACGACTTAGCAGCAGCAGCAGCAGCAGGTGAGTTCAGTTGCTCAGTCATGTCTGACTCTTTGTGACCCCGTGAACTGCAGCACACCAGGCTCCTCTGTCTATCACCAACTCCTAGAGCTTGCTCAAACTCATGTCCATCAAGTCAGAGATACTACCCAACCATCTCATCCTCTGTCATTCCCTTCTCCTGCCTTCACTCTTTCCCAGCATCAAGGTCTTTTACAATGAGTCAGTTCTTTGCATTAGGTGGCTAAAGTATTGGAGTTTCAGCTTCAGCATCAGTCCTTCCAATGAACATTCAGGACTGATTTCTTTTAGGATGGACTGGTTTGAACTCTTTGCAGATCAAGGGACTCTCAAGAGTCTTCCCCAACACCACAGTTCAAAAGCATCAGTTCTTTGTTTCTCAGCTTTCTTTATGGTCTAACTCTCACATCCATACATGACTACTGGAAAAACCGTAACTTTGACTAGATGGACCTTTGTCAGCAAAGTAATGTCTCTGCTTTATAATATGCTGTCTAGTTTGGTCATAGCCTTTGTTCCAAGCAACAAGCATCTTTTAATTTCATGGCTGCAGTCTCTGTCTGCAATGAATTTAGGCTCCCTTTATAGGGATTTGACAGTACCATTGTGACATTAATGGACAGGGGTAATAATATTTTGTTATACTGTTTATTATGCTTCCACTTGTATCTACTGCCAGGTAAATTTGACGTGGTTGTGGGCATCTATCTATTCATCTAGGTGCCCAGAGTTAAATGCAGTCTCTTATGTATGCCTCTTTCAACTGTTGCCTCTCCTTAAATAGAATGAGAAACTGTAAAATGCAGCCACATTTTCACTCCTATCTAGTGCTATGGGGAACTTCATAGGGCTACTTCAAATCCTATTTGCCATTTACAGCAAGAGTGATCATCTAATTTATCATCTCAAACTGGGACATGCTGTCTGAGACAAATGCTATTGAAAAGCAGATGTAAATCAGGACTGTCCTGGGCAAACCAGGCTGTGTAATTACCCTGTGTCCAGCTCTGATAACCATCTATCTTCTCTTGTTCTCATGCCATAATGGTATAGCAAATGCCTGCAAGGCTGCAGCTTTCCAGTTTACAGATAAATTTGGAAAGCACAGCTCCTTTAAACTCATAGCTGCCCAAATTTATCTGGCAGTTTTATTATCCCAAACTTGAATGGTAAGTCTCAGGGGTTGAGGGGTTAGAGCACAGTGCCTCTTCCTTGGTTCATAGATGGCTCCTTTTGGCTGTATTTACATATGACAGAATAGACAAGGGAACTCTCTGGGGTCTCTTTATAAAGCCATTAATCCCATTCATGATGGTCCTCTTCCCATCAGCTAATCACATCACAAAGGTCTTATCTACTAATACCATCACATTTAGAGTTAGGATTTAATATATGAATTTGGAGAATTACAAACACTCAGTGGGAAGCATCTTGGAAGGATTCTTCCAGATCTCTTAATTTCATCCATGGACTGTTATTTAAAAATCAAACATGTATATTTTCTATTTACTGGTTTGCCAACTGTGGCCATACGAGTAACTGTGACCTTGTAACTCAAATGGGCTCATGCATGGGATTAAAGCAAAGAGTGGAGTGGAGGAAAAACACAGTAAGTAGCAATTTATATTATCATTCATTCAATGTTGATCAAATAAAATCCCTTTTTTATGACAATACTTATATCTCAGATCACCTAGCAAGGTAAAGCAAAGAAAAAATCAGTTCTAATGCTTTCACTAGTGGACTTAATTCTTTGATGATATTAATACTTTTAAAAGTGCTGAATTGTCCTGTCTTTTTTCAGGGTGTTGTTTCCTATAAACTCCCACCAAAATAACACTGTCTCAAGGTTTTAAATCTTTAGGCTTTGTAATATGCAGGACAGGTTTCCCTGGTGGCTCAATAATAAAGAATCTGCCTGTAATTCAGGAGATGCAGGTTCAATCCCAAGTTCAGCAAGACCCCTGGAGAACGAAATGGCAATCCACTCCAATAGACTTGCCTGGGAAATCCCATGGACAGAGGAATCTCATGGGCTATAGTACATGGGGTTACAAAAGAGTCGGACAGGACTTAGCAACTGAATAACAAAAACAATATGCAAGACAACTTCAGATAAACCCAGAGTGTCTGCTTTTTCTAAGTATATGTAAACATCTTGATTTAATGTGCTATAATTTTAAGTTTTTTCACTATATTTTAAAGCTTACTATAAAATATTTTCTGAAATATTTCAATCAATTAAAGTGAGAAAAAGATATATTTATCAAAGTTAATATTGCTATAAAAACTATAACAATTTTAAAAGTCTACTCAATTCCAAAAATTATAAGGGTTTTAAAAACTTACTCAATATAATAAACTATATCCACTACCTTTTACATGTTTCAGAAGCTTAAATGTGCAAAAAGTTGACATTCTTTAGATGGATGGCATCTTGGGATAGTTAAAGATCATACTTCTCTATTTATAAAAGGACTGTTAACCAATAGGGACCGATAAGGAACATGCTGTATTTTAGAGTACAGGTATACCATAGTATTTAAGATATATGGCATATCTTAGGTAATCCAAGATATAGATTATCAACATAAAAAGGAAAGAACTCATTTTTTTAAATTTGGAAAAATAATCTAAATTTAAAGCTAGATTGTTGGTGTGTGTGAAAGTCACTCAATCGTATCCTACTCTTTTTGACTCCATGGTTTATACAGTCCATGGAATTGTCTAGGCCAGAATTCTGGAGTGGGTAGCCACCTTCCCCTTCTCCAGGGGATCTTTCCAACTCAGGAATTGAACCCAGGTCTCCTGCATTGCAGGAGGATTCTTTACCAGCTGAGCCACAAGGGAAGCCCAAAACTAGATTAAACTTATAATAATATAGATTCCTAAATTCTTACTTATGGCTTTATTTAATTTTATTCCTCTTTAAAACTATACATACAATAAGAATAGAAAAAATATATGTTAAATTGAATTACTAAATTTCCCTTTCAGGAATAAATTAGCAAACTACCCACTGAAAAATAATGTAAAGTAACTGTGAGGTATGCAAAAAGCAAAATTAAAATAGGTGATAGGATAGAAAATGAAAGGTGGTAGAGAGCAGAGGATGTTATTTCAAATATTATAGATTTGTCCCTCCTACACTGTTAGTGGGAACATAAATTGGTACAGTCACTATGGAGAACAGTATGGAGGTTCCTTCAGTTCAGCTCAGTTCAGTCGCTCAGTTGTGTTTGACTCTTGGCAACCCCATGAATTGCAGTATGCCAGGCCTCCCTGTCCATCACCAACTCCCTGAGTTCACTCAAACTCAAGTCCATCGAGTCCATGATGCCATCCAGCCATCTCATCCTNGTTCAGAGGCCCTTTTTAATGTTCACATACCCTATGAAGACTTCCCCAAATGTTTTTAGCCTTATCAACTTCTCTCATCCTTGAACCTGGATTGATGGCTCACAAGGTACTTTGTACTAAAGTTTTTTCCTAGTTATTCTACTCTCTAATTAAATTATAGCTTTCTATGAAGAGAAACAGTTACCTTTATAAAGAGTATGTCTTTTCTTTAGATACTAGCGACAGAGAGTTTAAAAAAAAAAAAAAAGAAACAAGAATCTAGTCCCCATAGAGGTTACTTTTTATTTGAAGGAGAAAGCCAATATATGATGATATCAAGTATATTCAGATAACCTCAAGTGATGTATAGACATTAAAAGATGTTGATGTGATATAAGTGATGAAGGGGCACTGTTTTATATTGGGAAAATTAAGAAAAGCTGCTCAAAGAAAGCAATTTATAGCTGAGTTCTAACTTATAAGAAAGGGTTAAGCACACATTGATTTAGAAGAATTTGTATCAGGCAGAAGGGAGAACAAGTTATTAATCTGTGAATTGAATTTTGCTTCCTCTAGAGAGAAAAAGCTTCAGCTGTATCTCTACAATTTGCTTCCCATTATATTTCTGGCTTCTTTAGCTCTACCCCTAGATCTCTAGTTTATCTTTTTAATCTCTCCAATTATGTTTGTTTATCTTTTCCTCATCTCCAGGAGTGGTAAACAATATGAGTGAAGTTGACTGAATAGGAGTAGAGTTCTAAAGAAAAAATCCAGAGGGAAGAGATTAGTAGGGAAAATGGATGTTAATAATTAATAAGAAAAAAATAACAGAAGGAAGTAAATAGATTTGATAAACAAAGGAGATTTTCTATGAATATGGAAGAGCAAAATGACTTGAAGAAGCTATATCTGCCCCATTCAGCACACTGTGTGGTCATGGTGACTCCTTGAGCCAGAAAGGCAGCAGAATGTTTAAATCATACTGTTCTATGCAAACCAGAGAGTAGCTTAAGCTTCTTTTTGTTAAGCAAGAAAAACACTAAATTTTAATAGTAAAGATATTACTATTAAATTAATGGAGAAGGCAATGGCACCCCACTCCAGTACTCTTGCCTGGAAAATCCCATGGATGGAGGAGCC
>SJYX01015272.1:14575-30176 GCA_006410675.1 Oreotragus oreotragus | reverse complement strand
GTATTTTCATCAAACATTATTCACGGCTTCAAAATAAATATTTTCTGTTTCTTCCTGTATCATAGAAAATCAGTAGTTACAAACTTCCCAGGTTCCCCAAGGAGAAAAGGGTTACCACTATTGAGCACACCTCCACCAAGTCCTGCCTGCGTCTGCTCATCTCAGCTGCAAATCCATCCTAGGAGGCAGGTACAATCCTTCTCCTCAGTTCATCGCTGAGAAAACTGAGGATGCCATTTGAATGATTCTCCCATAGTCACACAACTAGGAAAATAGAGGAGCTGGGGCTTAAACTCCACTCTGATTCCAAATCCCACATGTCAATATTTAACCACTGTATTTAACCTCTTCTTGATCCCACATTTCCTCAAGTATACAATGCATAAGATACAAATGAACACCTTGGCAATATTCAGAAAATATCATACCTGGATATATTAGAAAAAAAATTAAGCTCTATGCAAACAAGCACAGATGTCAAGAAGCTAATCAGGAGAAAAGTGAACTCTCACTGCTTGCTATGTCCAGGCACTGAGAGGGTTTGTGGTTTTTCTTCATAGACCATCAAAGCTGGGAGAAAATACTTTATTGTTTGGTAACTTCAATGACCTAATAGACTATTAGTTGAAAGGTACTGGACAGTAGTTGGATCTACCAATTATTAGTTAAGGAAAGTTCTAGCAAAGTTATCTTATAGTCAATACTACTTGTTCTCTTAAAACATTGAAGAGTAGTATCAACTATTTCAATGTCACTTTAAGTAATAACAACTGGAACAAAGAGAAAAGAACAAGATGTCGCTTATAACCTAATTGTTCAGACTACTTCATGGGAACACAGAGGTGTAGAAAACCTTTTCCTGTATTTCTTTTGAACAAAAGAGGTCCAATAATTGGCTGTGCATTGAAAATCTGCAGAAATAAATCACATGTAAGGAAATTCTTGCCTTGGGGTTGCTTGCCTATATCAACGAGTGTCAGTGAAAACAGCTGCAACACACAGAAGTATTTTGAAACAGCTATTTCAGATTCCAACTATGGGACAATTCACCGGGCGGAAGAGTCAGGAGACCTGGGTTCTAATGCAAGGGCTATTCACACCTGACAGACTTCAACCAATCATTTCTCAGGCCTCAGTTTCTCTACTGTAAACATAAAGCATTAGACAAAATCATCTCTCCAGGCCATTACAACTCAAGTGCGCTGGTCTTCTGAGCCCCTCTCTGCAATCTCTTTCTAGGGGCTGAACTTTCTGGGACTAGTTGAAGAACTTTGTCCCCATGCCCAGATGTGACAGAAACGCAAAAGGAGGTGCTTTCTTTTGGCGACTGTCTCTGAGGAGAGCTCCTCAGACAGGAAGGAGTATATTATTTGAGTGTTTAATGGTGTCACAAACACATGCTTTGACAAAGCAAGAGCTCTCTCTCACTCGATGAACACAATTGCTATCATTTAGTGAGATGGCACATTATCAGCATCAGCAGTGTACTCTGGTATCAGCACCAGCCACTCAAGCGGGGCTCAGCCGTCTCTCCGTGCAATTCCCTATCTTGTCTGATTTTCACTTTCGGGTTTGCTATCCTCCCATTGTTCTTTGGCACAGCATGGGAGTAGCTTCTGATTCTGTTTGTTGCCATAGGAATTGACTTTCATATGGATACTCACCTGCTGCTCCTCCAAAGGCACCAGGCCTAGTATGTGATATCTGGGGAAACTGCAGCTTGGGGCTCCAGGCAGCTGGCCACTCCCCAGTTAAGAAAAGTAAACACCTAAGATTTGAAAGGTAATTCCATTTTTCAACATGCAGGCCATCTGTGTTTTCCCATCCTCCTGAAAACATATATTCCAGAGAGTGATTGTTTTAATTTGCAAATAGGGAAAGTAAGGCACAAAGGCATGATGGACAGGGAGGCCTGGCGTGCTGCGATTCATGGGGTCACAAAGAGTCGGACACGACTGAGTGACNCATATATTCCAGAGAGTGATTGTTTTAATTTGCAAATAGGGAAAGTAAGGCACAAAGGCATGATGGACAGGGAGGCCTGGCGTGCTGCGATTCATGGGGTCACAAAGAGTCGGACACGACTGAGTGACTGAACTGAACAGAACTGACTGAACTTGACAAAATTCCCACAGAAAGTTAGTGGCACTACTGGGGCTTGAGCCCAAACTCTTCAGTTCACTTTGCTTTCATTCCATTAGATCACTGTCTCTGATTTTAGAGTGTGTAATTCCAGGACCAAAATAACTTGCTGCTGTAGACAATTAGGGCCAAAGCTGGCCCGCTGCTGTCCTTTTAAATAAAGTTTTATTGGAACACAGCCACACCTATTTGTTTACACTGTCTCTGGCTGCTTTTGCACTGTGACAGCAGAGTTAAGTAGCTGTGACAGAGACCATGTGATCTGTGAATCTGAGAATATTTACTACCTGGCCCTTTACAGAAAAGTTTGCTATCCCCTGGCCTAGTGGGTAAAGAGTTGGACTCAGAATTCACACATACCAAGATTAGAAATCTCATCCTGCTACTGTGAAGTTGTGTCACATCAGAAGTTACTTGCCCTTCCTGAGCCTCAGTTTCCAAATATGTAAAATGGGGTATAGCACCTGTGTCTGATTCATAGGGTTGTTGTTTATCCCTTTGTAAAATTAAATGAGATCATGCATGCTTACAATAATTTCTGGCATATGGTACATCATCTCTCAATGGCAACTATTGTTACTTCTGAGGAATATTAGGCCTTCTCTGACAGTGGTTTCTTTTGGCTAGCTGAGGTGCATTCAACTGGCTGCCAAGAAGCACAAAATTTTCCTAGATTCAGTGCAAAAACCTAAAAGCCAGGGCCTGCCTGCCCCTCCTTCACGTTCCTCTCCCTCACAGCCCCCATGGCTCCCCAGTCATATCTGCTATAACTGAACCCACTTCTGATCCAGCTTCTGAGCTTAATTAGCGTTACTCAGGCCTTCCCCCTGCTAGTTAAGGACATTTGACTGCTGCTTCTGCTTGGACACTGTTGCTATGCTTGGGATTTCCACCCCCAATGGTTTGGAGGTTTAGATCAAAGTGTAGCCTGTGACAGTAAGTAGAAGAGAGGGTGAGAGTGGTGAATGAGGCCCGAGTCACAGATTTATTGTACATGTGGATCTTTCTGTGCATGTTTCTGGATCTTTGAGTTATCTTGGTGGTGTAGGATGACTAATCTCTTACATTCTGAGCTTTTACATTAGAAATAGGTCATTCCAATGTCTCAGCCAGCTCAGAGACTCCATGGGACAAGTTATAAGTGAATGTGATCACTGCTCTCCTAGAAGTGGCCCCCAAAGCTGAGGTTTATTCTATACTTCCTGGACCTCTCTACTAGTCCAGGGTGAGGCTATCACTCATGACAAGATCTAAGCCAGCAAACAGCTCCATCTTTTCATCATCATCTTTTTTTAGTTTTTTTTTCCCATTGGGAGGCAGACATTTTAAAACGATGCATCATATCAACCTGCAATTAATTATTTGAATAACTTTCTTTACTAACTGCACTTCTGGAGTAATAATTAATTAAATTTTCCCTTTCAACAAAATGAATTCTAAAAGAATCAGGAAGCTCCCAATCAGTTTCTTGTCAGAGTGAGATGGTCTCAAGTTTCTCAATCGGTACCATGGAGGTGATCATAGTCAGGGTCTCAGGATTGCTGAGAAGATTCAGTGAGGTCGAACAGAGACTGGCATGCAGGGAGAGCTCAAGACCAGTTAGCTATGACAGTTGCAAAGATGAGGCTAAATTACCAGTCTAAAGCCCGAATTGATGGACTCAACAAAAACTTCACCCCAAGGTCAAAGCACTTGTGGCTTTGGCTGCCTGCACAGTCCTAGGGGGATTATATATAAATTCTCTGTCAGGTTTGAAGCACTTTTGTTTGTTTTGCTTTGAGACTTAGCCATTCCCCCATTTCTACCCTCTTGGTGTCCAGGGGCCTGATCTAAACCCTCTCAAGCCAATCTTTCGAGGTTTTACAACCTGAGGTTAAAAAAACAAGTAGTATTTTTGTTTCCCATGACACAAAGATGACCGACCACCTTTAATTTATCCTCAAGTATCTCCTTTCACTTTCAGGATAGGTACAAGAAGTTTCCAGAAGGAAGTTGGTCTTTCGTTTCAGCATCCCAGGATTTAATGACTATGTCTAGGATGATCTATTTACATCCGTTAAGGGGGAAGGTGGCAAGCAGTGTAATGAGGAGCAGAAACTTTGACTCATGCGGATCTGGCTTCTGCCCCTTGGTCCTTTCACTCTCTGAGCCTCTGTTTTCTCACCTAAAAAAATGTGGATTATGAGAGCCCCCACTTCATACACTGGATTGGAGAAAGAAAGCAGACAGAGCACATCTAGAGATGCCCTGTACAGGGGACACTCGGAGGAGGGAGAGAGGGGAGGTCAGGAGGCATCTCTCATTCCCTTTCTTCTTGTCTGCCTCCCTGCATCCTTTTCCCTCTCAGCCTTTGTCTTCTCAGGCTGACAAGCCCAGACTTCTCACCGTGCCCAGTCAAGAGATGTCTTGGTTAACTTCAATCCCACGTCTTCAGGGAAAAAGCAGATATCCTAGGAACTGATGAAAGCGAGCTAACTAAAACAAAACATTGTTTTCTGCATGATCAAACACATGTAGCTCTTGGAGTGTCAGTTGAAGATGATGCCATTTCACAATCCCGTGGCCCTCTTTAAGGGTCTTAAGGGGATCATGTATCACCTTGATCACCGTGGATCCCACACAAGCTTCTCGGAGTCTTTTCAAGTTGGCTTCATGTATCTTGTGGGTCGTGGTCCAGCTTTGTATGGGATGCACATGATGCTCAAATCACTCTGGAGAAGCTGAAGCCAGGGGTAGAAAGCTCACAGGCTGTAAGGCCTCTGGAAATGTTCCATTTTCTAAGAAGTTTCTCCTGGAAGTTTGCTGTAAGGAGCAGTTGAGGACAACATCAGGGCCAAGCCAGCCCAGACACCCTATCCCCTCCCAGAGGCATGTGGCTGCCTTCCTGTTGGACTTCCTGCATTGCATCAATATTATGCCTGTGCAGTAGTCCGCTAGGGCTTTGTAACCAAGTCCCACAGACGGGGGTGGGGGTGGTGCTTAAAGAACAGATATATATTGTCTCCCAGATCTGTAGGCTAGAAGTTGGAGATCAAAGTTTTGACAGAGTCAGTTGCTTCTGAGGCCTCTCTGCCCTGTTTCTTCATGTGCTCTTCCCTCTGTGTGTGTGTCCTAATCTCCTCTTCTTATAAAGACACCATTCAGATTAAATTAGGGCCCAGGCTAATGATGTCATTTTAATGTAATTACTCTTTAAAGACCCTGCCTCCAGATACAGTCACATTCTGAGGTGCTGGCTAGGACTTCCACATAGAAAGTTTGTGGGGTCTGGAGTCTGGGGAGGGGCTGTGATTCTGCACATAACAGCTGGCATGCCCGTACAGAGTGAGCCCAGGGCCCCAGCCCCAGCCTCACTGAGGTTCTTCCCATGGCACTGCCTGCCCTTGGAAATACTAGTTGCTTTTTCCTCCTCTCCCTGTCTCCTCCCTTCCGAAAGGAGACCTTGTTCTCTGGTTCCTGAAACTTCCGTTACAGGACTCCCCCACTTTCCCCAGCTGAAAAGGATACACAACCAAATGGCTCTGGGGTCACTCAGTCATGACCTCCTTCTGACCTTTTCCTAGTGGAGAACAGGCCCTCTCCGCTTTGCTTTAAGGTCTTGAAGATTTGAGCGTAGCTTACATTCTCCTAGTACTTAGTTGAAAAAGTGCATGCACATGGGGCATAGCGACTGTCAAGGGATATTTGAGCTTTTCCAGGACAGCCCAGAGTTTTTTAAAAAATCCAATCTCTTTGTCAGACCACATTTGCAATTACACTTTGTGGTTTGGGATTTGGGAAATGTGGTCACTTGTAGGTAGGAGCCTACCTCTTTAGAAGCATATTCATAATTATGTATAATAATGTACCTCCTGAAGACACATAAAGAATGATAATTAAGATATTTACACTAGGTATACGTGCTTTCAGCTCCAGGATTCCAATTCAAAATGCCAATTGTCCCTCAACATAAAATGAAATTCATGACAAATCTTCCTAGAGCTTCACTGCAAATGTTTTCTTTCATCCCTAGGAAGTCCAAAGAGACAGGCTGGAATGAAAGCGCTGGTATATCACCCATCCAAAATTTTCCAGGTAGTCCAACTTTCAAAGTATGTGTCCCAGTTTGGGGTTTGGAAAATACAGTCTTCGTAATTTCAAAAATAATTCAACAATGAGATTCAGTTAACTGACTTTTTAAATAGTCAATCCACATTTTTTAAAGAACCCACCTGGTACACGATACAATGACAACCACTGCCTTTTTAAATTTCCTGTCAAACTGTTTTCCCCCTTCCCCTTTCCCTCTCAGCCATTTCCAAAAAGGAAAATCTCAGGTCACCTTTGGCTAGTTAGATATTTAATAGTGGGTATGTGAAGGTCTGTCATTATCTTTCCTATTTCCTGTATGATTAATATGTTTAAGGACCTGTTACCATGCATGCCTCTAATAACCTTACTGTCATTTCTTTAGATGATGGGCTTTCCTCATAGCTCAGTCAGTAAAGAATCTGCCTGCAATGCAGGAAACCCAGGTTTGATTCCTGGGTCAGGAAGATCCCCTGGAGAAGGAAATGTCAACCCACTCCAGTACTTTTGCCTAGAGAATCCCATGGACAGAGGAGCCTGGCAGGCTATAGTCCATGGTGTCACAAGAGTAGGACACGACTTAATAACTAAACCACCACCACCATAGATAATGGAAGAGAAATGCCTAATCTTCACTTTAGAAGTGGAAAGAACATTTTAGAATATATAACTTACAATCGAATTAAATAGATCTATGTATACATAGTCTGTCACTTAAGTTGTGTCTGACTCTGTGACCTCATGTACTGTAGCCTGCAGTCTCCTCTATCCATGGGATTCTCTAGGCAAGAATACTGGAGTGGGTTGCCATGCCCTTCTCCAGGGGATCTTCCTGACNTACAATCGAATTAAATAGATCTATGTATACATAGTCTGTCACTTAAGTTGTGTCTGACTCTGTGACCTCATGTACTGTAGCCTGCAGTCTCCTCTATCCATGGGATTCTCTAGGCAAGAATACTGGAGTGGGTTGCCATGCCCTTCTCCAGGGGATCTTCCTGACCCAGAGATCAAACCCATGTCTCTTGTGTCTCCTACATTGCAGGCAGATTCTTTACCCACTGAGCCACTGGGGAGTTCCTATTCTGTGTATTTGATGAGATCTCAGGCAAGAAGAGGTGGTCTTGGAATAGGAGTAATGAGGCATTATTTTATCTTTTTCCTCCAACATTTGAAAACCTTCAAATCTATAGCCACCTTGAAAGACTTCTACAACAAACAGCATTCAAGTGTTTTGGAATGAGAAAAGTAATGGTCTCTTTCTGGTGTTGCCCTAGTACACTCTGACCAAGCGAGCTTGCACAGAGGCATTCCATTCTCTGTCCTGAACAGTATGTAGCTAGATTGGACAGCTGTTTGTAATCTGAACAAAATGTATCTACTTCCTCAGCAAATGACTGTAAATATTAGAGTGTTTTTCCTCAAAATTTCCAAAGGTCTTTGCTGATTAAAGACCACTGGTGACTCAGCCCCATGATTGCACCCACTGTCTGCTTCAATTCCAGCCCATCCACTCGTGTATCTGTCTTCTCCTTCCAACTCCATGGCCAAGCATTTGGGAATGTGAAAATGTAGACTCCAGGGAATATTTAGTTGCTACCTACCAAAGACAGTTTAATGAAGCTAGAGGAATAGTTTTCAAGCAAATGGCACAGAGAACATCAAGCAATCTGAGGTAACCTTGTTAGATGGAGAAATATCTGTCTTCTCTTTCATTTAGCTCCTGATTTCTGTCAAGTTTGAATAAATAATAACACAAGGTTATTTCAGTTCTTCCTGATGCAAATGCAAGGCAGATTACCAAAATTACAAAATACAGGTGGTAAATGTACTTGGGTGAGACCAGAATCCCTATCAATTGGTGCCCACCCAAATGAATCAGGACTCTGGAGGGGTACAGAGGCTACTCCCCAAAATATTCATTTTAAATGGTTTGTTCATTATGAACAAGTCCTAGCTCTGCATCTGAGGAAAATATGTGTGCATATTAATTATGCCATTTATAATACAGAAGGTAATCATAGCTTGCAAATTCTAGACTCTTTAATTCAAAGACTTCAAGGAACTTTATAAGCATCAATTACTTCTTTCAACTCCCCTGTGAAACAGATACATCCCTGTATATCCATTTACATTTATTAACAAGTACTTTACAAACTCTCTTTTTAATCTTGGTTTTAAAATTTATCTTGGATATAAACTAGTGTGTATATATGATAATACTTTGCATATAGATAAAAAACTATTTTTTTTCCTCTAAGAGTTCAGCATAGTTATCTTCACAAAAGCTTTTGAGGTCGACAGAAGGAAGTCCTATTGTTCTGGATTTTTAGATGGGACAAAAGAACTTAGAGAAAGACCAATCCTCTTTCTTATTCCAGAAAGGAGACTGGGCAAAAACCAATTTCTTGCCAGGAACGCAGTTTAAGAACCACATTCTCTGTAAGCAAAATTCAGAACCTGAGGAATAGTCATTGCTTTTCTGATTGTAGCCAGATCTTAACTGGGAAAAATCTAATTTTCTCATTCTAAAAAATAGTGCTTAAAAGAAAAACATTCTTATTCAACTACTGTAGGAAATACCAGCATGAATTGTACATGGTGCCAGCTCTACAGGAGCTTCTCAAATACCCCTGAAAGAAGGAAACCCTGTTGATAGGATATACTTTATGTCATTACGTGAAGGTGAAGGTGATGGGGCCCAGGTCCCCCACGGGCTTCCACAAGAGCCCTGTCATTTCAAGTAAAGAAAATCAGCCATGTTTATGACTCTTCTTCAGTCCCTACTTTTAATGAACAGGATTGGAAGATTCCCTCCAAAGCCCTAGACAAGTCACAATTTCCTTGTTTCAGTTACATCATCTTAAAAGAAAGTAACAATCTCCCAGGGCATTTCATGAAGACAGATTCACAATTACCAAACACTTTGAAGATTATAAGTGTTGTATAGTATCGTGTACCCTTAGTCAGAAAATTCTGCCAGACTTAAATCCCTACATATTTCTTATCGTTTATAATGCATTGAATCCCTTTAGGGTGATTTGAAATGAAATGTTTATTTGACTGTCATCCAATTCTAGGCAGAGAAGGTATTCCTCATTAAGATCCAAGATAAAATGTAAATATTTCTATTATTTCTTTATCTTTATGCTAAATTTAAAATCCTTTGTTACATTGAGTCAGAGCCATTAAACTGAATGACACTTTAGAGAGCAATATTTTCTCTCATTTTACAAGTGAGGAAATTGAGGCCCAGAGAGAGAAGGGAAAGGATTTGCCAAGGGTCAAATAGTAGGACAAGAGCAATTTTGCTGATTCTTTCTAAGTTCCATGGTTTTTCCAAAACACCACTTAACCAGGTTCTTTGAAGTATAATAAAATACAATTTTATAAGAAGATGATAATTTTTGATATTTAGTACATATACTGACACACGTACACATGCCATAAATTCATTCCTCCCCTTCTTTTATCAACTTTATCCCTTCATAGGCCTTGCTTCCTTTATCACAAAATTAGAAGCTAGCAGTGAGAATATTCTCAAGCCCCACCTAACACACTTGCATAAATACCTATTCATACCTGTCATACCCTACCCCTTTCTGCCCAAGGGTAGCAAACTCTCTGGACTCACCCCCATAACATCCTGACCCATCACTGATATGTTCCCCTAAGCCTATAAAAATATTCATGTCTCACTCATTTACTTTTGAAAAACCATTCCTTAATCCAACTTCCCTTTCCCACATTCAGCTTCAATCTGAATATTCAACTACCTGCTCATCTACATGTAAATGTCTCACAGACATCACACATTCAACTTAAAGAGTCAACTCATCCTCTCCATACTGAAACTTCCTTGGTCCCTGGTCTGCCTTTCCCAGTAAGAGACACCAGAGAGTTACTCAAGTTAGAAGCCCAGAATAATCCTTGATTCCTTCCTCTCCTTGAAGCTCCTCATCCAAATACTCAGCTCTAATGAGATCATGCCCTTCTATTTTCCAGGTGGCATGTGACACTTGCTACTTAGACATCACTCTGGAGCTTGTGTAAAATGCAAATACAAGTCCCATTCCAGATCTGTTGAACCATAACCTGCATTTTAACACTTGGCTCTTAGACACAAAGCTGTGAAAGTGTTGCCTTAGGCATTGTTTGTGAAATACACAAGATCCTCCGTCTTGACCAGTCTCATCTGGTATGCTCTCGTGCTGCCCTGATTCTCCAGTCAAAACAGCTTTCCAAGGTCCTCTGAGTCCCCATGCTCCCCTCCCTTTCAAGGCTTAAGATGCATCTGAAACACCTTCTGGAAAAATTAGAACGTTTGGCCAAGGCAACACAATAAACTAAATATTTAAAATATATCTCTATATATATAAATATGCATAATCATAGGCTTCCCCAATGGCTCAGTAGGTAAAGTCTGCCTGCAATGCAGGAGACACAGGAAACTCAGGTTTGATTCCTGGGTTGGGAAGATCACCTGAATAAGGGAATGGCAACTCACTCCAATATTCTTGCCTGGAGAATCCTATGGACAGAGGAGCCTGGCAGGCTATAGTCTATAGTGTTGCGAAGAGTCAGATACAACTGAGTGACTAAGCAGGCAGGCAGGCATATATAATTATATACATCTTTCTCACACACACACATATGTGCACAACCTATTGTTCTGTTTCTCTGGAGAACCCTGACTAACCTATGCAGTGTAATGGGAAAGAAGGTGAGCACATGGTTCAAATGCAGGTATTTGGGGAGAGATGATCATGGAAACTTGCAAAAGTTCTCTTTGTACTGTTTTCAGTGAAGTTTAAAAAAAAAAGTAAAGTCACTGACTGAGAGGGAGGATGGGGCAAGAGGTATTGAAGGACTCTGGAAAAAGAATGTGTGAAACTCATCTGGGAAAGGGGAGGTAACAAGAGAACATCACTGGACCAGTTGAACCTCTTGTATCCAATTGGCACTGTCCACCTAGATCCCCACTGGTGTGTGCATCCCTCAACTGTGACCTTCTCTGCTGGAGCACCAGGTTTGCTGCATCTCCCATGAAGCTTTCTGTGCTCTCTCCTGGTAGGTGTTGAATACTAAGTTTTAAACAAATGAAGGAATCCAGAAATAGATGTGAGACTCTGGGTAGAGTGGCAGTGAAGGGTGTTGCTGCTGTTGTTCAATCTCTAAGTCATGTTTGAACTCATTGTGACCCCATAGACTGAAAAATGCTGGGCTTTCCTGTCTTTCACTATCTCCTGGAGTTTGCTCAAACATGTGTCCATTGAGTCAATGATGCTATCTAACCATCCCATCCTCTGTCACACCCTTCTCCTCCTGCCCTCAATCTTTAGTAGCATCAGAGTCTTTTCCAATGAGTTGGCTCTTCAAATCAAGTGGCCAAAGTATTGGAGCTTCAGCTTCAGCTTCTTGAAGCGTCAGCTTCAAGACTGGAGCATTAGTCCTTCCAATGAATATTCAGGGTTGATTTCCTTTAGGATTGACTGGTTTGATCTCCTCCTGTCCAAAAGTCTCTCAAGAGTCTTCTCCAGCACCACAGTTTGAAAGCATCAATTCTTGAGTACTCAACCTTCTTTAGGGTTCAACTTTCACATCTGTATATGACTACCAGAGAAACTATAGCTTTGACTATATGGACCTTTGTCAGCACAGTGATGGCTCTGATTTTTAATAAGCTGTCTAGGTTTGTCAGAAAATCAATCCTGAATATTCATTGGAAGGACTGATGCTGAAGCTGAAGCTCCAATACTTTGGCCACCTGATGCAAAAAGCCAACTCACTGAAAAAGATCCTGATCTTGGGAAAGACTGAAGGCAAGAGGATAAGGGGATGACAGAGGATGAGATGGTTGGATGGCATCACCGACTCAATGGACATGAGTGTGAGCAAGCTCCAGGAGATGATGAAGTATAGGGAAGCCTGGCATGCTTCAGTTCATGGGGTCGCAAAGAGTTGGAAATGACTGAGCGACTGAACAACAATAACAACCAGGTTTGTCATAGCATTTCTTCCAAGAAGCAAGTGTATTTTAATTTCATGGCTGCACTCAGTGTCCACAGTGATTTTGAGGCACAAAAAAACAAAATCTGGCACTATTTCCATTTTCTCCCCATCTAATTGCTATGAAGTGATGGGACTGGATGCCATGATTTCAGAGTTTTGAATGTTGAATTTTAAGCCAGTTTTTTCACTCTCCTCTTTTATACTCATCAAGAGACTCTTTAGTTCCTCTTAGCTTTCTGTCATTAGAGTGGTATCATCTGCCTATCTGAGGTTGTTGATATTTCTCCCTGCAATCTTGGTTCCAGCTTGTGACTCATCCAGCCTGGCATTTCACATGATGTACTCTGCATATAAGTTAAATAAGCAGGGTGACCACATACAGCCTTGATGTAATCCTTTTCCACTTTTTTACCAGTCCTTTGCTCCCCATACTTCAGACTGTTGCTTCTTGCCCAACAAACAGGTTTCTCAGGAGACAGGTAAGGTGGTCTGGTATTCCCACCCCTTTAAGAATTTTCCACAGTTTGTTATGATCCACACAGTCAAAGGCTTTAGTGTAGTCAATGAAGTAGAAGTAGATGGTTTTCTGGAACTCCCTTGCTTTTTCTATGATCTAACAGATGTTGGCAATTTGATCTCTGGTTCCTTTGCCTTTTCTAAAGCCAGTTTGAACATCTGGAAGTCCTCAGTTTATGTATTGTTGAAAAATAGCTTGAAGGATTTTGAATATTACCTTGCTAGTACATGAAATGAGTGCAATTGTATGGTAGGTTGAACATTCTTTGGCATTGCTTTTATTTGGGATTGTAATGAAAACTGACCTTTTCCAGTCCTGGGGACACCGATGAGTTTTCCAAATTTGCTGGCATATTGAGTGCAGCACTTTAACAGCATCATCTTTTAGGATTTGAANTTGATCTCTGGTTCCTTTGCCTTTTCTAAAGCCAGTTTGAACATCTGGAAGTCCTCAGTTTATGTATTGTTGAAAAATAGCTTGAAGGATTTTGAATATTACCTTGCTAGTACATGAAATGAGTGCAATTGTATGGTAGGTTGAACATTCTTTGGCATTGCTTTTATTTGGGATTGTAATGAAAACTGACCTTTTCCAGTCCTGGGGACACCGATGAGTTTTCCAAATTTGCTGGCATATTGAGTGCAGCACTTTAACAGCATCATCTTTTAGGATTTGAACTAGCTCAGCTGGAATTCCATCACCTCCAATAGTTTTGTGCATAGTGATGCTTCCTAAGGCCCATTTTGCACTCCAGGATGTCTGGCTTTAGGTAAGTGACCACACCACTGTGATTATCTGAGTCATGAAGATCTTTTTTGTATAGTTCTTCTCTGTATTCTTCTTCTTCTCTGTATTCTTCTTAATCCACCTCTTCTTAATCTCTTCTGCTTCTGTTAAATTGTTGCCATTTCTGCCCTTTATTGTGTCCATCTTTGCATGAAAATTTCCCTTTGATATCACCACTTTTCTTAAAGAGATCTCTAGTCTTTCCCATTCTATTGTTTTCCTCTATTTCTTTGCATTGTTCACTTTAAAAGGCTTTCTTATCTGTTCTTGCCATTCTCTGGAACTCTGAATTCAGTTGGGCATATCTTTCCCTTTCTTCTTTGAAAGGAGAAAATAAATATTAATTTTTTCTTTTGTGCTCAATTTTCATCTTATTATTCATGGGACAGGACTATCTGCTCCCAATTTATAACAGTGAGAGAGTCTATGAAAATATTGACTCAATCATCTTGAACACATGAAGACAGCACGTATAACTTGTTTTCAGTTTAAGCAAACTCAGTATACAAAAACCCACGCTTATAAAATCAGTGGTGAGATTCACAGTATAGAAAGCCAGTGCACTTTTCAAAACTTTGTCCTGCAGTAGGGACCACATTCTCTTAACTCAAAGCTTCATGATATTTCTATCTGTTTGTAATCTACTCCATGCTTTCAGAAGCACATTTATGACATAAATGAGAACATTACCAGCAGCAGCCTCAGGCTCTTACTGGGAATGAATTGGGATGCTCGAGAGCACCATTTGGATTCCAGATTATTCTGAGGCAGGCCTGTCACAGAGCCAGTCTTTTCCTGGAGATTACCCATGGATGCCAAAGATGACACTTTTATGAGAGCTAGAAGCCCTGGCAAGGAGTGAATGATAGCATGGTAACTCATGCCTGGTAGCTGGTTCTTGGGAATGCTGGAGCCAAAGTTCCATCCCCACAACTAGGTGAGCATCAATTCAGAGCAGTTCATTGAGGGAAGAAACATATTATGATTCTGTGTTCAGTTCCAAAATATTACTTTAAAGAAATATTTATATCATTAATGAAGTCAGGGGCTGTATAAATCTTGTGTGCTGAGTTATCATGTAATGAAGCCATTGCTCAGAATTCTGATTAACCCACCAGGTCAGACAATTTCTCCTGACTGCTTTATAGTGATAAATAGCCCATGAAGTGCTCCGTGTGGCAATGACCTTCCTCATTTCAAACGTCTTGCACAGTCAAAGGGGAAATCCCTCGTCTTGCATGTGAACTCAATACTTAACTCCATGGTCAGCCCCAGCCAACCTGTCCATGCCTTTCAGCCCACATGGCTTCTTCTGGTGTGTTACTTCAGGACTCTGCTGAGCAGATCCGCTAAACCTCACTTCAAAGCAGACCTCTTCTAGGAAGTCTTGGAGTAATCCCTTCAGAATCTCCCCTTGAGCTCTTCCTTCTCAGCTCTTATATATTGCAATTGAACTGCATTATTCTATATTTAGCACACTGTTTGGGCCAGTGAAAAGAGAAATGGAAAAGTGATTCTATCAAGGTGGGACTGGAACATAGAAAGGAGTCCAGAAGATGGCAGAGAAATAGGATGGGGAGACCTCTTCTCCCCAACAAATTCATCAAAAGAACATTTGAACGCTGAGTAAATTCCACAAAACAACTTCTGAATGCCGGCAGAGGACATCAGGCACCCAGAAAAGCAGCCCATTGTCTTCAAAAGGAGATGGAGAAGTCTTGAGGCTACTGTAAAAATAAGACTGAAAACCAGAAGCAGGAGGCATAAGTCCAATTCCTGAGAACACCAGAAAACTCCTGACTCCAGGGAACATTAATCGACAGGAACTCATCAAACACCTCCATACCTACACTGAAATCAAGCACCATCCAAGGGCCAACAAGTTCCAGAGCAAGACATACCACACAAATTCTCCAGCAACACAGGAATACAGCCCTGAGCTTCAATATACAGGCTGCCCAAAGTCACTCCAAACCCACTGACATCTCATAACTCATTACTGGACACTTCATTGCACTCCAGAGAGAAGAAATACAGCTCCACCCACCAGAACACCAACACAAGCTTCCTTAACCA
>SJYX01015271.1:96659-111765 GCA_006410675.1 Oreotragus oreotragus | reverse complement strand
TAATATATAATATGGTATAATAATTATAGTGATGATGACGTGCATTTTAATAGTAGTTACCACCTACTGAGTGCTCACTCTGCACCATTTACTCTGCATACATATTTCAATCAACTCTCATAAGAGCCCTATGAGATGATTATTATTAATCTTTACTTTAAACATGAAGAAACTGAGGTTCAACAAGGCTAAGTTGTACTAGCTTTTGCAGCATTATGCTAGGTACTTGTGATTCAAACCCAGCTCTGTCACATTCCAAAGCTTGTGTTTATAACCATTATTTTCATC
The DNA here is from genome assembly GCA_006410675.1 of Oreotragus oreotragus. NCBI lineage: Eukaryota > Metazoa > Chordata > Mammalia > Artiodactyla > Bovidae > Oreotragus > Oreotragus oreotragus. The sequence continues at coordinate 111,477 of SJYX01015271.1, read as the reverse complement.
AAAAGAGTTTATTTTCTCCATTTTTGGCAAGATTGCACTAAAGCCACCTGAGGAAAGTTGTAGCTTTAAAATATCCATAGAAGATTAGTTCAGGACCTCTTCCAAAATTTCTACCAGTAGTCCACCTTCCCCATTCCATCGTAGAGACTAAATCCCTGTGCATAAATATGTCCATGATATGCCTACATTTCTGATCATCAGTAACAATGAAGAATAGTTTCTGATTCTTACCACATTGCATGCATGCTAAGTTGTTTCAGTTGTGTCCCACTCTGTGACGCTATGGACTGTAGCCCATCAGTCTCCTCTGTCCGTGGGATCCTCCAGGCAAGAATACTGGAGGGAGTTGCCATGCCCTCCTCCAGGGGATCTTCCCAGCCTAGGGATGGAACCCAGGTCTCTGATGTCTCCTGCACTGGCAGGCGGGTTCTTTACTACCCCCTGGGAAGTGGCACCTAGCACCACCTGGGAAGCCTTTTTGCCACATTATTTCTACCTAAATAGAATGATCATATTCACAAATAAACTCACACCTTGAGAGCTCAGCCTCTGAAATCCTCGACTGAATGTAAATCTTGGCATTACTCATTGTTAGCTGATTAAGTTTGGGCAAGTTATTTAACTTCTTTATTCCAAAGTGTCCTCATCCCTAAGAGAGTAATAATAGTGTCGATAGCCTAAAATTATTATGAGAACTTTAATAGTAATCAACATGTGCTGTCATATAAGTAAGCAACATAGTAATGAAAGACATTACTAGTTATTATAGACATTTGTACTTCATCCAGATCTAAGAATCCAATTATTCTCTTGTTCTCCTTTAGACCATTTCCAGTTTCTCCAACATTTCACTGAACTATGGGATTAGATGTAACAAAAACTTATCTAAACTCTAGGATTAAAGATAGTAACCAGTTTCAGATCTGATTAGTAGTAAATATAGCTTGTGAAATTTTGAAGAAGTGACAGAATTATCTGCAGTAAAATAACTGTATGATCATATTCCTTAATTCAGATACATTTATATGACATTATTGTCTTCTATTGTTTACCAAGTGTTTGTTCTATTTCCATATTCTCATAGATGTTTTCCTCACTTTTCAAGACTGGAAATCATAAAAAGTTGTCCATAACAGCTGCTTTGAGGTCATCTACATTTGCTGGCTGCAGGTGGAAATCTCTTTCCCAGAGCCCCAGATAGAGGGCTGTAAAATTTGGCCTTTGAGGGAGCCAGACTGCACCAGCCTTTTGTATAATTTATCATCCACAGAGTGTGTTAAGGTGCTTTTGATCTTGAAGGCAATATCTTTCAAAGAAATGTGTTGCTTATATGTGACCATTGATGCTTTATGGGAATCTCAGTATCATGCTGATTTCAGTGAGTGAATGAATTTTTAAGATGGTAAACTGATGACAATTTAACTGAGAGACTCTAGATCTTGTTTAAATCCAGAGGATCAAATGAGAGAAAGTATGTGAAGAGTATATTCACATATTCACATAAGAAGCATGTGAATACAATAATGCACTAAGTAAGCATTTTATTATGATAATTGTAACATTTTATTGTGATAATTCACAGCATTATTTGTCAAACTCTTGACTTCACTGAATGTCAAATGTTTTTTGCCTTCTGTAAAACTGAGCGGAATTCTATGAAATATTAGCCACAAAGAATATTTAAAAATACATGCATAATGTTCTTTGCATTTACTTACATTTCTTTATGGAATGTGTTTTAGGCATAGAACTGAAATTTGGTATCACAGAGAAAGTTGTGGAAATTTATAGGCTTTGGTTTATGGAGACTTGAAGAAGTTTTTCCATCTTTCTGGTATTTCATCCCTGTCAGTTTGCATTGCTTCTTTCCTTTCCTTCTCCTCCTTCGCCAGGTTTGGTTTTGAGCATTGGATTCAAAGAAACCCCAAAGTCAAAACAAAATGGTCAGAACTGCTGACTCTTGTTTTGTAAGCTTTTTTAGTCCAGCATTCACAGGAAGAGAGGGTACTGACCAGAAACTGGGCCTAACTTCCCCCAAAATGCTGGCAAAGTTCAGGAGCCTGTGACTGAACTTGGACCAAGACACAGATATATCATTTAAACTGTAAGTTAATCAAGTAATACCCAATAAGAAGTAGATTTAGTATTTAAAATTCAGTATTAATCTGCCAACTATTTTTTAACTTGCCTCTGTTGGCTGGAATTTAATTATTAAAAGTTAAATCTGTGCTAGGATATGCCAATATGTATCACAAACAAAATAGAAAGCAACGCTACGTGATTGGGTTGGGATTCTATACTCAAGGCTGAAAAGCAAGGGCTCACCAATTGCAGAGGGATGTCTACTCCATGGGTGTAGACACAGTTGTTGGCAAGCTAACAGGAGAGGAGAGGTGCAGAGAATGTTCAAAGCAAAATCCGCCAGCTGTTTTTGATAAAAATATATAAAAATAAAAATGGTGGTGGTTTCGTCACTAAGTCATGTTCAACTCTTTCAACCCCATAGATTAGGGCTTGCCAGGCTCCTCTGTCCATGAGATTTCCCAGGCAAAGACACTGGAGTGGGTCAAGCCTGTGACTCCTGCATTGCAAATGGTTTCTTTACCACTGAGCCACCAGAGAAGCAAAATAAAAATGATTTATATTTTGTATTAAGTAGAATCTCTTGTAAAGTTGCAGGTACAATTGAGAAACTCACACATGAAGTGTGCTTAAATGTCTTCATTAACTTTGAAATTTTCTTTGAAGATTTAAAATTATAAAAAAGTTACACTGAACTGTGCTTTATCAAGTTTCATTTCAGAATTTTGGTAGTTGTTATAAACATTCCACAATAGTGTTTTTATAATGGAAATACTGACAAATGCAATAATAAACAAGAAAATCCTAGGGTCTTAATTGCATGTTCGTGCAGGAATTACACATACAAGCATAATATCTGGTTCATTTTCCAGTGCTAATTTTGTCAACATCTGTTTTCATATTGGGCAACTGTAAAAGATGATAGGCCTGAATGACTGCCTGTAGATGGAAAAGGCTTTTGATTATTTTTACTTTCCCTGGAGAGCCTGATTATGTCTTTCAAATATGATTTCATTTAGATCTTTTCTTGGTTTACATGTCTGAATTCTAATAGTAACCTGATAGTAATGGGGAACTTAGTTTGAGACCAAAAGGCAGTTTTCAGTCAGTAAAGAGTGTGTAAATAAATCGCCACCCAGCAACATCTAAACTAGTATTTATATTGCAAATGCCCTAATAATTTTAAGATTTCAAAAACTGATTATTACAATTTTCCAGAAGTACTTGATATATTTAGCTTTTTTTTTTTTTTTTTTTACTGTTGGAAGGTATTGAAAAACCAATATTGACTGATATTACTATCATTGTTGGTTTATAAGATAATAAAGAATAAGACAATTTTAACACAGGATGTGATAATACTAAAAAAACAAAAATACTTGCATTAAAAGCACACTGGATTTACGGATCTAACATGGGAAAACTAAAACTATCACATTGCTTAGAAAAATTGAGTGGCGAGATATGGAAGTACCTGGATTAATGTTTGAAATGCAGACAATTTGGTCTTATCTCTATGGATGATTTGATACAAAGAATAAGTCAATCTATTTCTCTGTATTTCTGATCCTTATTTGGCTTCATATTATTCTATGAGTACAACGATTAAGAAGAAGCCTTAAGACACTTTACATTTTGGAATAGCTTCTAGACATAGAAAAAACTTACAAAGAAAGCATTTATAAGCTTAAAAGTTTTAATAATTGTTGAATAATTCTAATAATAATTGGAAAAACCTTTTGTATTTAGAGTTTCTTCGGCTGTTATTTACTTCAGAGGAAATATTCACTGTAGGATATCATCAGATTACTAAGAATATCGCAGAGTGGTTCAGAATAAGAGGGAGAGTACTAAGGATGATAGATGGTTGTATTTATGCTACATGACCTGAGGATTTTGAGGAACTTTGTCTACACAGTTTCTTTTTGAATTTCTTATTTTCAAAATCTGTTCTTTCAACAAAATATTAATGATACCTAAAGTTGACTCTTTTTAGAAAAATTTGTTTATCACGTGCAAATTTTTTAAAAAAATGATGTTTAGTTGTCAGGAGAACTTTAGGTGGGAGAAGGAACACAGCCTCTGTAAGCCCTTTCGATTTTGAACACATTCGCCCTATATGTAAAATGTCAACACACTTTGTAAATTGAATAAATAAATAACTGGATAAATGAGGGCTTGATGGAGCCACTAGCACTACATAAGAAGTTGGGAAGCTGAGTACAGTCTGATGACGAGCTGAGATACACTTACTGTTGACATACTGAATTGAGCAATTTAAAATTTATCTTTTAAAATACAGGTATGCTAATTTTAGTAGTCAAAAAGTTATCTATAAAAAAGAGAAAATGAGTAATTTTATTTTATAAAAGTGATATAGGGGTCACTGTCCAAATTTCAGTTTATTTTAGTAAAAGTGCTAGAGGGGAAAAAAAAACACTCCCTGGTTTTGTTGTTGTTTGGTTTAGTTGGGTATGTTTTTTCCTTTACATATTTATCCTAATGTTCTTATGGTAGAGGTAGAAACAATACTCAAAAAAAGAAGTCATCTTTGGGAAAGTGGTCATTTCAGAACTAATTCAGCTACCATAGATAGGAGAACTAGAAAAATTTTTAAATGAAGGCACAAGACAAGCAAATCCCTATAATGCTGGTGGGAGGGTATGTGCACTGGCAGATCTGCTTGGAAGGCAATCTGGCCCTTAGCTACAAAGTTAAATGTTTACTTGGTGCACAAATTTCACTTCTAGTTACTTAGTGTCAGGAAATTATCATAGGCAGAGAAGATATTTATAAGAGTGCTCTTGCATCATCATTTATTTTTTAAAAGAGAAAATAGCCATCCAGTTGTAAAGAACTGGAGTGAAGTTGTAATACATGGATATAATAATAAAAAATTACATTTGAGTAATACTTAAATACTTAAAGTCAAGGAAAGTGTGCTCATTCTATAATGCTGAGTGGACAAATTCCAAAAGTATCCCAAATTTGTTTAACACATTGAATTTATATCTGTATAAAAAAGCCTAAAGGAAATAGATAAAAACGCTATATGGTAACACGAAGTGATTTAAATTTATTCTTAAATTTTAATTTTCTATACTTTTTAGGATGAGTATATATTACTTCTTAATAAAATGAAACACATTTCTAAAAGGCTAATAGGGAGACCTGTGTGTGTCTGTGCATATCCGCCCAAGGATTTGCGAAATGAGAGCAAAATATAGTGTTGGAACAATAGGATTTATTCACTTTAAAATAGATGGGGATTACTCATTCTGATTCCTCTCCTCATGTTTACCTACTGCTATCTTAAGAACCCCATTTCAGTTGTTGGCAGAAGTTCTTCCTTAGCACAAAAGGAAGAACTGTGGAATGGCAGACCGTCCAAACTGGAGGGAGCCCCTCAGCACGATCTTGCTTCAAACTCATCTCCATTGCACACATTTTGGCAAAGTGGAAAAATGACACGTTTTCTCTCCCTTATCCCTAGATGCAACTACAATGAAAACTATCTTTCCCTGCTGCTGCTGCTGCTGCTGCTGCTGCTAAGTCGCTTCAGTCGTGTCCGACTCTGTGTGACCCCATAGACGCCAGCCCACCAGGCTCCCCCGTCCCTGGGGTTCTCCAGGCAAGAACACGAGTGGGTTGCCATTTCCTTCTCCAATGCATGAAAGTGAAAAGTGAAAGTGAAGTCGCTCAGTCGTGTCCGACCCTCAGCGACCCCATGGACTGCAGCCCACCAGGCTCCTCCGTCCATGGGATTTGCCAGGCAAGAGTACTGGAGTGGGGTGCCATTACCTTCTCCATCTTTCCCTACCTACAGCTAAAAATTTGAAAGTGCGCGCTCTGGAGGGCTGCCCCTGGGTAGACCCGGCCATTTTCCCCCGTAGGCGACCGGGGGAAACAACTGCAGGTAGTAAAAGCTCCGGGGGCTCGAGACGCCTTGTAAGCCCAGCTGCACCCCCAGCGCGTAAGCGGGACCTGTCCCCAGTTCCCTCCCGGCTGAAGCATCCTACTCCGGGAGGGGCCACACCAGGGTTGGCGTTTAGAGCCTAAGCGGAGGGGAAGGTAAGGGGAGGGAGAGGAGGCGAGGGGAGAATAATGTCTCCTGCTTTCTCATCTCCTTCGTTCTGCCTCTCGACAAGACTAAGAGGACCGCACGAGAGAGCCGGAGCGCCCTGGGCCTCTCAGAAGACCCAGTAACCCTCACTCCTCACCGGACTAGGACCATCCTCTCCGGCCCTCTCCCTTCCCCCCGCCCCGAGAGCACGGGCCGGAGCGGAGCGCCTGCCAGGGATGCCTCAGCGCCGATTCTAGAGGCAAAAAAAAAAAAAGTAGGAATATCTCCTTATAGTTATATTAAAAAAGAAAGAACGAAAGAAAAGTTAAAAGATAGGCCTGCACAGACGCTCCCGAAGTCTCCAGCCTGGGAGGAGGGTTAGCTTCCCAGCCCCCACCCCCCTACAGACGCTGCTTTGGGACGTGGGCCTCGACTTCCCCAACTCGGTTTTAACTCGTCCTCACTCGCCCCTCCCGCTCCTGCCCCATCCTCCATCGACAGAGCGCATATATATCAACTCTACGGCTTCCACGCCTCTCGAGGACTGTGGACATTTTATAATCCAGAACCAAGCTCCTGCGAAGGCCAGACGTTCTGTCTGGGAGGGCCCCTCCCGGCCTTTCAGTCGCACCCACTGCTGGGTCTTCAAACACCCCAAACCCGTGCGCGCCGAGGCCAGGAGTGGGCAGACACTTCCACCCCGCCCTGGCTCAGTCGGTTTCCTTCTCCAAGCCCTCCAAGAGCTCAGTCATGAAGGAGATGTAGACAATGGCCAGGCGTAGAGTCTCGATCCGGGAGAGCCTCTTCTCGTAAGCAAAAGTGGGCACCTTCCTCCGCAGCTGATCGAAGGCCTCGTTGAGGTTGAACATCCGCTTCCTCTCGCGGATGTTGGCCGCCTGGCGCTGGGCGTAGGTGATCACTCTCTTCCTCTTGGGGCGGCCCAGCAGGGAGGCGCCTCTCCCGTGCCCCTCGTCCTCCTCGTTTTCCCCCTCTTCGCCTTCGCCCTCCTCTTCTTCTGGATCCTCTTCCTCGAAATGCGCCAGACTCCTGGGCCTTCCATCTCGGAGCACAAGGTCCTGGTGGTTCCCACAGGGGCCCCTGGGTGTCAAGTCGCAGAGGAGAGGGTGCCCCGGGGAGGCTAGGGATAGGTCTGCGACGAAGTCCAGGACGGTGGCGTCCACGCAGCTCTCGGGAAAGGCTGCCATCGCGTCTGCCTGGCCCTGCGTCTCATAGGTTTCTCGAAGGGAGGGGCAAGCCTGGTGACGGCCTTCCTAACAACCCTGAATCTGATGGGTCACCATCACCGAAGGGTCAGGGACATTAACACGTATAACCAAGCTGATAACAGGATTAGCTGCACCCATAGGGAAGGCTCTGACAATGTCCCTCCTCTCGAAACTGATGGAAGAAGACAAGCTTGAGAACGCCGGGAAGACTCAAAGGAATAGGCCTCCAATTCTGCGATCCTTTCCGCCCTGCCACCTGGGACAGTTCCTTCTTGGCAACAACCTCCAGCTCTTACCTGCTGTGCTTTTTGTGTGTCTCCACACTCCCGCAGCCAACTAATATTCTTCAAGCTCCTTGTCTCATGTAGTTTTTTAATTTAGCTTTGGGTTTTCAAAGCAAGGATGTTTTCCACCGCTCTGGCTTCTCCCTAGCTTCAGGGTGGGAGTTCCGAATCTTGCCACCCTCTGCTGCCAATGGGTGTGAAACAAGTGCATGTGCTTTTAATGATGTCCAGAAGAGGGGCCCTGTCTGCCAGGGGTCGAGGGGAGCTGTTTGTCTGGTATCCCAGTGCAGCGGCTACTGAAAGGCAAGATCTTCCATTAGCTTAAGTAAGCACCATAGGAGGGGCGAGGGGGCATTCCCCAGAGTCGCTCTTGGAATCCTCTTTCTCTTTCCACTGCAAGGTAAACAGCTCTCCTGCAGCTTTACGAACCCTGGCTTCTAAAATCTGTTTCGCTATAATCAATCTAACAATTGAGATACTTGACTTTCCTTTCCTAACCTTTATCCCTCACCCACGTAAAGGATTTTACTTAGAGGGCAAAAAGTGATGATGGCAATAACATGAAAAAGAGAAGCTCTGAGCTCCCAGCGTGCTTTACTGTATAATCCCTGTGTGGGAGGAAAGCAAACCCTCCCCCTAAACAAAACAACTGCAAAATCGCGATTCACCTTTTGATAAACTAATTGGTCGATCAGCTCACCCTCCGCGGAGAATTCTTTCAAACTTTAAATTGCTGATTGGTATTCCTAAACAAAGAATAATCTTTACACTTCTATCTGATTACATCTGCTCATTACCACCCTACAAGATTTAAGCCTAGATACTATACTGCATTGTAAGAAGGTTTTTTTTTTTTTTGAGGTGAAAAAAGATTATAAATTTGGTATAATGAAAATAAAATTTTACTGATTTCAAATATATCTCATGTATATATATGTATATATTTTTAACATACAAGAGTTCAGTTTTCTTTTTTGCCAATAGCTATATTTAATTATTCAATGTAAAGATTTTTAAGAGACAGGGTGGGGCAAAACAACACCTAAGAAAATCATTTTGAAGATGTATTAAAAGAAAGCTTAAAAAGATGAGTGCAGAGACGCCTTAGTTCAAGGGAGAAATACGAAGACATCAATTCCTATTGAGGTAAGCAGCGACTGGGATGCTTAAGTTAGTACATTGGACAGCTCCCAGAAATTGCCTCCTTCTAACAGGTAAGCACAATTTTATTTTATTTTTTTCTTTTCCTAGCCTGCCATTCTGTGAGTACTCCCAGATCCTATCAAAGCAATATAATCTTGGAGTCTTCTGTTGGCTTTCTATTATTTTTCTTATTAAAAAAAAATTTGCGTCTGGGTTCTCTCCCTTGCTCTTTTGTTCTTTAATTAGTTTTCTTTTCCCTTGCTTGTGCTTACTTTTCACTGTCCAATTTACATTGTGATAACTCAAGTAGAAAAGAATAAAAAATTAATGTCCCTGAAAGATGTAATGAGAATATCTCTGACTGTGATTACTGCCATGGGGGGAGTTCCTCATGCTTGCATGATCAAGCGATTACCTATTTGGCTTTTACTAAACTTCTCTCAAAGACTGAAAAATAAAAAAGAATTGGAATTTCAACCGTGGCTAAAGAATAAGTAAACCAGAGGATTAATTTTTGTTTTGACAAGCAGTAACATGCCTTCCAACTCCTGTTTAACTTGATGCATTATTAAGCATTTGGATAAATTTTATAGTTTGTTTTTAGCTACTGAATGTTTCACATGATTTATTCTTTCCCTTTTAATTGCCTGCATGAGTGGAATGAATATCTCACCTAGTGAGAATCTAGTTCTACATCAAACATGCATTGGGACATTTAATGAAGGGAAGCATGATAGAAATTTAAATTTTAATTTACTAAAAAGAATGTCAGAAACTATCCTGAGACTCTAAAAGACACTTTCCTTAGACTAAATATTTCAACATCATAAAAAAAGTGTAGAAAAATGAAAGGAATCAATGCACAGTATTGGTTGAAATATTAAGATACTACTGAATTTATTAAAATGTCTTACTATGTATACCTGTAACAATAATTTAAAACTATATTCTCAATTTTATCATAAAATCCCAATGTAAACATTTCTGTTTGTCCACAATAATTGTTTATCTTACAAGGTTTTAATCATGGTGACACAGAGAAAAATGTTAAAATCTAAGTTATCATGATTAACTCTTTTTTGTTTGTAAATGAAATTAATTATAGAACAGTAATAAATGAAATCACTTTCTCTGCTTGTTTTGAAACATCCACTTTATTTTAAAAAATGGTTTTATGGCTATCTGGTTCCACAATAAACAAACAGTAAATGTAGTAAATCAGTAGAGTACTATGTGGTTCAAAACAAATCATCTCGTTGGAAAGAAACATTTTCATCTCTAGATTTGAAAGTTAAGAGAGANTGTATCATGTAGGACCTTTTTAACTATTTAAGGACCTTGGCTTCTACTTTGAGTAAGATGGGTATCTGATAGAGCCTTTCAAGATTTCCTTACTGTTTAAAAGAATAGCCCTTTGGATAATTTGTTGAGGATAAATTCTACAGGGAACAAGAAGGAAACCGGGAGACCTGATCAGAGATTCTTATAATAGCCCAGGTTAGTAGTGGCAGCTGTAATGTGCAGTAGCTATATTCAGGATATATTTTGAATAAAATTCAACAAGATTTGCTGATGGATTGTATGTGGAATATGAAGGAAAGAAGAGAGTCAGGGTGAACCCAAAATTTTAGCTGGAACAACTAAAAGTGATGTGATAACTGAAATGAAAAAGACTCCAGGAAAAGTAGATCTGGAGGAAGGTGAAGATCAGGAGATGAGCTCTGAACATCTTAAATTTAATGTATTTATTGGCCAGTCAAATGGAGACACTGAGTAAATTTCTATCTCAGGGTAAAAGTCATCACTGTGTCTTAAGAGGCATTATTTTACGTGATATACTGTTGTCTCACCCCAACGCCTGTAAGAACCCATCTTTTGTTATTTCCCCTTCCCTCACACTGTTAGCTATACCAGTCTCTTTGCTGCTCCTCAAACATCCAGGCACACAATCTGCCTCAGTGCCTTTGCATTTCTGTTGCCTCTGACTGCAAAACTCTTCTCTCAGACATCTGCACAGCTCAACCCATCTCTTCCTTCAGGTCACTGGGTAATGCCAGCTTATCAAGAAGCACTCCCTGACCACCCTATATAAACTAGTACCCCCCCCAACCCCACGTGTTGTACTCCCTAACCTTCTCACCTTGCTTTACCTGTCTCCGTTGTACACAAAGTGTCTGACACAGTACTTTGTCACTTGTTTTATTTCAGTTTCCCTCATTAGTTTGTAGTGGTCGCTGTAATGTGCAGTAGCTATATTCAGGATATATTTAGTTTCAGTTTCAGTTATATAGAGGGACTTCCCTGGTGGCTCAGAGGTTAAAGCGTCTGCCTGCAATGCGGGAGACCCAGGTTCATTCCCTGGATCAGGAGGATCCCCTGGAGAAAGAAATGGCAACCCACTCCAGTATTCTTGCCTGGAGAATCCCATGGACTGAGGAGCCTGCTAGGCTACAATCCACAGGGTCGCAAAGAGTTGAACACAACTGAGCGGCTTCACTTCACTTCACTTCAGTTATATATATAATTAGTTTCAGTTTCCCTTGTCTTCTTTGTCACTTGTTTTATTTTCAGTTTCCCTCATTAGAATATGAACCCCAAGTGGTAACCATAGAAATGAACTGCTTAGATTTCTCTTTCAACAGTAGGGGTTGCAATTAGCCAGCATTATCCAAAAGCAATGCCTTAGGGATCCACTGTAGCATTTGAGCTGAGGCCATACTCTTTCTGCCCTGCCTCAGCATATAAAGAACACTAGGGCTTGGCCATTTCTGCCCAGTGAGAGGCGTCTTCAATAGACAATTACTTGTCCCAGAACTCCCTGTTGTGTTAACTGAGCTTTTGTCAGCTCTACACCATAGTCTGAAGTTCTTCTTGTACAGCCCTCATTCCTCTTCTTTTTTTCATAGATGTCAGATCAGTGGGCTTCCCAAGCAGCACTCATGGTAAAGAACCCACCTGCCAATGCAAGAGATGTAGAGACACAGGTTTGATCCCTGGGTTGGGAAGATCCCCTGGAGAAGGGCATGGCAACCCACTCTAGTACTCTTGTCTGGAGAATCCCATGGACAGAGAAGCCTGGCAGGGTACAGTCCATGCGGCTCACACAGAGTCAGACACAACTGAAGTGACTTAGCACACACACATGCACAGATCAGTATTATGGTCTTAAGCTTTTCTCAGAACCATTTTGATTTTCCCCCTTTATATTTTACAGGAGTTATGACCCTCCTTCTCCAAAACCCAACAACAACAACCACCACCCTCTTGCACTTCGAGCTCAATTTCAGTATCACCTTTCTAGAGGATCTAAACTGGAAGTTCTAAGAGTGTCCTGAACACCTGGTAAGTGGGATTGGAATCTGAGGAGTGAATCACTTGCCGTCCCGAGTAGTATGTGAGACACGGTTCCTGTAAAAAGTGGTGCTAAAACTCACTAGTGGAGAGTAGGAAGGACATTCTACTGGAAGGAATTACCCTGGGTAGGATAATGATGCACACTTTTGATAAATATGAAGGATGAAACACATTGAAGGACATTGACAATGAAATTGACTGGCTATTATTAAGTTGCAAAGATGTTGCAGTGAAAAAAGAATAATAAAAAAATTCAAGCAGGTTACATATGACATAAAATGAAATGTGAAGGCAAGAACTTCTTATCTCCCTCAGTGGGAGAGCAGGAAAATTTGGAAACCACAATTAGCAGTCAATACTTAGAGCTGTTGCACTTCAAAGACAGCAAAGGTCTTACTGAACTGCAAGCTTTGGTGCCATGTGGACCTTTGGAGTTAAAATATTCAACACTTTATTATAAAGTGAGTTTTGTGTTAGATGATTTTGCTCAACTCTGAGCACTAATTTAAAGCAGGCTAGGCTAAACTATTATTTTCAATAGGTTAGGTATAGTGAACCTAACCTATAATTTGATTTTCAATATCTGGATATTATCTAGATGTAACCCCATCACAAGTTGAAGAAGAGGTGTACTCTTACATTGTATTTAGAATCAAAGCAGGAAAAACAAATGACCAAGAATAACTTGAGCAATAATTGCCAGGGGTGCTGGAGTGTGGGATTAAGGGTGTTAAGGAGAGAAAAGTAGATAAAAAAGTACCCAGGGAGTAAAGCAAAAAACTTAACTCTCCCAAATTTATTAAAACTCTTCCTTTTCTCCCCTTTTTCATGCCCCTTCTCTTATTAACACAGATTCATTAAGCAATTTTAGGGGACGTGATAAAATAGAACAAAGGCAGATGTTTGTCATGATTGAAGGGAGGAAAGTCTAACAAACAGTCCCTTAGCTGACCTAGAGAAGGGGCCTGCATTCTTTTGACTCCATTCAAATTATGCATGGTTTACGGCCTTCGCTGATTTTAGAGTTAGAAGAACGTATATGCATCTATTTAATTTTCTATCTTAGGTAAACTTTTTTTGAAGTTTAATACATATACTTAAAAATTCACAAGCTGCATATGTGCAGCTTAATGAATTTTCACAAAGTAAGCATACTCATGAAACCAGTGCCCAAATTGAGAACTATCAACAGAATGTATCACTGAAATTAGAGATTATGTAAAATCAGGAAGTATGTGACTTGACACTATTTCAACCACTCCTACAATGTCCTAACTATATCCAGTCACAGGACACTCTCCAAAGTATTATTCTTGACTTCTAAGATTAATGTTGCTAATTTTTGAGCAGTATATAAAAATAAACTATATGTACTCTTTTGTGTCTTTCACCCAACATTTTAAAATGAGATTCATGTACATTATTCTTGTTGCTGAAGAGTAATCCGTTGTGTGCATATATCTTCTACTGTCCATAAACATTTTGGTAATTTCTAGTTTTTACCTGTTACGAACAGCCATGCTATGGATATTTTTGTACATAACTTTGATGAGAATATTTATGCCTTCCTGCTTGGTATCCCTGATGGCTCAGTTGGTAAAGAATCTGCCTGCAATGCAGGAGACCCTAGTTTGATTCCTGGGTTGGGAAGATTCACTGGAGAAGGGATAGGCTACCCACTCCAGTGGGAAGCCCACTTCTTGGGCTTCCCTTGTGGCTCAGCTGGTAAAGAATCCTGCAATGTGGGAGACCTGGGTTTGATCCCTGGGTTGGGAAGATCCCCTGGAGAAGGGAAAGGCTACCCACTTCAGTATTCTGGCCTGGAGAATTCCATGGACTGTATAGTCCATGGGGTCACAAAGAGCTGGACACTACTGAGCAAATTTCACTTCTTCAGACACCAAAGTAGAATAGGTTGTGTGTATTTTCAGCTTAGTAGTTAATGATAAATCGTTTTCAAAATGGTTGTAACAATTCATACTGTCATCAGTGATGTATTAGAATTTCAATTCCTTCACATCCTTGTCAACAGTTGGCATTTTCAAGCTACTGAAGATGTGCCTGCATGTCATATTGTGGGTTTGATTTGCGTTTCCCTGATGACAAATGATATTGAAAACCATTTTGTTTTGGCTAGTTGGGTACTGCTCTTGAGTAAAGTGCCCACTTTAACTGGTTTTGCTAATTTTTATAATTAATGTATAATTATATATGTAAATTATACAAACATATATAATTTATATAATTTATTGTATATCTATTCAGCTATAATTCCTATGTCAATATATGTATTACAAGTATCTTCTCCCTACTCTGTGGTTTTCTTTTTCACTTGCTTAATGATTGTCTTTTGATGAAAATAAGTTTTACTTTATTTTTGTTAAGACAAATTTTTTTAGAGCAGTTAAGGATTATAGCAAAATTGAAGAAAAGGTACAAAGATTTCCCATATATATCCTGCTCCTACACTTGAATAGCCTTCCTCACTATCAATACCTCCCACCAGGGTGGTACTTTTGTGACAACTGATGAATCTATAAGTAAGTAAGTAAGTAAAGTCACTCAGTCGTGTCCGACTCTTTGTGACCCCATGGACTGCAACCCACCAGGCTCCTCAGTCCATGGGATTCTCCAGGCAAGTACACTGGAGTGGGTTGCCATTTCCT
>SJYX01015271.1:0-94860 GCA_006410675.1 Oreotragus oreotragus | reverse complement strand
ACTGTTGCTTCCTGACCTGCATACAGATTTCTCAAGAGGCAGGTCAGGTGGTTTGGTATTCCCATCTCTTTCAGAATTTTCCACAGTTTATTGTGATCCACACAGTCAGAGGCTTTGCCATAGTCAATAAAGCAGAAGTAGATGTTTTTCTGGAACTCTCTTGCTTTTTCGATGATCCAGCGGATGTTGGCAATTTGATCTCTGGTTCCTCTGCCTTTTCTAAAACCAGCTTGAACATCAGGAAGTTCACGGTTCACGTATTGCTGAAGCCTGGCTTGGAGAATTTTGAGCATGACTTTACTAGCGTGTGAGATGAGTGCAATTGTGTGGTAGTTTGAGCATTCTTTGGCATTGCCTTTCTTTGGAATTGGAATGAAAATTGACCTTTTCCAGCCTAGAGAAGAAGAAATGGTCAAATGGTCTTTAAAGTTTGTCTTTATTGTTCTGAATTTATTAAATTAAACTTACTGTGAATTTCTCTGCATTTTATAGTTAAAACAAGGCTTGTAGGATTTGTTTTGTCCTAACACTAGCTCACCAGCTTCTTTGGCGCCTCAGCACTAAAGAATTCGCCTGCAATGCAGGAGCTGCAAGAGACACAGTTTCTGTCTCTGGGTTGGGAAGATCCCCTGGAGGAGGGGATGGCAACCCACTCCATTCTTGCCTGGAGAATCCCGTGCAAAGAGAAGCCTGGTGGGCCAGAGTCCATGGGGTCGCAAAGAGTTAGACACGACTGAAGCGACTTAACACACAGGCTCACGACACTAGCTCAGAATCTGGTGACTCTGGCCTTGTTTGGGTATCAGGTTTGGAGCTGGCATGCTATGGAAACCAAAAACTGTGTTTGGGGAAACAGCTCACGGGGAAACAGCTCACAGGGAAGCTGTGAGCTGGTTCAGTGCTCCCCTCGGAATTAGTATAGTGAACCTCATTTAAAGCAATGCAGTACCACCATTGTTAGCCATTGTCAATTTGCTTTCTCTTATCTAAGTACAAATATCCCAAACACCAACAATATGGTAATAGAGTAGGCCTCTGGGGTTTAGCCTTTTTCAGAGTTCCACACTGGGCCTTTTCTCTTGCTTATTTTGTTTTCATCTTCTTGCCATAGTTTATTCATTGACCTTCAGATCTCATCATAATCTCCTTTTCAAAAAGCCATGGCTCTATCCTAATTGTTGCTATAATATTAAGCTTAAAAAGGGCCCACTTGGAGATTACAGCCCACAGCTGCTTGCGGACCGGCAGCAGGTTCGGCCGCACTGCGCATGCTCTCTTCCTGGAGCTCCGCTAGCCTTGATAAGAGCGGCGCTCTCGCCCACACACCCATGCTCTCGCGTGAAGAGCTCCTCGTCCGCCCGGGTGCGGGGCTCTCGCGGTACAGGTAGGCAAGTGGCTGCAGGTACGGGCGGGAGGCGGGTAGAATGCCAGCCCACCTGGCTGGCTGTAGGTTGACCCGGATAGGTCTCCAGTGGCCTTCGTGGGGATTAAGCAGTTTCCAAACAGGGCCATCGGACGTCCCTCGTCACCTGGCTCGCTCTGGGCGCTGAGTGGCTGACTGGGTCAGCCCCACCGGTTTGCCCCTTGGTTTTGGCCTCAGTCTCCAGAGTGGCTTTGGGGTTGGTAGTGCTGGGATTCAGGCAGGCCTGGAAGGCCTTTCCTTATAGTACAACTCTCACATCCATACATGACTCCTGGAAAAACCATAGGTTTGACAAGACGGACCTTTGTTGGCAAAGTAATGTCTCTGCTTTTTAATATGCTGTCTAGGTTGGTCATAGCTTTTCTTCCAAGGAGCAAGTGTCTTTTAATTTCATGGCTGTAGTCACCATCTGCTGAGCCCCAAAGAACTGATGCTTTTGAATTGTGGTGTTGGAGAAGCCTCTTTTTTTTTTAATTTTTAATTTTTAAATATAAATTTATTTATTTTAATTGGAGGTTAATTACTGATGCTTGGGGCTGGTGCACTGAGACGACCCAGAGGGATGGAGAAGCCTCTTGAGAGTCCCTTGGACTGCAAGGAAATCCAACCAGTCTATCCTAAAGGAGATCAGTCCTGAGTATTCATCGGAAGGACTAATTTTGATGCTGAAACTCCAATACTTTGGCCACCTGATGTGAAGAGCTGACTCATTTGAAAAGAGCCTGATGCTGGGAAAGACTGAAGGCGGAAGAAGAAGGGGATGACAGAGGGTGAGATGGTTGGATGGTATCACCGACTCAATAGACGTGAATGTGGGTAAGCTTGGGGAGTGGGTGATGGACAGGGAGGCTTGGCATGCTGCAGTCCATGGGGTTGCAGAGAGTTGGACACAAGTGAGGACTGGACTGAACTGAACTGGAAGGCCTAGGCCTTTCATTAGTGGGGCCTGTCGGTGGGGCGGTGTAATTGGCAACATTTTGAGGGCCACCATATGCACATGCTGGATGGGGTGGGCAGCGGGAGCGTGTGGTGGGACTTGTGGAGGTTGTCAGCCGGTTGTGACGAGGGACTGCAAAGCCCTCCATGTCCTCAGCTGGGGGTCCGTGGTGCTGGGAGCAACAGGTACTGACAGGGTCTGAGTCAAATGGAGTGACTGTAGTATTATCTCTTTGCTGTCTGTTCTACCCACAGGCATCTATTTCAGACCAAATGTTTCTTTTAGTATGTCTTGGGCCAGACCAAGATATTTTGTTGCATTGAAATAACTAGTTTTACTTCTTATCATGAATACCCAGAGGGAGTCACTCCTTTGTCCAATAGGATGTGGTTATGGTTAATATCTGACTAAAGCAGTGGTTTACTTGTATTATCTCAGTAAAATATTGGCCTGGAATGTTTCATTTCACAGTTTTCTAAGGAGAGCAGGTTGATTTTGATGAATGTTGTAATCATTGTGGGATGAAGTTTTACATTTTACATTCTAAAATATGTCACCTTTAGGATGTTAATTTAGAGTTATGAAGAATTAAAGTTCATGGCTTGCGACTACAGTTCTGAAGAAATCAACTGAGATTTTATTTTTTCAGTTACAGTAATTACACTGGCCTTTAGAAGTACATAGGGCCTCTCTTTAGTCCTCCATTATTTCATACCTTATGAGAAGTAATTTCTGGTGCAGTGGTTTTAGGACATTTTATTGGATTACAGTCCCAATGGGTAAAACTTGCAATGGTGGATCTTCTGCTCATCTGGGTATCTTCTTTTCTTATTTCTCTTCATTAGGTTATATGAAAGTTAAGAGAGTGCTGGAGTCCTCCCATGTCAACTGCTCTCTGATCTCCCTCTCCTTCCTGACTCTCTTTTTACCCCTCTGGTACTGGAGTGGGGGAATGGTGTACTTTAGACAGGCCTTGATAAACAGAGATTGGAAAAAATGCAAAGCTTGGTCTTAAATTTAGGACAACCATTCTCATTTGACTTGTAGAACACCTATCTCAGAATGACCTCTTGGCTAAAAGGTAGATTCTTAGACCATTCCTATGGAATCAGAATATCTGAGGGTAGTAGACTAAGGGTACCCTATCCAGGATACTGTATATGCTAAATATTTTGATTCATGGTTTAAGTCTGGGTGTGTATTAGAATTATCTGTGAATTGAAAAATTCTTGATAGTAGTATAATAGTACAGAAAAACTAAATCAGCATTTAAGTTGAATTCCTCAAGTGACTCTAGTGTGCAATTACAGTAGAAACTTATTAATTAGGAGAGTGATACTGCCTAAATAGTAAACTTTTACTTTGATTTTCCTTTCTTTCTAATGTAGTATGTGGTTTAAACAAAGTTAGATTCCATAGAATCAAAGATGAAAGATGTGTTACTCTATTAGCCTGTGAAACTTTGTTTTATATAAATTATAAAAATAAAAACATGGTGATATTGAAGTTAGATAAATTTTATACTAAAAATGGAATAGATTTTAAAACATATTTCACCAAAGATTGCTCCCTGAGCTTTGAAAGATAGTATCACTTTCATTGAAAAGTACTATCATTGATAGTATCACTAAAGTATCACTTTCATTGAAAAGAAAAATCTTTTTCATCCATCTTATCTATATTGTGGAAATTCATATTGTGGCAAGTGATGGAAATCTGATGTGTACAGATCTGATTACTGCAGCTGATGTTGAATGTTTTCTTGGCACCCGTCTATTGTCAGGATGCAGTCAGTGCTGAGAACTGTGTTCTAAGTTTGTATATAGGTGATCTCCTAAATGACTCCTGAGGTTCTGAGATATGGTGCATCATTTATTTTTTTCTATTCTTTTTTTTTAATTAGAGGATAATTACTTTACAATATTATGATGGTTTCCACCATACATCATCATGAATTGGCCATAGGTATACATATGTCTCATCCCTCCTGAACCCTCCTCCCACCTCTCTCCCCACTCCACCCCTCTAGGTTGTCACAGACCACTGGCTTTGGGTTCCCTGTATCTAACAGTGAACTCTCACTGGTTATCTGTTTTACATATGGTAATATGTATAGTTCAGTGCTTTTTTCTCAAATCAGCAGTCCTACTATAGAACCCCACCATATTACTAAACCTAATTATTTATATCATCATAACCTCTACTATAGTCATACTCTTCATAGCTAACTCAACCACAACTACCCTATCACTGTCACACACATGCAACAAAGCACCCATTATAACAGTCCTAGTTCTTATTACCCTCTTATCAATAGGAGGACTCCCCCCACTGTCAGGATTCATACCAAAATGAATAATCATCCAAGAAATAACAAAAAATAACAATATTATTCTACCCACTCTTATAGCAATCACAGCACTACGAAACCTGTATTTCTACATACGACTTACATACTCCACTGCACTTACAATATTTCCCTCCACAAGCAACATAAAGATAAAATGACAATTCTCTACCACAAAACAACCCTCTTACCAACAATAGCTATACTATCTACTATACTACTACCACTCACACCAATCTTATCAATCCTAGAATAGGAATTTAGGTTAAACAGACCAAGAGCCTTCAAAGCCCTAAGCAAGTATAATTTACTTAATTCCTGATAAGGACTGCCAGATCATGGCTTACATCAATTGAATGCAAATCAACCACTTTATTTAAGCTAAGTCCTCACTAGATTGGTGGGCTCCACCCCCACGAAATTTTAGTTAACAGCTAAATACCCTAAACAACTGGCTTCAATCTACTTCTCCCGCAGCGAGGAAAAAAAAGGCAGGAGAAGCCCTGGCAGAATTGAAGCTGCTTCTTTGAATTTGCAATTCAATATGTTAATTCACCACAGGGCTTGGTAAAAAGAGGAGTCTAACCTCTGTCCTTAGATTTACAGTCTAATGCTTTACTCAGCCATTTTACCCATGTTCACCAACCGTTGATTATTCTCAACCAATCACAAAGATATTGGTACCTTATATCTTCTGTTTGGTGCCTGGGCTGGCATAGTAGGAACCGCTCTAAGTCTACTAATTCGCGCTGAACTAGGTCAGCCCGGAACCCTGCTCGGAGACGACCAAATCTACAACGTAGTTGTAACCGCACATGCATTCGTAATAATTTTCTTTATAGTAGTACCTATCATAATCGGGGGATTCGGCAACTGACAGGTCCCTCTAATAACTGGCGCCCCTGATATGGCATTTCCCCGGATAAACAATGTAAGTTTTTGACTCCTCCCTTCCTCTTTCTTATTACTCCTAGCATCCTCTATAGTCGAAGCTGGAGCAGGAACAGGCTGAACCGTATATCCCCCTCTAGCAGGCAACCCAGCCCATGCAGGAGCCTCAGTAGACCTGACCGCTTTTTCTCTGCACTTGGTGGGTGTTTCCTCAATCCTAGGGGCTATTAATTTTATGACAACAATTATTAATATAAACCCCCCTGCAATATCACAGTATCAAAGCCCCGTTTGTGTGATCAGTACTAATCACTGCCGTATTACTACTCCTCTCACTTCCTGTGTTAGCAGCCGGTATTACAGTATCACTAACAGACGGAAATCGAAACACTGCCGTCTTCGACCCAGCAGGAGGAGGAGATCCTATCCTATATCAACACCTATTTTGATTCTTCGGACACCCCGAAGTCTATATTCTTATTTTACCCGGATTTGGAATAATTTCTCATATCGTGACCTATTACTCAGGAAAAAAGGAACCATTGGGGTATATGGGAATAGTATGAGCTATAATATCAATTGGATTCTTAGGATTCATTGTATGAGCTCATCATATGTTTACAGTCGGAATAGATGTCGACACACGGCCCTACTTCACATCAGCTACCATAATTATCGCCATCCCAACTGGACTAAAAGTCTTTAGTTGATTAGCCACACTTCACGGAGGCAATATCAAATGATCTCCCGCTATGATATGAGCCCTGGGCTTCATCTTCCTTTTCACAGTCGGAGGCCTAACTGGAATTGTTCTAGCCAACTCTTCTCTTGATATTGTTCTTCACGATACATATCATGTAGTCGCACACTTCCAAGACGTACTATCAGTAGGGGCTGTATTTAGGAGGATTTGTGCACTGATTCCCACTATTCTCAGGTCACACCCTTAACACTACATGAACCAAAATCCACTTTGCAATTGTATTTGTAGGTGTAACTATAACTTTCTTCCCACAACATTTCTTAGGATTATCTGGTATGCCACGACGATACTCTGATTACCCAGACACATACACAATATGAAACACTATTTCATCCATAGGCTCATTCATCACACTAACAGCAGTCATACTAATAATCTTCATTATCTGAGGAGCATTCACATCTAAACGAGAAGTCCTAACTGTAGACCTAACCACAACAAACTTAGAGTGACTGAACGGATGCCCTCCACCATACCATACATCTGAAGAACCTACATATGTCAACCTAAAATAAGAAAGGGAGGAATCGAACCCCCTATTATTGGTTTCAAGCCAACACCATAGCCACTATGTCTCTCTCAATTAATGAGATGTTAGTAAAACATTACATAACCTTGTCAAGGTTAAATTACAGGTGAAAACCCCGTACATCTCATATGGCGTATCCCATACAACTAGGATTTNGAACCCCCTATTATTGGTTTCAAGCCAACACCATAGCCACTATGTCTCTCTCAATTAATGAGATGTTAGTAAAACATTACATAACCTTGTCAAGGTTAAATTACAGGTGAAAACCCCGTACATCTCATATGGCGTATCCCATACAACTAGGATTTCAAGATGCAACATCACCTATTGTAGAAGAATTACTGCATTTTCACGATCATGCACTAATAATCGTGTTTCTAATCAGCTCACTAGTACTTTGTATTATTTCACTGATACTGACAACAAAATTAACTCATACTAGTATAACAGATGCACAAGAAGTAGAAACAATCTGCACCATTCTGCCAGGCATTATTTTGATTCTAATTGCCCTTCCATCTTTACGAATTCTATACATAATGGACGAGATTAACAACCCATCTCTCACAGTAAAAACTGTGGGGAGTGGGGGGATGACTTCTACACTCCCAGCTCCTCAGGCACACTCCTCCACCTCTGCACAACTTCATGCATCTGTTTACAGCTCCCAGTATTGGGGGGTCCCACAAGTTACTGATTCGTCCCTCCTGATGGAAGGGAAGGGAAAACTCATTCTGCCAATACAGCCGCTCAAAGTGACCACACACTCACTGACTGAAGATCCATGCAAGAGGAGGCCCAGGGTAGAGGGCACACACCCAAGGTGCTGACACACAACAGCAAACAGCCTTCCACAAAGGCTCCCCCATGTCCATTTCCCCAACCATGGGCAAGTGTGCCTTATCCTCACACACTGGCTGGCCCCGAGCATCATCATCCCGCTGAATCTCTGTCCACCTGCTGGGTGACAAAAATACTATCTTTCTAGATTCCATACACATATATATGTATACCTTAATATAAATGTTTGTCTTTCCTTTTCTGACTTACTTCCCTCTGTATAATAGGCTCTAGGTTCATTCATCTCATTAGAAGTGACTGAAATGCATTTCTCTTTATAGCTGAGTAATATTCCACTGGGCTTCCCTGGTAGCTCAAATGGTAAAGAATCTGCCTGCAGTGTAGGAGTCCTGGGTTCAATCCCTGGGTCAGAAAGAAATGGAGAAGGAAATATCTACCTATTCCAGCATTCTTGCCTGGAGAATTCCATGGACAGAGAAGCCTGGCAGACCACAGTTCATGAGGCCGCAGAGTCAGTCATGACTGAGTGATAAACACTTTCATTTCACTTTCACTTTTAATATTCCATTATTTATATGTACCAAAACTTCCTTATCCATCCATCTGTCAATGGACAGGTCACTTCCATGTCCTAGCTATTGTAAATAGTGCTACAATGAACATTAGGGTACACTGTCTTTTTCAGTGATGGTCTCCTCAGTGTATTGGTGCATTATTTCTTAATGGATTCTAGCTGCAGTCATCTCTCACACAGTACATGCACACACATCCACACACACTGTGCTGAAGAATGTATTGATATATTTACTTATACAGTTACTGAATCATCTTTTATGAATTTTAAGTCTATGATGATAATTTCATTGAACCAGAGTATTCATTTCATTGAACCTGAGTATCATTTCATTGATGTGTTTTAGCTTTTTGGCTTTGAAAACAATAATGATAATTTAGATAGTTTAGAGGGAAAATTGATAGTCATTTCTATAATACAGTTTTTTGAACAAGTGGCTAAAACCAAATCTGAAATTATAGCACATATATTTTCTTCATTACAGAGCTTAATTTCCTAAGAATGTTTTCTATAAATGGAAGGGGAAATGCACATACATCACTCTTATCATCCTGCTTTTATTGATAAATAATGATAGTCATGAAAATGTTAATTTGACTACTAATCTTTTTATTTCCATTAATCTATTAAATACTTAAACAGGCTAGGATAGAAATCAATAGATAGGTATGGTTTTATAATCAAAATGCTAAGCTTAATTAAAATTATATGGGCTGAAATAATGCTAAATGTAGTCAGAAATGATTTGCATAATACAGAAAATATTACAAATGCTACTAAAAATTTAGTAACTCTGGAAAAGGTCATAATTTTAAATCATTATTTTAGTGGATCACACATACTGAGCATGCCTTTAAAAATGTCTTGGTTACATTTATCTTCAGTATATAACCTAATGCAATTCTTATTCTGCACTTTGATGAAATTTAATGTTGATTCTATTATTTTTAAAGCTTGGAAAGCATCTCTGTGTGGTGAGCAATGAAGTGTAGGAACAGTGGTTTTAGTAAATAGACTAAAAAATATGAAAACCACATAACCGAAGTAGTTACATAATACTAAATAAACTTTCTGAAATGTATTTTTTCAGGCTATATTCAGTCCCTAAAGCATGGAATCAGCAGTTTTGTCATGGATTATTTTTTGATCGTTTAATATCCTGGTCCTTATGTGACTGAAATTATAGTTGAAGTTTGCTGAAATTGACATTTCTGTGAAAGTCCTTTCCTTTTCTAGTCAATGAGTATTGTTTTTGATTAATATGATGATCTTTAATCTATTTGCATGTTAGGGAGATCATTATTACTGATGTTGAAAAATCAAAATAATTGCATTTTTAGACACATAGGAGAAAATTAATTAGTATTTTTTGACAGTATCATTGTTTCCCATAAAACATGAAATCAATGTTATTATAACATGACTCATTTAGGCAGTGTTAGATATTGTCTTGACAATGTGAGGTGCTCTTTGTAGAGAATGAAAGTATAAATACCAGTGGAAAGGGGAGGTTGGGAAGAACTGAGAGATTGGGATTGACACATATGTACTGTTGATACTATGTTTAAACTAGAGAATTAATGAGCACCTACTGTATAGCACAAGGAACTCTAGTCAGTGCTCTGTGGTGACCAAAATGGGGAGGAAGTCCAAAAAGAAGGGATGTGTGTGTATCTGATTCACTTTTCTGTACAGCAGAAAATAACTACTATATAGCACAGGGAACTCTACTCCGTATTCTGCACTAACCTATGTGGAAAAAGAATCTGAAAAGGAATGAATATATGTATAACCAAACCATTTATCTGTGCACCTAAAGCTAATGCAGCATTGTCAATCAACTATACTCCAATATAAAATAAAAATTAAATTAAGAAAATGAGATTCTTTCTAACTTTTAATTACTTGGTGGGGGCCGTTCTTGATAGGCTATAATGATTCGTCCTTTTTCTAAGGAGTATAATAGATATTTAAGCAGTGCCTTTTTTTATCTGAAGGTTTAGGTTGCTTACCTAAATTCACATTATAAAGTTAAAATATGGTTTTATTTTATGGTTTAACTTGTGCTCATTTATGCTACTTGAATCCATGACTAGCAGTTTGTAAGGAGTAAACAAATAAACCATTTTCCCCTCAAAATATTCATATTTGAGCATAACTGCTTACTTGTACAAATTGGTATAATTTTCAGTATTACATTGGCCTTTTCAAGCATATTTGTTTTGTATAAAGACTAACTTGTCAGTTTTACTCTCAATTTTTTGGGGGGCTATCTACCTCTTTCGGGGAAGGCAATGGCACCCCACCCCAGTACTCTTGCCTGGAAAATCCAATGGACGGAGTAGCCTGGTGGGCTGCAGTCCATGGGGTCGCTAACAGTCGGACAGACTGTGCGACTTCACTTTCACTTTTCTCTTTCATGCATTGGAGAAGGAAATGGCAACCCACTCCAGTATTCTTGCCTGGAGAATCCCAGGGATGGGGGAGCCTGGTGGGCTGCTGTCTATGGGGTCGCACAGAGTCGGACACGACTGAAGTGACTTAGCAGCATCTACCTCTTTATTTTCATTCTTCTCTTTAGTTGAGGTGTAGAAATTAAATCACCTTTCAGTGGAATAAATACTATAATCAATCTAGTAAGACTTCCCAGAATTTTCCAACAAAAATTTTGGATTTAGTAAGTAAATCATATTTCATTATCCTCTGGAATTTCCAGTTTAAGCACTTCATCTGTCTCTTTAAACTTGAAATTGCTTTCAAGTCTTAATTTTATTTAAATTTTGATCATTGTTTTCAAGATTTTTATACTACTTGCTCTCTCCTTGTCTTTGCTAGTTGTATGCTATCTAGTAAGACTTCCCAGAATTTTCCAACAAAAATTTTGGATTTAGTAAGTAAATCATATTTCATTATCCTCTGGAATTTCCAGTTTAAGCACTTCATCTGTCTCTTTAAACTTGAAATTGCTTTCAAGTCTTAATTTTATTTAAATTTTGATCATTGTTTTCAAGATTTTTATACTACTTGCTCTCTCCTTGTCTTTGCTAGTTGTATGCTCTGCTGCTGCTAAGTCGCTTCAGTCATGTCCGACTCTATGCAACCCCATAGATGGCAGCCCACCAGGCTCCCCGGTCCCTGGGATTCTCCAGGCAAGAACACTGGAGTGGGTTGCCATTTCCTTCTCCAAGGCAGGAAAGTGAAAAGTGAAAGTGAAGTCGCTCAGGTCTCTGACTCTTAGCAACCCCATGGACTGCAGCCCACCAGGCTCCTCAGTCCATGGGATTTTCCAGGCAAGAGTACTGGAGTGGGGTGCCATAGAATCAATGTAATGCAAGCCATATTTATACCTATAACAGTTTGAGTCCAAACAGGAGATAAAAATCACATAGTGATTTAAACAGGGAAAGTTTAATATAAATAATTGTCAAGCTAAGAAAGGAGAGTAAATATGAAGGTATAAAGAGAACTTTAAAAGGTATCCTAGAGCTGAGTGAGAGTAATCAAGGAAGGATAACCTTGGAAGGGGAGCCCTATACCAAGAGTGAGTTTCAGACTCCTCTGGAGCTGTGTGGTTTCAGCCCACTGGATGGCCGAGAAATTTCCTGGATTGCCTGGGTCAGAGATGGTCCAGTGTTCCTGAGCAGCAAGAAACAATCCTTGGAAGTGTGATGGAGCCACGGTTGGTAGGCAGACACTCAGAAAGGGTTGAGGCGCTCTTAACAGTTGTGAGACTGGAAATATGCAGTCTCTATCCGAAAGGAGGGGCTTCCTCCCATGGTTCGGCGGTAAAGAATCCGCCTGCAATGCAGGAGACCCGGGTTCATATCTGAATGGGAAGATCCCCTGGAGGAGAGCAGGGACAACCCACTCCAGTCTTCTTACCTGGAGAATCCCAAGGACAGAGAAGCCTGGTGGGCTGAGTCCATAGGGTCTCAAAGAGTCAGACATGGCTGAAGCGACTTAGCACCCACGCACGCACGCACACACTATCTGAAGGGAAGATGATTGCTGGGCCGGGGGCGGGGCTGTGAGTTTGTTCAGGGTTGCTCAGGGACTGTGGTCTGAATATCTGGCTAGAGCAGAGTGCCACCAGATGTCCTCAAACATCCAAATTGCTGATGACTGTTCATGGCCTTTAGCCCTCCAGGCTCTTCTGTCCGTGAGTTCTCCAGGCAAGAATACTAGAGTGGGTTGCCATTTCCTTCTCCAGAGGATGTTGCCAACCCAGGGATGGAACCTGGGTCTCCTGCAGTCCCTTACTGTTCAGCGAGAGCAAGATGAAAACCAAAATCTCAGCAATCAGAATCAAGAGGCAGTTTCATCCTGCAGTGTCCAACACCCTCAACTTAAAAGTATGTGGACAGGAAAGACAAAATGCTTTAAAAGTTCAGTCCAGTATCACAGAGCAAGTACTGAGAGTGAATTTGGAGCTCAGAAGCATTAAGTTGATAACTGACACCTAGCCACATATAGAAAGAAAGGTGGAATTAGTTTCAAAAATGAATTGAATGTGATATATCAAAATATTACCATTTTAACAGTTAATATAAAAATTAATGAACTTTTGTATTACTTTAGTGCTAAGTATTCAAAATCCAATGTATATTTTATACTTACAGGACGTCTCAATTTGGGTACTAAATTTTCACTGAAAGAATTTGATCCATATCTAACTTTCATAAAATCTACAGTTGAAAAAGAATTCATATAACCAAATAGTTCCAGATATACTTACGTTTTCAAAAAAGCTTGAGAACCCCAAATCATTTTCCTTTAACATTCACATTTGTGAAACTCATCTGATTGTTGTGTTAACTCAGAATTATCAATATTGAATTCAAGAGTATTACAAAATTGAAATTATCTCTAAATTTATCACTATCCACAAAATGTTTTTCAAATTTTCTTATAGATATACAGCCAATTTACATAATACTGTCAAAATGATTTAAAATTTTCTGCATTTAGAAAACTGCATAAAAGCATTGTTAGTGATTGAATTATTCAGTTTCAGTTTTCAAATATTCTCATACTTGTCTAGTTAGATCATGAATAAGGTTTTCCTTTCCTTGGTAATTCAACTCTAATTCATTCATATACCTTGTGATATGGATTATAATTTGAAAAGCAAGAAACCCACTAGACTTTTAAAGATACTGTACTAACTTGAGTTTAAGAAACAGAGTCATCTTGTAATGAATGAAAGGAGTTCTCTGGGTCTTCAGCCTTCTGTAGACTTGAATCAGACAGAAAGTTCTTCAGCTCTAAACACAAGCAGAAAGCAGAGCCAATGGTCATGGTAAATCACTCTCAGTCAACTGGTCTTACTTTTATTAAGGAATTGGAAATATGCTATATTATTAGCTGTATTTTAGAATTGTAATAGATCTGGGACTTCCATGAGCGTTTCTTTCCCTTTTCTCCCTTTCTTTCTTCAATTTTTTTTATTGTGATGCAATGCACATAACATAAAAATTACCATCTTAACCACTTAAAATATACAGTCCCGTGGTATGTTCCCATTTCTGTGCACCCATCATCAATACCTCCAGAAGTCTTTGTATCTTGCAGAACTAAAGCTCTATGCCTGTTAAACAATAATTCCTTATTCCATTCCACCAACAAGCTCATGGTAACTACTATTATACTTTGTGTCTCTATGATTTTGACTACTCAAAGTACTTCATATAAGTGGAACTGTATAGCATTAGTCTTTTGTGACTGGTTTATTTCACTTCACTTGATGTTCTCAAGGTCCACCCATATTTTAGCATATATAAGAATTTTCTTCCCATATAGGAAGGCTGAACAGTATTCCACTGTATGTATATACCACATTTTAGTTACTCGTTGGCCTACCAATGAATAACTAGGTTGTTTCCATGTTTAAGCTATTGTGCATAATACTTCTATGAACATGCATGTATGGCTATCTCCTCAGTTTCTTGCTTTCAATTCTTTTGAGTACATGCATAGAAGTGGAATTGCTGAATCAAAGGGTAATTCAATTTTTATTTTTTGAGGAACCACCATATGGTTTTCTGCAGCTATTCTATTTTATATTCCCACCAGCTGTGTATAGGGATTCCAATTTTTCTACATCCTTAACAATACTTGTTATCTTCTGTATTTATGATAGTAGCCATCCTAACACATATGAGGTGACATCTCATTGTAGTTTTGATTTGTATTTTCCTAATGATTAGTGATGTTCAGTATTTTAAATGTGCTTATTCACCATTTGTATATCTTTAGTGACGTGTCTGTTGAACTACTTTGTCCATTTTCTTTTTTTTTTTTGTATTTATTTATTTTTTTACACGAACTCCCAAACATGAACCCCCCTCCCACCTCCCACCCCACATCATCCCTCCAGATCATCCCCATACACCAGCCCCAAGCGTCCTGCATCCTGCATTGAACATAGACTGGCAATTCATTTCTTACATGATAGTATACAAATTTCAATGCTATTCTCCCAAATCATCCCTCCCTCTCCCTCTCCCTCTCCTTCTCCCTCAGAGTCCATAAGTCCGCTCTACACATCTGTATCTTTTTTGCTGTCTTGCATGCAGGGTCCTCATTACCATCTTTCTAAATTCCATATATATGTGTTAGTATACTGTATTGGTGTTTTTCTTTCTGGCTTACTTCACTCTGTATAATTGGTTCCAGTTTCATCCATCTTATTAGAACTGATTCAAATGTATTCTTTTTAATGGCTGAGTAATACTCCATTGTGTATATATACCACAGCTTTCTTATCCATTCATCCGCTGATGGACATCTAGGTTGTTTCCATGTCCTGGCTATTATAAACAGTGCTGCAATGAACATTGGGGTACATGTGTCTCTTTCTATTCTGGTTTCCTCGGTGTGTATGCCCAGCAGTGGGATTGCTGGGTCATAAGGCAGTTCTATTTGCAATTTCTTAAGGAATCTCCACACTGTTCTCCATAGTGGCTGTACTAGTTTGCATTCCCACCAACAGTGTAAAAGGGTTCCCTTTTCTCCACACCCTCTCCAGCATTTATTGCTTGCAGACTTTTGGATCGCAGCCATTCTGACTGGTGTGAAGTGGTATCTCATTGTGGTCTTGATTTGCATTTCTCTGATAATGAGTGACGTTGAGCATCTTTTCATGTGTTTGTTAGCCATCCGTATGTCTTCTTTGGAGAAATGTCTATTTAGTTCTTTGGCCCATTTTTTGATTGGGTCGTTTATTTTTCTGGAATTGAGCTGTATAAGTTGCTTGTATATTTTTGAGATTAGTTGTTTGTCAGTTGCTTCATTTGCTATTATTTTCTCCCATTCAGAGGGTTGTCTTTTCACCTTGCTTATAGTTTCCTTTGTTGTGCAGAAGCTTTTAATTTTAATTAGATCCCATTTGTTTATATTTGCTTTTATTTCCAGTATTCTGGGAGGCGGATCATTGAGGATCCTGCTGTGATTTATGTCGGAGAGTGTTTTGCCTATGTTCTCCTCTAGGAGTTTTATAGTTTCTGGTCTTACATTTAGATCTTTAATCCATTTTGAGTTTATTTTTGTGTGTGGTGTTAGAAAGTGATCTAGTTTCATTCTTTTACAAGTGGTTGACCAGTTTTCCCAGCACCACTTGTTAAAGAGATTGTCTTTACTCCATTGTATATTCTTGCCTCCTTTGTCAAAGATAAGGTGTCCATATGTGTGTGGATTTATCTCTGGGCTTTCTATTTTGTTCCATTGATCTATATTTCTGTCTTTGTGCCAGTACCACACTGTCTTGATGACTGTGGCTTTGTAGTAGAGCCTGAAGTCAGGTAAGTTGATTCCTCCAGTTCCATTCTTCTTTCTCAAGATTGCTTTGGCTATTCGAGGTTTTTTGTATTTCCATACAAATCTTGAAATTATTTGTTCTAGTTCTGTGAAAAATACCACTGGTAGCTTGATAGGGATTGCATTGAATCTGTAGATTGCTTTGGGTAATATATTCATTTTCACTATATTGATTCTTCCAATCCATGAAATTGACCTTTTTGTTTGTGTTTTGAGTTTTAGGACTTCTCTGTATATATTTTGGGTGTTAATAAATTATCAGATATGTAATTTTCAAATATTTTACCTATTCTGTGAAATTCATTTTTAATCTGCTGATAGTTTCTTTTGATGTGCACTGTTTTAAAATTTTCACAAAGTCCAGTTGGTCCATTTTCTCTTTTGCTCTTTGTGCCTTTGGTGTCAAATCCAAAAAGTCATTGCCTAATCCAATGCCATGAAGCTTGCATTGTGTTTTCCTCTAAGAGTTTTTGTAGGTCCGGGGCATGCAATAATGGGTAGAAACACTACAAAATGACCACCCACCTCTTTGCATCTCTTAGATTAGAAGCAGTAATCAGTGATCAGAGCACAGATCCCCAATATTTGCAGGAAGAGGTCTTTTTTACCCACTGTGGTCCCTGCGAACTGTGTCCAAGCTGCCTCTGGAAAGTCTGCATGGCTGTTGGCTATGGAGCTCAGGAGTAGGACTGGGTAAGCGCGGGTAGCTGCTCTTATGCTAAGAGCTGAAACCAATCAAAATTAACTACAATTTACCCTCCAGCCCTTCTCCTAGGAGTTACAAACCCTCATTAGACCCTGGAGTTTCAGAATAGTTATGTCAGACAGATTCTACTAGTGCACTTGTTGCCTAGATAAGGAGACAGATTTCTTGTGCTTCCTTCCCACCATCTTTTCTAAGTTAATATGACTTCTTGATCAATCTCTTGAAGTGGTCATTTGGACTTAGGTCTATATTTAAAATATGTTTTAAAGCATCCATTAACTTGAGCTAGAGAGGTGAATAAATCATGGAAGACCAGCAGGTGCTTTTGATTCCCTATTGGAAACAATTACTCTAATACAGCTAGTTTTAGGTACAATGATCTAATAGTTTCATTTGCCCAACATGACATTTAATCAATAGCTAGTTGTCGGTATCAATCTCTATAGTGGAATCTGTAAGATCTAGTTGTATTTAATTTTATAATTGACAGTAATTGGATGAAATTTTATTTCATGAAGAGAGCCAAGTGAAACATAACTAGTCAGTTTATGACAAATCATTGACACTGGTCTGTGCAAAGTTTCTCTATTTATGAAAATTATTCCATTTTATCTGCAATTTCCCTCTTGTGTCTTCACCTTTATGGGCAGCCTTAGAGCATGTTTGAGGTGTATACTTTGTTTGTAATTATTCTTGTAAAAACTATTGTTGTGTGGTTTGTTGGTTTACATGTTATATTATTATATAAATCTAATTTGGTTTCTTGTTTTTTTTTTTCTATTCAGCATTTTAAAAAAGATCAGTGTTACTCTTTTTATATCTATTCAAAATTTTCCTGTTGCCACGCAGTAGTTTATAGCATGTATTTACGCACTTTATCCTCCTTCCCAGTGGTGAGCTAACAGATCTCTTATTTATCACAAAAATTCCTCATGCTATTACCCTTATGGACTGGGACATAGATTTTATTCAGCATAAAACAGCACTGTTAATGCTACATTTGAGATAGTCTTCATTCATGTATGTAACTTTAAAGACTCATTTCCTATGTTTCTCCCTGGGAATTTAAATTAAAGGCCAGAGGAAGAAACCTTTTAATCCCAAATTAAGGGGCCACTGATTTTCCCACAGACTTATTAATGAAGTGAATCAAACCATTATAGTGTGATCTAAATTCTGTGTGAATATTGAGTATTGTTTAAATAGTCATGAAAAAATACTTATGGAAAGAAAAATTCTCCCATGGAAGTATATGAAAATTGTTGCTATCATTATAAAGTCATTTGAAAGGAGCATTTTTTTCTTGCTATCATAGAATCTTACTTTAAAGAATAATTTTAAGTACTGTGGAAAGACTGACATTTTCTTCCCTATAGTCTTGAACCTTGGTATCATTGCCAATTCATCTGGACCAAGTTGAAGTTATGATCCATAAATAAAACTATCCATCAGATTTTGATACTAGTGGCTAACACGAATAAGGACCGCTGGTTGCCATTATGTACTCTAGGGTCTTCCCTGGTAGCTCAGTTGATAAAGAATCTGCCTGCAATGCAGGAGACCCTGGTTCAATACTGTTAGGCCCGAAGTCCGAGTCCCCAAAACAGAGAATAAGATGTCCACAGCAGTGCAAAAGCATAAAGGGGTTTATTGCTAGCTCGAGCTAGGGCTCCCGTCTCATCCAGCACAGTGGAGTCTTGACGAGAGCCCCGAGCTCTGAATTGCAGCAGTATTTATACATTTGATGGTTAGAACAAAGACAGGGAGTTGGCAGGGGCAGATTGGCTGCAAGGGTTTCTTGGTATCTACTAATTGGCTAAATTTTCGCGCGTGTGGGCTTGCTTAGGGGACTTTTCATGTTATCTGTGTTGGCTCCAACCAGGCTACGGGGAATATGCTGACTGGGTGAGTCCCAAGGTCGAGGAGGATGATGATCTCAGTTCCTTCTGGGCAGTGACCCAGCTTTTTGATAAATGGAACTCAGGCCTTAAAGCCTGTCATGGCGTGTGTTAGGTCCTAACAAATACCTTGGTTGGGAAGATCCGCTGGAGAAGGAATAAGTTATCCACTCCAGTATTCTTGGGCTTCCTTGGTGGGTCAGCTGGTAAAGAATCCACCTGCAGTGCGGGAGACCTGGGCTTGATCTTGATATCTTTGCCAATTCATCTGGACTGAGTTGAATTTATGATCCATAAATAACCACCATCAGATTTTCATACTAGAGGCTACCATAAAAAATGACCACAAGTCAACATTATGTACTCTAATTAAATTCAATTAAAATTCAAATTTCTAATGGAAAATAAATTTCTTCCTGTGAACACGATTGGGTGAGTGAGTGAGTGAAAGTCACTCAGTTGTATCCGACTCTTTGTTACCCCATAGACTATACAGTCCATGGAATTCTCCAGGCCAGAAAACTGGAGTGGGTAGCCTTTCCGTTCTCCAGGGGATCTTCCCAACCCAAGGATTGAATCCAGGTCTCCCGCATTGCAGGCAGATTCTTTACCAGCTGAGCCACAGGGAAGCCCATGAACATGATTAAGCATATTGAATTTCACTGCTTTTAAACTTCTTCTTTTAGAAATTTGGAAAGTAATTTTAAAAAAAAAGTTCAAGATTAAGGATTTATTTCCAGCCAGGAGCTCACAGGTTATTTGACCTTTCTCCTATTGAAAGGTAAGATCTTTTCCCCACCTCTGTGACTTCTTTGATTAATGCAATATGACAGTGTGACCTTGTGTCTGTTTCCAAGCCTAGCTTTTAAGTAACTGGCTGTTTCCAATGATAATTTCTTGGAATGTTCATTGTGAGGGCAGCCAGCTTCCATGTAAAAAGAAAACAAATTGTGTTGTGAGCCTTGCTTGGAAGCCTAGGTGATCACATGGAGAGCACAGTGAATGTTTAGTTCACCCGGAGCTGTTCCAGCTACATTAACGCAGGCATCAGAAACATGGTGAAGAAGTCTTCAGATGCTCTGACTGTAATCCTGTGTGTGTGTGTGTGTTTATGTATGTGTGTTCAGTCGCTCTTTTTTTTCTGACTCGGTGTGACCCTATGCACTGTAGCTCACCAGCCTCCTCTGGCTATGGGATTCTCCAGGAAAGAACACTGGAGTGGGTTGCCATGCCCTCCTCCAGGGAATCTTCCTCATTCAGGGATTGATCCCTCATCTCTTATGTCTGCTATGTTGGCAGGTGGATTTTTACCACTAGTGCCACCTGGGAAGCCACAAATAGTGTCAAATAAAAAAGTATTTTAGGCCATTACATTTTTGAGCTGATTGACATGCAGCATTAGACAATCGGAATACTTGATCTCCAAATTGTTTCTCAGGCTTGTGGGATGTTGTAGCAATTGTGTGAAAATCAAATGTTCAATGGGATCGTGTGTGCCTTCTCTTTACTAAAATGATTTATAAATATCTGATAATTAGGATAAGAAGCAGGAAATAATGAATAGTTTCTGAATAGTAAGGACTGGACAAAGCTTGAAACTTATTATTGCAGTGATCTGTTGGTCAAAAAAGACCTGAAAGAAAAGGAGACAAATGTGTTTGCAGTTGCAGATAAATTTGATGAACCTGAAAATGATTTAATTCTTATAATGTTAAAGAGTGTATTTCCCAGAAATTCTTTCATCACCCTCCAGAGCATGTTCAGCATTTCTCTGTGGGACTCTATAGTAAAGTTTTTATTTTGTGAGACAAATTTTTATTCCTTTCTCTTTTGAGGACTATGTGTATGTTGTTAGAATATGAGAAAATTTAACCCAGCCTGTTTGTATATTTTCAAATGATTGAATTTATTTTTTGCAGTAATTGTGGTGTTGATTTCCATTGCAAAACATGGATGTTCCCTTAACACGCATTAAGGCCATGTCACACTCTGTAGTATTCCAAAAAGGAAGGTGAACTGTTTTCAAAGGTAATAAATAGCTTTAACCACAAAGGATGTAAACACCTCATGAAACAAAAAGTCCCTAGTCATGTGAATAACTTGTGGCTAAATATTTCAATAGGATCAGCCTTTGTTTCTTTGATCTTTATGTTTTTACTTTTGAATGTCCACACCTGGCATCTGCAGTAAAATACATAGCATCTGGATGGCAGAATGCAAATAACATCCACTCAGGCAAACCTTCAAGACTAGCTGCTGTGGTATCTGCCTGAGAAATAAATTGATTTGGACTGGAGTGGACACATTATGATTTGGGGGGTCAACGTCCAGCAATTTTTGGATGGACCCATTATGTCTCCCCTCTTGGTACTGAATAAAATGTCTTACTCTTCGGAATATCAGTTTAGCACCAAATAATAGTAATCTAATGTATTTAGTAAGACTTACTAGTTTTGCTTAAATTTCTGGGTATATTTTCTGCTTTAAACAGATTTCTAAAACTCAGGAGAGCATCGTTCATTGGCAAGCTTCTTAAACATTTCCTTTATTTATTGTTTCCAAGTTTTAGGTACCTTGGAAAAATGTAAAAATTTGAAACAAGCCAACAGATTTTTTCCCCCAACTGTATACAGTTATGACTATTTCCCCCCAAAGTTTAATGAGTAGGGTTAGAAAAGGGCAGGGACTGGCAAAAAAAGAAAAACAGAGGAAAGCTAATATTAATTGTTGTGCATAATTGAGCAGTATGCCTCAGAGGTAAAATGTTACTGGACAGGTTTTATGTTAAATAGACAACATTGTGACTTAGTGCTTCTGGAAAACTTTTAGATCATGTTCTCTTTAAATGGATCGTTAAGCTTGTTTTTATACATAATAAAAGTGATTTTAGGTTACTCAAGCAATTTATAGCAATAACTTTAAGGTCTTTTTTACTAAAAACTATTTGGTTATTATGCCTTAACATATGACTGATACAGTTGGGTTATGAATTTTTATTTCTATTCTAACCTGGCCATTGTTTAAAGAAGGTATATTAAGAAAGTATTATATTCAAAGTGAATAATATGATATACAGTTAAAAATTATTCATTCAGATAGTGCTTTAGGTCTTGTTAACTCTCCCCTATCCCTCTTCATCTAAATATCCAGATGTTTGATGTTACATGTGATTGTATGAAAGCTCTGATCTGAAATCCTATGGCTTACTGGATTACCCTTTACCCACATGGTTTAAATTAATAATAAAAAAATGAACCAGGGCAATCTTGCAACAAAAGAACAAGACTTTATTGTATAACGGAATTGCAGATGTGGAAAGGTGCTCATAATAAAGACAGAATATTTCTGTTTCATAGAGCATCTGGAATGCTACAGGATCTCGAAGTTATCAGGAGCTAATGTTAGACAGCCTTGGTTTGTGATTAATTTAATATTCAGAGAAACTTTTTTTAAAGCTTTGTGCCATTCATCATCATAATGTCATTTTTGCAATCCTAAAATGATTTACAAAGTCAACTCCCCCCCCCCAATTTCTAAAACAATATTAAGACATCAAAAAGTTTCAGATACAAACTTCAAAGAGCAGCCAAATCGGAGATTTCTGCCTAAGACAGTTTAGATCATTTAATATCCTCTGGTTTTCCTAGGATTAAATTACAGCCTATAGAATTCTTGGAATCTGGCTAAGGAAGTATTATATAATATAGCATGGCAATTTTTGGGAGGCTGGTGAAGGAGTACGCAGAGAAGAAGATGCTATCTTTTCAATTTATCAACCTTTCAGCAAATGCTTGTGAAATGTTAGGGGTAAGTGAAGTTATCCAGTGTGAATAGCAGGCTCTGATAACTGGAGAAATGTTTGTGTGTAAGCTCAAGCCGACCTTCATTTGGAGACTCTTAATTTTCTGCTTTACAGTCATCACATTACAAGGAAGTTTAGGTTCAAGGAGTGAAGTTAAGGCTCATGAATGAGTATCTGTGGCAGGAACCAACAATAGGAACTCATTCTGGCACAGACACAAAGGCAGTGCTTCCAAAACCTGTGGTTTTCTAGGGACAACAGTGAGTGCTGTTTGCTTGTGGAGTTGCAGTGACGTGGCATGTTAGAGAATCACACCACACATCATTCTGGCTGCAGGAACAGTCTCACAGGTGACCACTAGGTCTCTCTGAGGAAATTTAGCATCTTCTAAAAGAGAAATATTCAGCTCGAAATTGAGCTGGTAAAAGAAAACTTCTGTAAAAGAAATGTTAATGTTCTTAACAAAAATACAAGTGATTGTTATGGGAAATAACCTGTGTGTTACAATGAACTTTCTGCCCCAAACACTTGCCTGCAGAAGGATGAGCATGGTACAGGTTGTGAGGTGCATAAAGGCAAACTGCATCACTTTTAGGATGATACATTATATTATAAACAGTATTTTGGTGACTTCAGACTACACCTTTGGTCTAATAATCAGGTTTGCTTCTATGCCTTATTGGCAATGAATTGTACAAACCAAATGCACTGAAGTTTGAGTGATTTCGATAGAGAAACTAATGACAAAAATGGTAGAAAATTATAGGAAAATATAACAAAATTTATTCTTCCCAATTATAAAATGATTTAAAATGTAAATGTATATATATATATATATATATATATATATGTATACACACACCCCTGGCTTCAGTGTTTTTCGTGCATGTGCACAAGAGCATCAGTACCCTTAAGCCACAAAAGCATGATTTAAAGTGATTAAATTGTGAGATCTGCTTAAACATTCAGTGCATCTAAACCACAGTTTTAGAAAACCAGAGTTCACTTTGTAGATACATTTCAATTTGGCATAACTAAATAGATCCAAACCCTTATTAGTTCAAGCTGCATTTTATACTGTTCCCAACATGTGTTGATCCTCCCAGTTTATTTTATTTGCACTTCATATTTAGATATGTGTTCCATCAGAATCTGGTTACTCTCTGTTTACTTTAGCATGAAGTCTTGCGTAAATTGCTCAATGTCATATTTTGGGGTTCATTTTTTCCTCTTGCATCCTCCCATGTAGTTACTTACAATTTCCTTGTGTGTGAAATGTCTAAAATAAAGGAAACCGCACATTCAAAATTGCGATAGTAGCCAACATTACATCAGCAGCACTTTTCACATTCTTTCCTGAGTAATTCTTTGTCTATGTTCATTTTAAAGATAAATGAACTCTTATAAAGAGGGAGTAGGCAGAGAATGAAAGCACACATAGATTAGAAAGCAAGGTAGAGGGGTTAAAGGACCCAATAGAAGAGGTGGCTACTGACCTGTGGTTGGAGCTATGCCATACAATTCCCCTAAACACATTAAAGTGATAACAGTGGGTAAAGAAGAAGCAGGCATATGGAATTGGATGTGGCTTGCCAGAGTTCATCAATGGTAAAATGTTACACTATTGTCTTTAGGTCGCACCCCCTCACCAGTTTTATTATATATCTGTTGGAATCCATATTGTTTTATTAAAAAGTTAGTTTTCCTCTCTGTTGAGGTCATACACTGAAGCAGACCAAGCAGGTAGAGCAAAAGATAAATGTAAGTAAATTTGTAATTACATATTTTAAAGCAAGATTTTTGAGATCTTGGATTTGGAAAGTACTTGTTCTTTCTAAAAGGGGCAGCTGTGCCTCAGCTCTGTCTGCCGCTGTAAGGGACTGTGAGGTCTGTGTAGCTGAAGCTAACTTCTTACATGTGAATATGAAAACAAAGAGTTATTTTCTTGATACTAAAAAGTACAGTAGAAAATTCAAGATCATATACATATAAATATTTAGTATTATGGAATTTATGTGAGATATCTTCAAATCAAGGGAAAATCTAATTAAATCATATGGTAATGTCACAATTTTCTGCCTGCATTTAGAGACTGTCTGTGGAGTCCTTTTTCTGGGAAAAAAAAAAAACAAAACTGGAGGATGTGGAACCAAATAAAATTTTAGATTCTAGAGGGAGACAAATACGACTTCATTTTCTTGATTCTGTCCGTTCTCATTTTGCCAACTCTCTTCAGGCTTGGCTCTCACACACAACTGAGGGACATTAGAACACAGCTTTTAAATGAGTCATTGTTCTCCACTTCCTGATTTTGTAAAAATCTCGTATATGCTACTGAAGCAAAATTATATTAATCTCAATGATTGTATTAAGGTGGTTTCTAAGGCATTACTGTAAGTCCTCTGAATTGACACAGATTCCCTCGTAAGCATTTGTCGTCAGGTATCTGAATTCTATTTATATTATGTTCCTCAGAACTGAACACTCATTTACAAGGACGTGTGTGCCAAATGCAAATATTTGACTTGAAGTTAGGATTTATCAAGATTTTCTGTATCTGATATACAACAGATTATTTGTGCGATGGTTTGGGAACATGAGGTGAGGGTGGGAAGGTTCAAGAGAGAGGGGACATATCTGTATTTATAGCTGATTCATGTTATTATATGACAGAAGCCAACACAATATTGTAAAGCGGTTATCCTCCAATTAAAAGAAAGGCAATAAATCAATCAATCAATCAATCAACTAGGAGCCGCTTGATAAAGAACCTAGGTGATGCAGTCTGTCAGATGTTCAGCTGGTTTGTGGATATGTTGGGAATTACATGGACCAAATGAATTACACAAACTTCTAATATAGCAAATCTCTATTTTAGGTTGGACTATTTTTTTTTTCCAATAAGAATTGAACCATTTTTTCAAAGCAATAAAAGTATTTTATGACAAGAAAAAATGATGGTGACAGATGAAATGTGGAAAGACCACGGCACAGAGTTACCTTTCAGACTAGATATGTCTCTTTATAATTCTTCATCAAATACTAATTTTCAATAGAGACCCATATAAAGTAAATTTATGGCTCTAACCAAATGGTTTTAGGTATTTCAAGTGACAGGAATGAATTTTTTGTACCTATGTGCCTTTTTGATTAAACATAAATATATATATATGTATTAATACAAATGACTCAGAAGCCAATAAATCTCTCTGTAATTAAAATGAATAAATCTAAAGAGGCTAGATGACTTAAGGTTTGCTTAGATCCTTCAGTCACTTTTCACAGGAGAAAATAGAGATGTTGGTATATTAATTCTCTCTGATGACACAGGTTATCCCAGAAGACCTAACGTTGAAGACCCTTTCTTTACATGTAGTTGCTGATGTCTGGGTTTGTCTGTTGGTGGTGGGCAAATGCAGAGACTGGTCTGAACCCTGTGCGTGTTTGTAGGCAAGTGCCAAAGAACACTGCACTGTGCTCTGTTTTTCTGAACAGCATTAAAATTCAATTTCAAAATTTCATTTTAATAATGTACCAGAGGCTGAAGAAAGAGACTGTCCGTGTAGCTGATTTGAATCCGATTACCTTAGGCCTGTGCACCCCGATGGAGCTGTCTTCTTGGCAGTCTCACTGATGTCCCTCTTCTGGAGCTCTCAGTTAGCTTCTGCTTACAACCAACTCCTCTACTTGTTAAGAGTGATTGTCTTCCTCCTTTTTCAGGTGGCTTAGTGGCCAGTAAATTCTAGAAAAAGCTATAAGGATTTCATGAATCATAACAGTGGGGTTTTGACTTTAAGCTTGGACAAAATGAAGAGTTTCTGTGTATATTTTCATTTTCTTTAAAGGATATATGTTCCAGCTTTCAAAATCCCTAGTGTACACTGCCAGTGACTTTTGAGAAACAAATTTCTATTTTAATTAAATTCTTGCTTGGAAAAATTAGAATTTTTGTTTTATGTTAATGTCCTTGATAATATTATAATTATTCTCCTTCTGCTTTGCTTAACTGAATGTGTGTGTGTAAATGTTTTTATAGATTACAGTAAGTATGACTTCAAGACATTATTTTCCTTTAGATAACTTAACAGTCTTAGGATCTACTAGACAGTGCTTCTAATAGGTTCTTTAGGCCTTTGATAAAGTTGAAAAGTAGCATGCAGTTAAATAGTGATAATAGTGCTAAGCTATTTTCCACGAGTATTTCTTATAAGGAGGGGAAATGGAAACGGAACCTTTTTGAGAAAAGAACATCTCCGTGGTAGGCAAATAAATGTTCAGTGGATGACAAAGTGTCCCTGAGGAAGAAATGTGAGATAGGATAGAAGGATGAAAGGAGGAGGACAAGGATCCACATTTATCCTCATGGACAGATGCTTCTATAGCTCTCTTAATTTATTTAAAATATTAAGTGCTTCCTGTGTGTTAGGCATGGTGCGCTCAGCAACGATCACTGCCTCACTTCTTTCTTCATACACTTGATTTTTTTGTTTGGTTCTCCTCATACTTATTTTGTTAACTTTGATACAGTACTGCTTTTGTGCTCTGCTCAACATGCTGCATAGTGGTCCTTAAGAAGTTATGTAGAAACTATGTGCAGTGGGGGGAGAATAAGTACTTAAGTCCCTTTCCAAGCATTCTGGAGGTTAGGAAACTTGCCTTACAGATAGATCTGAGGACTAGCCATCTATATGGACTAACATGTCCATATAATCAATGTGTAGAGTTTCAGATAAAGTGGCAAATGAGATACAGTGGCAAAAGCATTGACTTAGAAATAAGGATTCCTGAGCCATATAGATTTGGATATTACTGCTGTGCGGTCTTGAAAAAGTCTTATATTTTCTAGCCTCACTTCCATCCTCTGTAAAATGGAAAGATTTAGTTAAGTGGTTTCATTAGAGTCCCTTCCATTGTAAAATTCATTCTGTTATTTTAGAATACAACCTTAGTCAGGGATTTGAACATCTGTTCACTAACCTATTTGGTGGATTAGGAACTTACTTAAATCAGTTTATAAAATGTGCATTAATAGTATCAGACAGGACTCCCTAAGGATATCTGTTTTACTAATTTTTAAGAATACTGGAATTGCCATGTAGTGTGAGTACCAAAAATTCCAGGACTCATTAATAGAATGTATATTTTGAAACATCATTGCTAATAGTATGTAACCATTTTCAGTATCTATAAGAAGCAAACTTTCCCGAAGCCATTTAAACTCGGTTTCTTGTTCTGAATTTTTCAGAAGATAAGGAGAGTTACATGTCAATTTCTCTTATATAACAACCATCTGTTATTATTGATAGCCTCCTCACATTATATGAATTCACACCACTGGCTCTCTCTTCTCTATAATAAATAATCTTTTAAAATTTTACTTGCCAGTTTAAGGGATTTTCAGTGAAGCTGAATGATCTAAAATGAATGTTTTGAGTAATTGTTACTTAGTGAACTTTGTTATATCACAGGGCATAAAACAGAAATATGATCTCCTTAATTTTGATTCTATTTTCTACATGTTCCATAACTTCCTCCATCAATACAACCAAAGCAGCTGAAAGTTAGAAAACTGTGGTACTTGTCTTCAAATCCCTTTGCACTTAGGTAGTGGGTGTGAAAACTGAAATGTAAGAAACAGAACATGTGTGATATATGAATCAAAGTGTAGAGGCTATTTGGTGTGAAACAATGTGATCCTTGTGGCTCCTGCTAATGCATCATTCAGCAACTGCTTGAAGAAGACAGAGCTTTCAATGGCAAAAACAGTCTCCTGGAAATAAACCCTTCATTCATTCCCTGGCATGAAACTTTATTGGATGAAAACAAAGGAATATCTTTATCTTATGGACTTCATATAGGTGTCTGTAATTGGATATATAACAAATACCTGGAAATGAATGTATTCACTATTATTACTTGTTTTCATGAAAAACTAGCTGCTCTCCAGTTAAAATCTTAACAAATCAGGGTGTCACATGTATCACATGGAACGAAATAAATGTGGCTAAGTTATATTTTTAAAGGATGTAACTTATCTGGTTTTGCTGACCTTGGGCTCCAAAATATGATATAGTAATAAGGTACAAGTCACACAGCCCCAAACATCTGAACATAAATACTTGGAAGTGTTCTCTAATCCAGTACTTAAGAAGTTGATGTGCTTAATTGTTCAGAATGATGATTTGTCATAAGGTAAATGATACAGATTTCTATTCAATTAACCTAAATATTACTATGTAAAAACTTAAAGAGGAAACGTCCTTTAACTGGTAAAAATGACTGTAAGAAAAAGTACGGATAAAGTAATTGTTTAGTTTGGGTCTTTCACAGGTATTTATGATCTTTTTCTGTGTGTTCCCAACTTGCTTATCTTATGCTCTGTGTGCCTGGTCGTATTTTTTTGTTTGTTGTTTCAATGATGTTGTTTCTCTCTGCAGAAGATTCTTTATACTACTGTAATTGCTCTGAGATCTTAAATGTTGATTAATACCATTAATGTGGAAGTTTTTTTCCTTCCCTCAGTAAACCCTGAAGAATATTGCTCATCAGTGACTTTGCTCAGCTTGTTCAATACTGTCAGCTTTCTAACCAGGGCATTAATGTTCTCTGCTTAACACCTCTGGTGACTGAAAAGGGCCCAGGGTGAGAATGTTCTGTATCTCCTGACTGGGGCCAGAGGTAAAAC
Source organism: Oreotragus oreotragus (assembly GCA_006410675.1). Lineage (NCBI taxonomy): Eukaryota > Metazoa > Chordata > Mammalia > Artiodactyla > Bovidae > Oreotragus > Oreotragus oreotragus. The sequence goes on along the minus strand of SJYX01015271.1, from coordinate 65,686 downwards.
TACATCCCCATTTGGATGGCCTCATGGTACAAACTCTGTAATTCAGTTCAACAAGCCCGAAGTCTCCATCCTTCAATATCATCCTTATCTTCTACCTGAAGAATATCAGAAATGTTACTATGTCACAGTTTCACCTCTCCTGGTCCCCCTCATTTCCAACCACCTTTCCCATTGCCAGAGCTGCGAATTACGAAGTTCAGGCCTGCTTGCCTTACTTTTACATTTATTGTTTCACTTTCTTTTTGTGGGGATGTTTTGCTTGTATTTCACCTATATCCCCTCTGTTCTTTCAGAGCGCCTTTTCAGTTTCTCCTCCATTGCTCATTGTCTCCACAGGCTGCTAGCAGGAGTGGACAAGTAGTGGGAGCTCTGTTAGAATGCTTTTCTCTTTATTTTGTTTATGGATAATTTTCTTGGAGTCTTGTCTATCTAATGCTGAAGCAATAGGTCTTGTGTGGGTTAATTCTTATTCTTGTTGATTTTATTGTTTTGGAAGAGTGAGGAGGAGATTCAGAAATGGTCACCATTGTTCTCCAAACCTCCAACGATTATACTTTTAATTAAAACATCTTATGGACTTGTCAGTAGGTAAGCAAGTACATGATATCATGGATGTACAGATTCAAGCACTCCATCTAGAATATAGGTGCTCATCAGATGAACGAATGTCAGTTTTCTTCTATCTTGCAGAGGGCTTTTGGAGGACAATTTGAGGAAATATATAGGAGATGTTTTGTAAGCTGTGTGGACTTCATAATTGGCATTTGTCATTATTACCCATTGGGCTTCCCTCTTAGCTCAGATGGTAGAGTCTGCCTGGAATGCTGGAGACCTGGGTTCAATCCCTGAGTCAGGCAGATCCCCTGGAGAAGAAAATGGCAACCCACTCTGGTATTCTTGCCTAGAAAATTCCATGGACAGAGGCTCCTGGCAGGCTTTAGTCCATGGCGTCACAAAGAGTCAGACACAACCGAGCAACTAACTTTATGTGCTTACTTCTTCCATCTCTAGAATTCTGCTTCACACTTCTGGCCAAGTTTAAGCCCTGATTCTGTTTTATAGAGTGAGATGCTGTTCCACTAGGATTTCCAAAACTGGCCTTAAAAAAAAAAAAAAAGTAGCACTTTTAGAAATTGCAAATGACTGGGACATTTATAAGCATGAGAAGAGTCTTTGCCACTTAGAATTTTGATCTCTCAGCTTCACCTTTGAACAGCTATTCATGTTGGAGAGTATGTGTTTTTGTAAGCTTTCCTGAATTATTTTTCAGAACAATATTGTGTATAACATTAGCAAAGGAACAACAACAAAAAAAAACCACAACGGTTTCTTTTGTCATTTTAAGTGGGGATTTATACTTACTGGTGACAAATCTACAAACTTTCTGAAAACTTAAAAAAAAATCCTAGGTTAAAAGAGAAAGTAAGCAGGTTTTTTTTTACAACAGGATTTCTTTGGGTCCTTGATTAGCTCTTGTGTGTTGTAAATTCCCACAAAGGAATTATAGTATGAGTGATTACATTCATTTATTCATTCAAGAAATATGTTTAGTGTCTTCAATGTGGGAGACAGTGTTCCATTTATTCAGACTTAAGCAGAGAAAATGGAGAAGGCAATGGCACCCCACTCCAGTACTCTTGCCTGGAAAATCCCATGGACGGAGGAACCTGGTAGGCTGCAGTCCATGGGGTCGCGAAGAGTCGGACACGACTGAGTGACTTCACTTTCACTTTTCACTTTCATGCATTGGAGAAGGAAATGGCAGCCCACTCCAGTGTTCTTGCCTGGAGAATCCCAGGGATGGGGGAGCCTGATGGGCTGCCGTGTATGGGGTCGCACAGGATTGGACATGATTGAAGCGACTCAGCAGCAGCAGCAGCAGCAGCAGAGAAGAAGGCAGGTTCTGTTCTCTATGTATTCTCTTATATACGGACTTCTTCAATGACACTATAACTTTTCTAAGGAATATCTCCTGAGAGTAACTATCATTCTGCCATAAATGTTTCTAAAGTTAATATTATATGTTTTATATATTTCTCCCTTCCTTTGTTTCTGTTTTCACCCTGTTTATAGATACACACACTCCCAATCATTATCATAAATGTACGACTCTTTGCAACCCCATGGACTGTAGCCCACCAGGGTGTGCTCACTGTCCCTGGGATTTTCCGGGCAGGAATACAGGAGTAGGTTGCTATTTCCTCCTCCAGGTGATCTTCCTAACCCAGAGATCAAACTCAAGTCTCCCACATTGACAGGTAGATTCTTTACCAAGTCTGAGCAACCAGGGAAAGTCATTCAAAAAGGCTAACAGCAAGTATTTATTGAATGTCTATACACTAGTTATTATAAGTAAATGTTGAGTTCAAAAACAAAAATGACAAGGCAAAATGGTACAGCCCTATTATCTCTGTCATTACTATTTTCCCAATTCAGTTTTCCATTATTTATCATTGTGTTTCTAAACTTACACTAAGCTTAACATTTACACATTGGATTGTTTCCTCAGGTATGTGTTTTCTCGTTAAGTTTCTAGTCACTGATGAGTTACAAGAATGCTGGACAATTAAGGGTTTGATTTTTTTTGTGTCTGATCACCTTAAGAGATGATTTTTTTGTTCTAAAACCAAGTTTGGCCAAGAGTAGAGAATGACAGGAGAAGGCAATGGCACCCCACTCCAGTACTCTTGCCTGGAAAATCCCAATCCTGGTAGGCTGTAGTCCATGGGGTTGCTAAGAGTCGGACATGACTGAGCGACTTCACTTTCACTTTTTATTTTCATGCGTTGGAGAAGGAAATGACAATCCACCTAAGTGTTCTTGCCTGGAGAATCCCAGGAACAGGGGAGCCTGGTGGGCTGCCATCTATAGGGTTGCACAGAGTTGGACACGACTGAAGCGACTTAGCAGCAGCAGCAGCAGGAGGAAATGATAGGATGGCTTGTTTGGAATCTTGAGAAGTCCCACAAAGAAACTATTGCTTGAAAATAATGTGGAACTGAGAGTAGAGGCACTGGACCAAGAAGATGTTTCATCACCAGAGAGAGAAACAGGTTCCAAACAGTGGCAGTCCAAGGAGAGCTGTTGATGGTCATTGTGTCAAAGTTCTCATTCTAGCTTCTCATTGACAGGGAGCTGGCATGCATCTTGATTGTGTCAGGAAATGGGTTTTTGACATTTGAGAGGTGAGAAGAGAGCCAGGAAGGAGACTTTGGGACCTTTTAAATGATTACACAACTTAAGCCAGATTTTTATTCTATAGAAATAGTCATACTGAGTTATAAATAAGAAAATCTGGCTCCACTAGTTTATATTCTCTGAAGAGCTTAACATTTCTTCTTATTTTATCCAGCAACGGTAATGTGCTTCACCTGCATGTAGTGTTACAAAGTAGATATTTAATGGGATTAAGTAACTGGAGGCTTTATGCTCTGATGCAGCCTTTAATAATTACTTACTATTATTTTGGAATTCTTTTACTCTATCAGCAGTATTTAGTTAAAAGACAAACTGTGCCTCTATCCTTTTATTTTTATATTCAGCACAGTGTTGTAGATTAAAAAAGCATTGAGTTAAAGTTCTGTTGAGGTCAGGTGCTATTTTACATTTAGTTTATGAGGACTTTACAAATTAAAACTGCTTCAGAATTAGGTCAAGTGATTGTGCATTTCTTTTTTGTGCAGTAATCTCTGCTTCTCAGTAAAAGGTTATGAGGTTAGTGTAGGTAACCCATCATGCTCTGTGTTCAGGATATAAACAAGCAGGCTGTGCTGGTTCAAGGAAATCATTTTTGTGAAAAGGGCTGCTGTCTGCTCTGCCCCATCCGTGTGGGCCTATCAAGACAGCAGCCCCAGTTATGGTCGGTTACAACAGACTGGGGAACTCTTCTCCCTAACAAGACACATGAAAGTGGACTTTGTAAATTGAACAAAAAGACTCATTTAAGATGCACTGAGTTCAAACAAAACAGCCAAACAGTCTGGTGTTACCTCCTCACTCCCTGGAATATTTGTGGAGCACAGGGTCTCACACCCGCCTCCAATCACCAGCCTGGTTTGGGGCTTCACTTCCCATATCTGTGCTGGCCCACACAGTGTACAGACCTGCATCCTACTGATCACTTCCTTGAACCCGAGCCCATATCCTCATTTCAGAGAGCTGTGTTTATGTCTGCAGTTGCTCAGATGCCGTCTGTGAAGCATCGAGCTGTTGTGCTTGTATTTCTACTGGCTCCAGTTATTTCTCTTCCTATTTTCTATGGCACAGATATGTGTAATTTGGGAAAAAAAAGGTGTTTTTTTTTTTTTTCTTTCCAGTGTGAATTATTTTGCTCACACTTAGCAAAAAATTAAACTTGCTACAAAAGGTCTTCTGCACTAGGGGAAAATGGAATTTTATCGACCTCCCTCCAATTAGGCAGAGAAAAGTTAGTTTCTTATACTTGTACATTACCTGGATGACAATTTTCTTTCTGATGCTCCTTGCAAGTTTTTGCCTCCTGGAATGTCTCCTACCTCTCCTTACCAAATCAACCAGACTTCAGCAGGGGAGATTAAAATTGTTTCACTTGCTTTCTAGGTGATGGTTTTGCTAGGAGGTTGAAACTTTGTGTATCTGCCAGGAAGCTGTATATTACAAACTGCTCAGAGTTTTCTAAAGATTATTGTTGTTACCTAAAGGGTAACAGTGGGATAAATATTGGTTACATTTTTGTACCCTGGAGATAGTTTTGGGAATATGTGGGGACAGTAAGTTAATATATAAACTATTTGGGTTGGCCAAACAGTTCATTCAGGTTTTTCTATAAGTTGTTATGAAAACCCTAACGAACTTTATGGCCAACCCAATATGTAAAACAGGGTATGATACTCAGGAAGTGCCTTGTGATTGTCAGGTGTTATCACTGTTATTGGTCTTTTTACTCTGTTTCAGACTACAATGTAACTCCTGGGGTAGTAGCCAGAAAAAGCTTATTTTACCCTACAATAAGTTTGTCCTACAAGACCTCAAGGAAGCAATTAGTGTTTCCCTTGCCAAAACTTCAACTTGCCAGTTGTACTACATAATGATAAAAATTTCTACCTATTTTTTTTCTTTTGTATAATGATTAGAAGTAATTAGTCATTTTTCTTTGGATAAAGTTTTCTCTTTGAGGCTTTTTAGGTGTGGAAAGTATCTCTCAAAGTAACAAAATGGTAGCGGAAAGAATCTGTGTCTACTTTAGATGGTAATGATAACTCTGTATGCCAGACAGCAAAAGAGACACAGATGTATAGCACAATCTTTTGGACTCTGTGGGAGAGGGAGAGGGTGGGATGATTTGGGAGAATGGCATTGAAACATGTATACTATCACATAAGACATGAATCGCCAGTCTAGGTTCGATGCAGGATTACAGGATGCTTGGGGCTGGTGCACTGGGATGACCCAGAGAGATGGTATGGGGAGGGAGGTGGGAGGGGGGGTTCAGGATTGGGAACACGTGTACACCCGTGGTGGATTCATGTTGATGTATGGCAAAACCAATACAGTGTTGTAAAGTAAAATAAAGTAAAATAAAATTTAAAAAAGGTCATATTTCAAGTAGGTACAACAGATAAAGGAACAATGGCACAAACAGGCTGACATGAAGGTTTTATTTGAGTCAGTTGGCAGCCTGAAAGATTTCTTAGCGACACAGCTAATACAGGTCCGAATTCCGAATCTGACAATCTAAGATCTAAACTAGTAGCTAGATCTGCTACTAACCTGAGCTTTGTGCCAGTCACGTAACCTTTATTACTTCTCCCTAAAGAAGAATATTATTAAGCTAAACCAAGAAGGGACAGAGGAAAGTTGATAGATAAGGATTTTGAGTGTCAGGATACACGGAAAATGTTTTCTTTATTCCCGCCCCCATCCCCCATAGTATTTGAAAGAATGTTATTTTTCCCCTTGTTTTACAAAGTTCTGGATTGTGTTCTAGTGGACCCCATCAATTATGATGCCCTTAAAAGAAAGTCAAAATGAATATTATGAGGTCACAAGGTAATAAAAGCAGGTAAAGACTTATAGTTAAGAAGTTTTTAAAAAAAACTTCATTTTGCTTTTGGTTAGAGTTTATGATGCCCATTAAGGTTATACATAGAGTCATAATAATAACTGATATTTATGTGTCATTTTATTATTTTGCAAATGCTGGTACATGCTATCTCACTTAAACATCACAAAAACTTCGTGTGAAATTTCTTGAGGAATTTGAAGTTGTATGATTAAGTGTCTCGCTGAAGGTTACAAAGCTGGCAAGAGGTAGATCAGAATAGTCCAGTTCCCAATCTAGTGCCCTTTCTAAAATCCATCAAAACTTCATCAAAAGACAAAAAGATAAGATCCCTGAAATTTCTGTCTGATGAGGCTTGTAATCAACATATAGTGTACTAAGACAAAAGCTACATAGGAAGATGAACAGTGAAATCATGGTTCGATTTCCAAACAATCTTCCCAAACCACCTCTACCTCCAGTTGCCTCAACTGTCTTTTTCTCTTTAGTAGGCAAACACCCTTCTTAATTTACTTGAACATTTTTTTTGCTCGTGCAATTGAATTTGTGGATTTTATTTTTAACTCCATCTAGAATTGGTACTTTTTTACATGGCATTCTCATATATAACTACAAATTCTCAAACACGTTTTGGCAAAGGAGTGGAGGAGTGATTTGAATTATAATGCAGCTGGCAAAACTGAAAGCATCATGGGTAATCAAGTCTGATTGGACATGTTTATCATTTCATGCAAGCAGTGTTACCGGATCCGGTTCCCTTGGCTCTTGATGTTTTTCTGTGCTTCACCTCTTCATTCTGTTTGTTGATATTGATTGTTAAACTCTTAGCTCTTTAGGGGAAATTCTATTTAGCTATCTCATTGCTTTCAAACATTTGCCTATGAATTAACACATGTGTTGTTTGTAATTATTCTGTTAAGAGAAATAATTGAAATGGCTGCTGTGAAGTCATGTTTGCTCTGTGTTTGACCCCTATTCTATTTTCTTTATCTATCTTCAGTCGTTTAAATTAGAAAAGTGCCATGATAACATTAATTGACTTTTAAGAAAACACATACATTTCAGTCCTGCCAGCCTTCATGCAATGGGTTTTCTTTTCTAGTTAGACTTTGTCTTCATACACTTCTGAGTTCTGGCTGGGAGTTCTGGCTTAGCCTTTATTAGAATACCAGTTACACTGCATTATAATTGGTTATTTGCTTATTAGTCTCTCCTTCTAGACGGCAAGCTCTTGCAGGAAGAAGGCTTTATTTTGTTGGATTTTTACCCCTCGCTCATAGAACGATGTCATTTAAGTTAATTATTAAATGTGAATAAATGAAGGACTATCAGATCAAGTGAATGGTGATAGTATTCTTCCATTTCCTGGCTGTTATCCTTTGGCATGATAGTCTGCATCCATCTACAAAATTGAAGCAATGATATTTTCAAAGATTACCAAGAGTTCATTAGACCAGCTGTTGAAAGTTTTTGTATTGCAAAGTAGTCTTCAAAAGATGATTGTTTGTTATTATAACTTTGTATCTGTGTTTTACTTTTCATGAGGATACCATAAATACTTTCTGCTTTAGTTCAGGTCTTGCAATAGCAGCATAACAAGCCTCTATGCACCTCAATTCCTGCTCTTTATCCCACACTGCATCTGGACTAACCCATTGAAGACCTCAAGAGGTTGCTATTTCCTCCTCCAGGTGATCTTCCTAACCCAGAGATCAAACTCAAGTCTCCCACATTGACAGGTAGATTCTTTACCAAGTCTGAGCAACCAGGGAAAGTCATTCAAAAAGGCTAACAGCAAGTATTTATTGAATGTCTATACACTAGTTATTATAAGTAAATGTTGAGTTCAAAAACAGAAATGACAAGGCAAAATGGTACAGCCCTATTATCTCTGTCATTACTATTTTCCCAATTCAGTTTTCCATTATTTATCATTGTGTTTCTAAACTTACACTAAGCTTAACATTTACACATTGGATTGTTTCCTCAGGTATGTGTTTTCTCGTTAAGTTTCTAGTCACTGATGAGTTACAAGAATGCTGGACAATTAAGGGTTTGATTTTTTTTGTGTCTGATCACCTTAAGAGATGATTTTTTTGTTCTAAAACCAAGTTTGGCCAAGAGTAGAGAATGACGAGAAGGCAATGGCACCCCACTCCAGTACTCTTGCCTGGAAAATCCCAATCCTGGTAGGCTGTAGTCCATGGGGTTGCTAAGAGTCGGACATGACTGAGCGACTTCACTTTCACTTTTTATTTTCATGCGTTGGAGAAGGAAATGACAATCCACCTAAGTGTTCTTGCCTGGAGAATCCCAGGAACAGGGGAGCCTGGTGGGCTGCCATCTATAGGGTTGCACAGAGTTGGACACGACTGAAGCGACTTAGCAGCAGCAGCAGCAGGAGGAAATGATAGGATGGCTTGTTTGGAATCTTGAGAAGTCCCACAAAGAAACTATTGCTTGAAAANGTGTTCTTGCCTGGAGAATCCCAGGAACAGGGGAGCCTGGTGGGCTGCCATCTATAGGGTTGCACAGAGTTGGACACGACTGAAGCGACTTAGCAGCAGCAGCAGCAGGAGGAAATGATAGGATGGCTTGTTTGGAATCTTGAGAAGTCCCACAAAGAAACTATTGCTTGAAAATAATGTGGAACTGAGAGTAGAGGCACTGGACCAAGAAGATGTTTCATCACCAGAGAGAGAAACAGGTTCCAAACAGTGGCAGTCCAAGGAGAGCTGTTGATGGTCATTGTGTCAAAGTTCTCATTCTAGCTTCTCATTGACAGGGAGCTGGCATGCATCTTGATTGTGTCAGGAAATGGGTTTTTGACATTTGAGAGGTGAGAAGAGAGCCAGGAAGGAGACTTTGGGACCTTTTAAATGATTACACAACTTAAGCCAGATTTTTATTCTATAGAAATAGTCATACTGAGTTATAAATAAGAAAATCTGGCTCCACTAGTTTATATTCTCTGAAGAGCTTAACATTTCTTCTTATTTTATCCAGCAACGGTAATGTGCTTCACCTGCATGTAGTGTTACAAAGTAGATATTTAATGGGATTAAGTAACTGGAGGCTTTATGCTCTGATGCAGCCTTTAATAATTACTTACTATTATTTTGGAATTCTTTTACTCTATCAGCAGTATTTAGTTAAAAGACAAACTGTGCCTCTATCCTTTTATTTTTATATTCAGCACAGTGTTGTAGATTAAAAAAGCATTGAGTTAAAGTTCTGTTGAGGTCAGGTGCTATTTTACATTTAGTTTATGAGGACTTTACAAATTAAAACTGCTTCAGAATTAGGTCAAGTGATTGTGCATTTCTTTTTTGTGCAGTAATCTCTGCTTCTCAGTAAAAGGTTATGAGGTTAGTGTAGGTAACCCATCATGCTCTGTGTTCAGGATATAAACAAGCAGGCTGTGCTGGTTCAAGGAAATCATTTTTGTGAAAAGGGCTGCTGTCTGCTCTGCCCCATCCGTGTGGGCCTATCAAGACAGCAGCCCCAGTTATGGTCGGTTACAACAGACTGGGGAACTCTTCTCCCTAACAAGACACATGAAAGTGGACTTTGTAAATTGAACAAAAAGACTCATTTAAGATGCACTGAGTTCAAACAAAACAGCCAAACAGTCTGGTGTTACCTCCTCACTCCCTGGAATATTTGTGGAGCACAGGGTCTCACACCCGCCTCCAATCACCAGCCTGGTTTGGGGCTTCACTTCCCATATCTGTGCTGGCCCACACAGTGTACAGACCTGCATCCTACTGATCACTTCCTTGAACCCGAGCCCATATCCTCATTTCAGAGAGCTGTGTTTATGTCTGCAGTTGCTCAGATGCCGTCTGTGAAGCATCGAGCTGTTGTGCTTGTATTTCTACTGGCTCCAGTTATTTCTCTTCCTATTTTCTATGGCACAGATATGTGTAATTTGGGAAAAAAAAGGTGTTTTTTTTTTTTTTCTTTCCAGTGTGAATTATTTTGCTCACACTTAGCAAAAAATTAAACTTGCTACAAAAGGTCTTCTGCACTAAGGGAAAATGGAATTTTATCGACCTCCCTCCAATTAGGCAGAGAAAAGTTAGTTTCTTATACTTGTACATTACCTGGATGACAATTTTCTTTCTGATGCTCCTTGCAAGTTTTTGCCTCCTGGAATGTCTCCTACCTCTCCTTACCAAATCAACCAGACTTCAGCAGGGGAGATTAAAATTGTTTCACTTGCTTTCTAGGTGATGGTTTTGCTAGGAGGTTGAAACTTTGTGTATCTGCCAGGAAGCTGTATATTACAAACTGCTCAGAGTTTTCTAAAGATTATTGTTGTTACCTAAAGGGTAACAGTGGGATAAATATTGGTTACATTTTTGTACCCTGGAGATAGTTTTGGGAATATGTGGGGACAGTAAGTTAATATATAAACTATTTGGGTTGGCCAAACAGTTCATTCAGGTTTTTCTATAAGTTGTTATGAAAACCCTAACGAACTTTATGGCCAACCCAATATGTAAAACAGGGTATGATACTCAGGAAGTGCCTTGTGATTGTCAGGTGTTATCACTGTTATTGGTCTTTTTACTCTGTTTCAGACTACAATGTAACTCCTGGGGTAGTAGCCAGAAAAAGCTTATTTTACCCTACAATAAGTTTGTCCTACAAGACCTCAAGGAAGCAATTAGTGTTTCCCTTGCCAAAACTTCAACTTGCCAGTTGTACTACATAATGATAAAAATTTCTACCTATTTTTTTTCTTTTGTATAATGATTAGAAGTAATTAGTCATTTTTCTTTGGATAAAGTTTTCTCTTTGAGGCTTTTTAGGTGTGGAAAGTATCTCTCAAAGTAACAAAATGGTAGCGGAAAGAATCTGTGTCTACTTTAGATGGTAATGATAACTCTGTATGCCAGACAGCAAAAGAGACACAGATGTATAGCACAATCTTTTGGACTCTGTGGGAGAGGGAGAGGGTGGGATGATTTGGGAGAATGGCATTGAAACATGTATACTATCACATAAGACATGAATCGCCAGTCTAGGTTCGATGCAGGATTACAGGATGCTTGGGGCTGGTGCACTGGGATGACCCAGAGAGATGGTATGGGGAGGGAGGTGGGAGGGGGGGTTCAGGATTGGGAACACGTGTACACCCGTGGTGGATTCATGTTGATGTATGGCAAAACCAATACAGTGTTGTAAAGTAAAATAAAGTAAAATAAAATTTAAAAAAGGTCATATTTCAAGTAGGTACAACAGATAAAGGAACAATGGCACAAACAGGCTGACATGAAGGTTTTATTTGAGTCAGTTGGCAGCCTGAAAGATTTCTTAGCGACACAGCTAATACAGGTCCGAATTCCGAATCTGACAATCTAAGATCTAAACTAGTAGCTAGATCTGCTACTAACCTGAGCTTTGTGCCAGTCACGTAACCTTTATTACTTCTCCCTAAAGAAGAATATTATTAAGCTAAACCAAGAAGGGACAGAGGAAAGTTGATAGATAAGGATTTTGAGTGTCAGGATACACGGAAAATGTTTTCTTTATTCCCGCCCCCATCCCCCATAGTATTTGAAAGAATGTTATTTTTCCCCTTGTTTTACAAAGTTCTGGATTGTGTTCTAGTGGACCCCATCAATTATGATGCCCTTAAAAGAAAGTCAAAATGAATATTATGAGGTCACAAGGTAATAAAAGCAGGTAAAGACTTATAGTTAAGAAGTTTTTAAAAAAAACTTCATTTTGCTTTTGGTTAGAGTTTATGATGCCCATTAAGGTTATACATAGAGTCATAATAATAACTGATATTTATGTGTCATTTTATTATTTTGCAAATGCTGGTACATGCTATCTCACTTAAACAGCACAAAAACTTCGTGTGAAATTTCTTGAGGAATTTGAAGTTGTATGATTAAGTGTCTCGCTGAAGGTTACAAAGCTGGCAAGAGGTAGATCAGAATAGTCCAGTTCCCAATCTAGTGCCCTTTCTAAAATCAATCAAAACTTCATCAAAAGACAAAAAGATAAGATCCCTGAAATTTCTGTCTGATGAGGCTTGTAATCAACATATAGTGTACTAAGACAAAAGCTACATAGGAAGATGAACAGTGAAATCATGGTTCGATTTCCAAACAATCTTCCCAAACCACCTCTACCTCCAGTTGCCTCAACTGTCTTTTTCTCTTTAGTAGGCAAACACCCTTCTTAATTTACTTGAACATTTTTTTTGCTCGTGCAATTGAATTTGTGGATTTTATTTTTAACTCCATCTAGAATTGGTACTTTTTTACATGGCATTCTCATATATAACTACAAATTCTCAAACACGTTTTGGCAAAGGAGTGGAGGAGTGATTTGAATTATAATGCAGCTGGCAAAACTGAAAGCATCATGGGTAATCAAGTCTGATTGGACATGTTTATCATTTCATGCAAGCAGTGTTACCGGATCCGGTTCCCTTGGCTCTTGATGTTTTTCTGTGCTTCACCTCTTCATTCTGTTTGTTGATATTGATTGTTAAACTCTTAGCTCTTTAGGGGAAATTCTATTTAGCTATCTCATTGCTTTCAAACATTTGCCTATGAATTAACACATGTGTTGTTTGTAATTATTCTGTTAAGAGAAATAATTGAAATGGCTGCTGTGAAGTCATGTTTGCTCTGTGTTTGACCCCTATTCTATTTTCTTTATCTATCTTCAGTCGTTTAAATTAGAAAAGTGCCATGATAACATTAATTGACTTTTAAGAAAACACATACATTTCAGTCCTGCCAGCCTTCATGCAATGGGTTTTCTTTTCTAGTTAGACTTTGTCTTCATACACTTCTGAGTTCTGGCTGGGAGTTCTGGCTTAGCCTTTATTAGAATACCAGTTACACTGCATTATAATTGGTTATTTGCTTATTAGTCTCTCCTTCTAGACGGCAAGCTCTTGCAGGAAGAAGGCTTTATTTTGTTGGATTTTTACCCCTCGCTCATAGAACGATGTCATTTAAGTTAATTATTAAATGTGAATAAATGAAGGACTATCAGATCAAGTGAATGGTGATAGTATTCTTCCATTTCCTGGCTGTTATCCTTTGGCATGATAGTCTGCATCCATCTACAAAATTGAAGCAATGATATTTTCAAAGATTACCAAGAGTTCATTAGACCAGCTGCTGAAAGTTTTTGTATTGCAAAGTACTCTTCAAAAGATGATTGTTTGTTATTATAACTTTGTATCTGTGTTTTACTTTTCATGAGGATACCATAAATACTTTCTGCTTTAGTTCAGGTCTTGCAATAGCAGCATAACAAGCCTCTATGCACCTCAATTCCTGCTCTTTATCCCACACTGCATCTGGACTAACCCATTGAAGACCTCAAGCAGGCTTGTCAGTTCTTGACGTCACACCCTTCAGTTGAGGCTTGTCTGTCTTGCCCATATCCCCACCCTCCCAGGCAGATGCCTGATATTAGTGTCTGTGCTTTAACTACCTTTGGTAGTTGTATATCCAGAATCTGGAGGCCTCCAAGCAAGGGCATAAAAATCTTTCATCACATGCTTCTTGTGTACGTCTCCGCACTCACTCTGGCAAGACTTGGACACATATCCAGGAGTAGAGTAATAAAGAACGATGAGGAATTTCCCAAACGGCCAAAGCCTCTTCACACCTCAGTACCTTTGCGTATGCTTTCCTTGTCTTCCTATAAGGCAGTTTCCCTCCCCCACTAGGGTATTTGGCAAATGCTTATCCCTTACAACACAGCTTAACATTAGACTCCTCTTCAAAGCATTTCCCTTTCACCTGGCAGAGGTTTCCTGTTATTTGAGCTCTCACAACACATTGCTTATAAGCATATCTGTACACTATGTAGGTAATCTGTTATAATTGTTTGCATATGTTTTTTCCAAACTAGATGATCAGCTCTTTGTGTGGAGCCTGGAAAGTAATGTCTACGTTTCTTGCACCTAATGGGTCCTTGGTACTCTGTAAGCACTCAATGAATGTTTCTGGAATGAATTATTCTACAACCTTTGTAGCTATAATTTCATTGACAACAGTATTTTCCAACATATTCCTCTACTCGAAATTGCTTTGCTATTCTCTTATTGTGGAAATTTTGGAGATTACTGATCATTGTGCATGTGGATTCTTCTTTCAATTGAATTTTTCACTTATGGTCAATTCTCAGGTATTGTGAATAGTTAAAAATAGTTTCCTGTACGTAATGTTTCACAATTGTTAGGTTAAATCAGAAAGAAAAAATACTTCTGTAAACCTATTTGCAGGCAGGTACTTTGTATACATACATTGTTGTTGATGTTCAGTCAGTCGTGTCTGACTCTGTGACCCCAGGGACCACAGCACACCAGGCTTCTCTGTCCTTTGCCTTCTCCTAAGAACACTCAAACTCATGTCCATTGAGTCAGTGATGCCATCCAACCATCTAATCCTCTGTCGTCCCCTTCTCCTCCTGCCTTCAATATTTCCTAGCATCAGGGTCTTTTCCCATGAGTTGGCTCTTTGCATCAGGTGGCCAGATTATTGGAGCTTCAGCTACGGCATCAGTCCTTCCAATGAGTATTCAGGGTTGATTTCCTTTAGGAAAAAGAAAATCCAAGGAAGCTGACTGGTTTGATCTCCTTGCAGTCCAAGGGACTCTCAAGAGTCTTCTCCAACAACACAGTTTGAAAACATTGATCTTTGGCACTCAGCCTTCCTTTTGGTCCAACTCTCACATCCATACATGACTACTAGAAAAACCATAGCTTTGGCTATATGGACTTTTGTTGCCAAAGTGATGTCTCTGTTTTTTATTTTATTTTTTTAGTATTCTTTATTTTTTATTTTTTATTTATTTATTTATTTATTTTTTTGCTTCTACTTTTTTTTTTGTATTTATTTATTTTTTTACACGAACTCCCAAACATGAACCCCCCTCCCACCTCCAACCCCACATCTTCCCTCCAGATCATCCCCATACACCAGCCCCAAGCATCCTGCATCCTGCATTGACACTCTGGGTTTGTCATAGTTTTTCTTCCAGGGGGTAGGCATCTTTTAATTTCATGGCTGCAGTCACCATCTGCAGTGATTTTGGAGCCTAAGGAAATAAAGTCTGTCACTGTTTCCATTGTTTCCCCATCTATTTGCCATTACGTGATGGCATGTGATGCCATGATCTTTGTTTTTGAATAGTGAATTTTAAGCCAGCTTTTTCACTCTCCTCTTTCACTTTCATCAAGAGACTCTTTAGTTCCTCTTCACTTTCTGCCATAAGGGTGGTTTCTATTGCATATCTGTGGTTATTGATATTTCTCCAGCAATCTTGATTCCAGCTGTGCTTCATCCAGCCCAGCATTTCACGTGATGTACTCTGCATATATTTAAATAAGCACGGTGACAATATACAGCCTTGACATTCTCCTTTCTCAATTTTGAACCAGTCCATTGTTTTACGTGCAATTCTAACTTGTTGCTTCTTGCCCTACATACAAAATTTTCAGGTGGCAGGTCAGGTGGTCTGATATTCCCATCTCCTCTTGAAGAATTTTCTAGCTTGTTGTGATCCACGCAGTCAAAGGCTTTAGCATGGTCAATGAAGCAGAAGTAGATGCTTTTCTGGAATTCCCTTGCTTTCTCTATGCTCCAACGGATGTTGGCAATTTAATCTCTAGTTCCTCTGCCTTTTCTAAATCCATCTTGTACATCTGAAAGTTCTTGGTTCATGTACTGTTGAAGCCTAGCTTGGAGGCTTTTGAGTGCCACCTTGGTAGCATGTGAAATGAGTGCAATTGTGCGGTAGTTTGGACATTCTTTGGCATTGCCCTTCTTTGGGATTGGAATGAAAACTGACCTTTTCCAGGCCTGGGCCACTGCTGAGTTTTCCACATTTGCTGGCATATTGAGTGCAGCACTTTAGCAGCAGCATCTTTTAGAATTTGGAATAGCTCAGCTGGAATTCCATCACCTCCACTAGCTTTTTTCATAGTGCTACTTCCTAAGGCCCACTTCACTTCACACTGCAGGATGTCTGGCTCTAGGTGAGTGATCACACCATCGTGGTTATCTGGCACACTGAGATCTTTTTTGTATAGTTCTTCATGTATTCTTGCCACCTCTTCTTAATATCTTCCTCTTTTGTTAGGCCTGTGCTCTTTCTGTCCTTTTTTGTGCCCATCTTTGCATCTTTCCTGGTGGCTCAGATGGAAAAGCATCTGTCTACAATGCAGAACACCTGGGTTCAATCCCTGGGTCAGAAAGATCCCCTGGAGAAGGAAATGGCAATCTACTCCAGTACTAGTGCATAGA
The DNA here is from genome assembly GCA_006410675.1 of Oreotragus oreotragus. Taxonomy (NCBI): domain Eukaryota; kingdom Metazoa; phylum Chordata; class Mammalia; order Artiodactyla; family Bovidae; genus Oreotragus; species Oreotragus oreotragus. The sequence continues at coordinate 49,354 of SJYX01015271.1, read as the reverse complement.
AAATCCCATGGACAGAGGAGCCTGGTAGGCTGAAGTCCATGGGGTTGCAAAGAATGGGACACGACTGAGCGACTCCACTTTATTTTTGCATCAGATGTTCCCTTGATATCGATAGTCTTTTCCATTCCATTGTTTTTCTCTTTTTCTTTGCATTGATCACTTAGGAAAACTTTCTTATCTCTCCTTGCTATTCTCTGGAATCCTGTACTCAGATGGGTATATCTTTCCTTTTCTCTTTTGCCTTTCACTTCTCTTCTTTTCTCAGCTATTTGTAAGGCCTTCTCAGACAACCATTTTGTCTTTTTGCATTTCTTTTTCTTGGGGATGATTTTAATCACTACTTTCTGTACAGTATTACAAACCTCCACTCACAGTTCTTTAGGTACTCTATCAGATCTAATCCGTTGAATCTGTCACTTCCACTGTATAATCATAAGGGATTTGATTTAGGTCATACCTCAATGGCCTAGTGGTTTTTCCCTACTTTCTTCAATTTAAATCTGAATTTTGCAATAAAAGGTTCATGATCTGAGCCACAGTCAGCTCCCAGTCTTGTTTTTCCTGACTGTATGTAGCATCTCCATCTTTGGCTGCAAAGAATATAATCAATCTGACTTCAGTATTGACTATCTGGTGATGTCCATGTGTACAGTCATTTCTTGTGTTGTGGTATGTACATACATAGTGGCTCAGAGGTTAAAGCGTCTGCCTCCAATGCGGGAGACCTGGGTTCGATCCCTGGGTCAAGAAGATCCCCTGGAGAAGGAAATGGCAATCCACTCCAGTATTCTTGCCAGGAGAATCCTGTGGATAGAGAAGCCTAGTAGGTTACAGTCCACAGGATCACAAAGAGTCGGACATGACTGAGCGACTTCACCTCACCTCACCTCACATAGTCAAATACTTACAATTCTTAGGTATCCATGTAAAACGTGAAATTTATGTGCATTTGTAACTTCATATAATGAGTATGTAAAGCAAAATAGCAAAATGAGTAACTAGCATGACTGAGCAATTCACATAAAGGAAACTCTGAATGTCTTTCAAGTGTATGAAGAAATGCTCCAACTTACTAGTAATGCAAGAGATGCAAATTATTGTGTCAATAATCATCATTCATTTTACTCTAACCAGGATGGCAAATATTAAGCAAAGGATTACTACCAAGTGTTGCAAAAGTGTGGGAGGGCATAATTTTGTGTGCATTGCTAGTCTAAGTGTAGACCCAAACAGACATTCCAGAAAGAAGTCTCACAGTACTTAGAAATAGTAAATCTATTATATTTCTTACAGTATTATTTGTGGTTCCAGGGAGATGAAGGAAGCCTAGATGTCTAATACAAGCAAACTATGTAAGAAATGTGAGTGATGCAATCTATTACATTCCAGCAATGGAAGCAAGGGGATTTAATGACATACAGCAACATAAATCATAAAAACACATACTCAGTGAAAAAAGGCAAGAAATAGAATGTAACATAAACTTTCTAATATGCCCTTTTCTTTCTCATGCTTAATGGCACTGAGGTAATATGGTTACAGTTTTTATCTTGTCTTATTCTGCTAGCAAAGTGGAAGCTTTTCTAGTAGCTACATAATTATGTAACATGTTCCAAAGCTATAACCATTTCTTAAATATTGATATATTAAAAATGTTAAGATAAATAAGATAGACCCCCCTTACATATATCACTATGAAAAAGCTACTCTTAATAGTTATAGCAATCCAACAAATATGACTTTCTTTTTAAAGACTATTTTTTTCTCTCTGAGAAGATACGGAGGTCAAAGGTAAGAAAAAATAGTTACATTTTAAATTCTTGATTTATTTAAGAAACCAGAAGACCAACTATATTATTTTTCATGGTATTTTTACATGGACTATTTTGATACCATTTTCATTAAATATCATTTAGAGAAGTTTATTAAGCTTACTTTATAATTATTATTATGGTAAACTGGGTGACAGAATTAGAGTATAGAGAGAGGAGATCTCAAAGCAGAGAAGCTGACATTTAATTTTGTGGACAAAGCTAGAAGTTTATATATGATTCACTGTTTCTGCCCTTCACGTGTCTCCAGTTGGAAGTTATCATTGGTGAAGCTGGCCAAGGGTATAAATGTCTAATTATAAATAAATAAGCCCTGGGGATGTGCTGTACAGCCTGGCAACTATAGTTACTAAAATACTGTATTGTGTACTTGAGAGTTGCTAAGAGAGTATATCTTAAAAGTTTCCTCACCAGAAATAAATGCAGTTATGTGTGATGACCTACTGTGGCATTGATTTTGCAATATAGACACAGGTTATTTTCTGTGCTTCACCTTATTGCACTTGACAGATACTATATATATTTTTTTACATATCGAAAATTGTGGCACCCTGTGTCAAACATGTCTGTTGGCATCATTTTTCAGCAACATTTGTGTTGAGTCTTTGTGTTACATATTAAAAGTTATCACCATGTTTCAAATTTTTTCATTAGTGTCATATTTGCTATGGTGATCTGTGATGTTACTGTTGTGCTGAGAATTGTTTTGGGGCACTACGAACCATACCCATATAAGATTTAATCAATGGATGGTGTGTGTGTGTTCTATCTGCTTCACCAACCAGCTATTCCCCCATCTCTTTGCCTGCCTTGGGCCTTTCTACTCCCTCAGAAGCATCAGTATTGAAATTACACCAGTTAATAGACCTACAGTGGCCTTTAAACATTCACGTGAAAGGAAGAGCTGCATGTGTCTCGCTTTAAAATCAGAAGCTAGGAATGATTAAGCTTAGCGACAAAGGCCTATCAAAAGCCAAGACCAGCTGAAAGTTAGGCCTCTTGCACCTATTAGCCAGGTTATGAATGCAATGGGAAAGTTCTTGGAGGAAACTAAAAGCGTTACTCCAGGGAACACACAAATGTTAAGAAAATGAAACAGCCTTATTGCTGATATAGAGAAAGTTTTAGTGGTCTGGATAGAAGATCAAACCACCCACGACATTCCCTTAAGCCAAAGCCTAATCCAGAGCAAGGCCCTAATGCTTTTCAACTATATTAAGGCGAAGGAAGCTGCAGAAGAAAAGTTGGAAGCTGCAGAAGAAAAATTTGGTCTTGAAATTTAAGGAAAGAAGCCATCTTTATAACATAAAAATTTCAAGGGAATTAGCAAGTGCAAGTGTAGAAGCTGCAGCAAGTTATCTAGAAGATCTCACTCAAATAACTGATAAAGGCGGCTACACTAAACAAAGGAATTTCAATGTAGATGAAACACTTGCATTGAAAGAAAATGCTGTGAATTATGGCTAGAGAAGTCAGTGCCTGGTTTCAAGGCTTCAAAGGACAGTCTGACTCTCTTGTTAGATGTTACTACAGCTGGTGACTTTAAGTTGAAGTCAGTGCGCATTTACCATTCTGAAAATCCAGGGCCCATAAGAATCATGCTAAATCTACTCTGTCTATGTTCTATAAAAGGAAAGATAAAACTTGGACTCTAGCACATCTGTTTACAAAATGGCTTTCTAAATATGTTAAGCCCACCTACAGCTTACAGAAAAAAGTCCTTTCGAAATATTACTATTCACTGACAATGTACCTGGTTGCCTAAGAGTTCTGACGAAGTTGTACAATAAGATTAATGTTGTTTTCATGTCTCCCACCACAGCATCCATTCTGCAGCCCATGGGTCAAGGAGTACGTTTTGGCTCTCAAGTCTTAATATTTAAGAAACACATTTTGTAAGACTATTGTTGCCATAGTGAGCAGATTAATTGCAAGGAAATCCTGGAAAGGATTTGCATTCTAGATGCCATTGAGAATATTCATGATCCATGGAAAGAGCTGAATATAAACATTAGTAGGAATTTGGAGGAAGTTCATTCTAACCCTCATGGATGACTTGAAGAGGTTTAAGACTTCGGTGGAAAAAGCAACTGTATATGTAGTGGAAATAGCCTAAGGTCTGAAATTGGAAATGCAGCCTGAAGATGTGACTGAATTGTTGCAATCTCATGATGCACAACTTTAACCGATGAGCCGCTTCTTGTGGCTGAGCAAAGACTATGATTTCTTGAGATGGAATCTACTCCTGATGAAGTTGTCATGAACAGTGTCGAAATGACAACAAAGGACTTAGAATATTGCTTAAACTTGGTTGATAAAGCAGTGGCAGGGTTTGAGAAGATTAACTCCAATTTTGAAGGAAGTTCTGTGGGTAAAATGCTATCAAGTAGAGTTGCATACTACAGAGAAATCGTTCGTGAAAGAAAGAGTCTATCAGTGTGGCAAATTTCATTATTGTTTTAAGAAATAACCACAGCCACTGTAGTCTTCAGCAGCCACCATTCTGATGAGTCAGCTACCATTGATAAGACCCTCTGCCAGCAAAAAAAAAAATGTGACACTCCGAAGGCTCAGATGATGGTTAGCATTTTTTTTTAACCAATGAAGTATTTTTAATTAAACTATTTGTGGGGATACAATGCTACTACACAGGTAATAGGCTACAAACATAATTTTTATAAGCACTGGGAAACAAAAAAATGCATGTGACTCACTTTACTGTGATTTTTGCTTTAGTATAGCTCAAGCAGTAAAGAATCTGTCTGCATTGTAGGAGACCCAGGTTCAATCCCTGGGTGGGGAAGATCTGGAGAAGGGAATCTCTACCTACTCCAATATTCCTGCCTGGAGAATTCCATGGGGAGAGGAACTTGGCAGGCTACCATCCATAGGGTCTCAGAGAGTGGGACATGACTAAGCCACTAACACTTTCACACTTTTGCTTTAGTGTAGTGGTAGGGAATCGAACCTTCAGTATCTCTGAGATATGCTTGTATATAAAAAATCTAATAATTATGTTATAAACTTGAATCTAATAAAATGTTATACAGCAGTTGTTTTTCAATAAAGAAGGAATTATCATAGTATCTTCAACTAGTCTATTTTACTGACTTCTAGATGTATGCAAGGTTGTTAAGTTGTGTGGAGTCTCCCTTCTAAATCTTTCTAATCAGTCTCTATTTCACTGTACCATCTCAGTTTAACTTCTTTAGTTCTCTGGAACATTTTTCTTGTTTTATAGTCTCTCCTCATTGCAATCTCTCTTCCAAGTTATTCTTCTTCCATTGTCATTGACTTTCTTAAAGCGAATTCTCCTGTGTGTTTCTTTCATGCTTTGTAAATGCCTCTATTATAGCACTTACCTCAGTGTATTATACATGATGGTGTAGGAGTCCACCCCCCTCCCGTAAAGAGCTCTACATCATCTGTCAGGTCTAGTGCAAGTGTTTAATATGTACTTCTTCAGAAAATTATTAAGATAGATGTCTTCCTTGTAAAATAAAAGAAAATATACTGAATGATAGAAACTCTTTCTTTGTGAGAACTAGGAGGGGTACTCTCTGTCTGTCATCATTTTATCTTTATGTCAGTTTTTATTCTGAAAAAAGAAGTCAGAATAGATGATGGAGAAAGATATTTCAAATCTTTTTTCCTCCTACCTTTTCCCAAATATATATACATAGCAATAAACGCTGTAGAGGGTCTATGTCTAAAGCCTAAAGTGAAAGTGTTTTAGTTGCTCAGTCGTGTCCAACTCTTTTAACTCCATGGATTGTAGCCCTCCAGGCTCCTCTGTTCCATGGAAATTTCCAGGCAAGGATACTTGAGTGGGTAGCCATTCCCTTCTCCAGGGGATCTTCCTTACTCAGGGATGAAACCTGGGTTTTGCAGGCGGATTCTTTACCATCTGAGCCACCAGGGAAGCCCAGTCTAAAGCCTAAGTGACTTAAATACAGTCTAAGTCTAAGTCACTGTATTTACAATGAAGAATGGTGTTATTTATGCCACAAATCTTTACCCTAGAATTTATTATATTACAGCAAAATTGGGTTGAGAACTTCTAAAGTTACGTAACAATGTGATGTGCTATGCTAAGTTGCTTCAGTCGTATCCTACTCTTTGTGACCCTGTGGACTGTAGCCAGGCTCCTCTATCCATGGAATTCTCCAGGCAAGAATACTGGAGTAGGTTGTCATGCCCTCCTCCAGGGATCTTGCCCATCCAGGGCTTGAACCCACGTCTCTTATTTCTCCTGCACTGGCAGGCAGGTTCTTTACCACTAGCACAATGGTTAGGTGGGAAGCCCCCACCTCACCATAGATACACAGAATAGGAGTCAGATGTTTGAAAGTTCCACTGAGTTCTTTTTTTAAATACTGTGCTTGTGTTACTTTATAATGAACTTAGATTAAAGATACAACTGTAGGCATGAAGGAACGTCCTGACTATGATTTTGAAGTATAAACAACATAATTGGGGATCAAACCATAAAACTTGTTACATTTTGGTCCTTTTCTAGCTCCCTTTTGTGTATAAATAAGACACTTTTTTTGTATGATTTGCAAAGTCCTTTATAACCTTATTGGGGGAGATTCTTTTTTCTGTCATTTGTTTAGACAAAAAGACGAAACTGGTAAATTTAGGATTTCTTTGTGGAGAGTCTCTGTAAATGAAACTAATGAATCTTGATTCAATAAACTTGAATGAATATGTATTTTGTCATAGTTGAATGATCTAAGTACTCTGAAGTCAGATGTGCTTTCAAAATATTCCCATAAATGTAAATTCTTAATTATGACCATTTTTAGGGTATTTAGCTGTCTCCTGGTGGTTGTTGCTACTTTGGCCCCTTTTATATGTTTGGGACAGAGAAGGAAACACAATGCTTGCATTCCTGTGGTTGCTATAGTAATGGAAAAAAAACTGCAGCTGTGATTGTAGACTTGAAGAAAAAGACTGAGGTAATTTCAGCCCTGGAGACTTAGTAAATATTAATTGTGAAGAAGAAAGCTCTTGTTCTCATTCTTTGATAGTTTTAAATTTTTTATATAAGAGCCAGAAGTCATTATACTGAGATAAATTGTGACTCATTGTTACGGTCTCTAATTGAATTCTTAAGGCAGGTTGAAATGTTAGCTAAAATTCAAAGCAATAGACTTTTGCAAGTGATTTAATGAATTCTGTGGCTATAGCTGGAATTCTGTGATGCAGAAGAAAAACTTGTGGCTTGATTAAAACAAAAAAAGTTGTAAATTTCTTCACAGAGGAAAGAACACAGTTTTCCTCAGATGTTTCTTGATTTCTTTTTTTTTTTTTTCTGAATGAGTATTCAGTTTTAAAGTGTTCTTTGAACAGTTGCATGGTTTGTGCAGAGCAATCTTACTGCAAAATTCTTTCTATCTTGCATAGAGCCCAGCCGCTCTGATAGCCAGGGTAACAAAGGCTGCAATCTTAGCTGATCCTCAGTAAGTACTAACTCCTGTTTTTATTGTGGCTATATTGTCATTATTTTTGGAGTGAGCAGATTTTATATTTTACTACCTTTGTTCCAAGGGTAGTGATCTGAAGAGATTGGGGTGGGGATCAAGGTTCAGAAGTTGAAGGTGAAAGTCAGCTATCAAAAAGACAGTAAAAATGCCAGGTGAGCAGACAGGCTTAGCCAAGAATGGTGAGCAGCCCTAGTGTTTGGTAGGTTTTCATCAGCACATGCGTACTGTGTTTACCACGTATTGATTCACTGTGTTAAGAACATGGATCACAGAGATATAGAATAATTTTCCTTCCTGCCCAAGGTAGGATTGCAAAGGACTTTGGATTTCTTAATATAAAGAATGTAATAATAATATATTCATATGTAATAATAATAACATATTACTATGTATGTTAATCTATAAATAAAATATTTATCTCTAAATAAAATATTATACAGTAATAAGTAATGTATAATAAAATAATATTTTAGCATAATTTGAGAAGCACCAAGACAGAGGCACATATAAGGTGCTACACAAGCACAGAAGAGGGTAAAATTGAAATCTAAACTTTACAGAAATAGCATGGAAGCTTGGTGATTGAGAATGGACTCTGGAGCTAGTCTTCATACAATTAAACATCTATCTTGCCATTTCCTCCTTGTGCAGTGTTGGCTTTGTTATCTAATGTCTCTGGGTCTCTGTTTCCTTTTCTGTAAAACTTGAGTAATGAGTACCTATTTTACAGGATGTTATAAGGAATGTTTCCTGTAAGTGGAGATGAAATGAATTTATGTCTGTCTATGTCTCTCCCTACACACACACATATGATAATAGTATCTGGGTATAGCAAGTGCTATATGTGTTTGAGGAGGTATTATGATAAGAATTGGGCCAGTAATACGTCTTCTGTCAAACAGTTCATTTAATATCACAGTCTGGGTCTTATGTTCCTTTGGCTTCAATGGGCAATGGTCTGAATCATAGAAGAATCTAGGGCTCCCATAACGAGCACCCCTTTTGAAAACAGTGTGTGAATACATTTTAATCTCATTGGTGTTGCTTTGGAGAATCATAGAACAGTGTCAAAAATGATCCTGCTCTCACAGTGTTGGAGCAGATTATGTAGAACTATTCAAAAAAGGAGTTTGATTAAATATCACACTTATAATTAAGAATGGTTACAGTTGAGACTTTCACTTTTAAATATAAATTCATATTTATGTCTAGAGTGTCTTTAAAAATACTATGTGTCCTTTCCAGTTGGGAGACAGAGGAATATCTTTTGTTATACCTTGGTACCTCTCTGAGGACCTCCTAAGGTACAAATGTTCTTAAAGTACATTTATTATAGGTATAAACATATATTTGACATTACACAGAATATACTCTCCAAATCTGAGAAACTATATCCTTTTTTTTAGTGTAATTTCGGAAAGATAGACATGTGTGTATATGTGTCATTGCACTATTATCCTTTATTCGTAGGAAGGTTGTATTGGAGGTTTATATGTAGCTCTATAGATGGCGAGGTGAGCACCATTCTCACACTCTTGCAAGACTATTAATTTGATGTACACTGTTCAAAAGCACCCTTAGGATTTCAGATTAACACATAAAGAGGTTATGTATAGGAGACTGAAGAATATTTAGCCACGATTCCAAGGCCCAATAAAGCTTAGTAGGGTTATTGCCACTTAAGATTTAGTACTCTGTCTTCAAGTCTTATAAAGTGTTATAGTTTTAGTCGATTCTAGAGGCATTTATGTTACACTTAATTGATTCCATAAATTCGATTTACATGAATCTAACTTATGAGTTAGAATGCAAACTTACTTCCCTCTGCAAAGAACTTCAGTGGCTCCTAATTGCTTATTGGGTAAATTCCAAACCTGTCAGAATTCTTTGCTCTATGATCTGACGCCAGCCCACTTCTTAACCTCATTATTATTTTCTATCTAAATTCATGATCTTCAGCTGGAAGATAAGAAGATGCCACTTATGCCCTCAAGTGCTTGAATTTTTTTCAGCAAGGACATCAGAGTCATTAGAAGGGCATCTCCCGTTTCTTTTGTGCTAAATGCCCCGATGTTAGGCATCAGCAGCAATTGGTAGTAGTGGGTGGACTTAATTAACCAAAGATTGACTTTTATTCACATCTCATATACATGGTCTAGAAACATCTGTTTAGCCACCACGTTCTTCATTACCCTGACCTTGTGTTTTTCAGCAGGAAGCTGTGCATCTTTTTGAGACTGATAATAGTTCTCAGAATTTTCAAGGGCTCAGCACTTTTTAATCATTTCTTGAAAAATGGAGTGCCAGTTTGTCCTGTGTAAAGAATCTAAGTGTAGCCTCTGTGTAAAGAGTCTCAAATATGTTGAGCTGCTGCAACAGTACAGTATAGAAGTGTTTGTCTTTTCCTGTGTTAAGCTATTGCTTTCTCTATGACTAATGCTTGAGACTGACTGAATTAAGTATCTCTTAGAATCTGTTTCTTTACCGTTTTTGTCTAAATAATTCAGTGCTGTCTAGAAAATCTCCAGTCTCCTTAATGGGATGGATGCATAGAAGCAGTTTTCAAACTCATCCACTTTTCACTGCAGTGCAGAGACCAGCCTACATGATTAGGGTCCCATCTCCAAGTAGTAAATATGGTTCTCTTGTCTGCTGTTGGCTGGGACTCATGCTTAGCAAGTTCTAATTTACTGATTCATTAATCATTTATTCATTCATACAATCAGACATTGATTGAATATTTCTATAAGGCAGTCACAGTGCTGGAAGATGGCAATTGTTAAAGAAATTTTGACAACTTTAAATACTAATAAGTCATGTTGATGGAGCCCTTTGCAGCCCTAGGTATCAAGAATGGCTTCCCAGGCTAGATATTTGTGAAATAATTCTTCATGGATGAGTGGGAATGTTTTTCAGTGAGAAGGGAAGGAAGGAATTACAGGGGAAGGGAGCATCATTTCTAACAGTATTTTAGTGACCTGGCATAGTAGGGACTGAAGTGTCGGTTATGTCTTGAGCTTATGGAGCAGAGATAGTGTGAAATGGGAGAGGAGAAGACAGCAATGCTGGACAGGACCTTATATGTCATATGAAGAACTTTATGCTTTATTTGAAGGCTTTGGTTTTGAAGAATGTCAGCCAAGGGACTGATGATCAGTCCAGAATGAATGGTCTTTTTGGATACAAAGAGGTAAGTCAGGGAGTGATTGCAGAGTCCCTGTGATGATCGCTTTGAGTAAAGCAGTGGCCATGATTATAAGGAAGGAAGAGCTAGAAATAAGGGATATTTTATTGGCTGAGTCAGTAAGAATTAGTAACTGACTGGATTTTGGACAAGGAGACAGATAATGTCTGACATGAGGATAAATGCCCAGATTATGGCTTTGGTATGTTAATGGTAAGGTATATCCTACAGGAATAGCTCTTTGTTCAAACATATTTCCTTTATACATCTTAAAAATTTATTTTTAAAAATATTAAAATTATCTTAGTTTGGCACTTGCAGAAACACAACACTTCTAAGTAAAGTCTGATCAGTTATTGAACCTCTCTAGGTGTCAGTTTTATCTTTTTAAAATGTTTTAAAAATTGTGGTAAAATAAACATCACATGAAATTGACTTCATAACCATTTTAAGTGTATAGTTTAGTAATGTTAAGTACCTTCATATTGTAGTGCAATAAAGGTTTTAGTTTCCAAAACTAAAACTTTCTACCCCTTAAACAACCACTCTGCCTCTACTTTCTGTTTGAACTTGATTTTTCTAGGCACTTTATATATAAGTGGAATGATACAGCATTTACCTTTTGTGTCTTATTTCGCTTCCCATAATAAACGCATTTACAACGTGTCAGAATTTCTTTCTTTTTAAGCTGAATAATATGCTGTTGTATGTGTCTACCACGTTTTGTTTATCTGTTTTATCTGCCAATGGACTCTGGTTATTTATACCTTTTGGCTGTTGTGGATCCTGCGGCTAGAAACCTGATTCTATTAATTTGCTTATCTTTAAAGTGCAGATATTGCACCTACCTCATGGGGTTCTTTTGTGAGAATCAAATTAGATGATTAGTATTTAACATAATGATTTGCATGAAACAATCAGCAAATGAATTTTAGTTACTTTTACTGCATCTGGGTGGAAAAAAAGGAATAAAGATTAGGAGTCCAGAAGGAAAGGATGCCTTCTGTGGTTTTGGTGCCTGGACTGTGAGACTAATGAAGCTTGACTTGGGAAACAAAATTGAAGGGATTGAGTTAGGACACCCCTCCATCCACTCCCTCCACTTCTGTTCTGACCTATTTCCAAGCTTACTGTACAGCAGTGTCATTATTCATAGTGCATTTGATGTAAACCAAAGCTTGATTTTAAACTAAGGAGAGGATCACATTGCAAAGTATTTTGAATGTTAAGGGAAGGTCCTCTTACATGAAATTTTAAGCTTTTTAATTTTATGATTCAAGCACATTAGTAGTTACAAGACCTGAAATAGACACATTTCAGTGAAAGGGGAGCTTAAATGGTAGTTGCTTTCTGGCAGATGGGGGAATTTAGTTCATATCAAAATATGAGCTCTGTTTATTTTTATCAAAGTACCAACTCTACAGATTGGATTAATGTATAATTTTAAGCATGACAGGCATAAAACTTCATAGAAGAATTTTATTTCTAGCATTTCCAACTTATTGTATTATTTTTAATTTTTACAACTGATGTTGGGTAATTGCATACATTTATTCTCTTTGCAAAATTGACATATAAAGTAATTTGTTATTTCTTTGATAGACTCCTTGAAAGAAATTGTCTAACGATTACATATACCTGAAATTTGCAGCTGACAGGAAGAGAAACTAAAACTGTGCTGCTAGCAGTTTGTGAAAAGATAAAGCCCTGGTGAAGAGCTTTTTTGTTTTCTCATTCCCAAGCCCACATGATTTTAGATGTGTGTTTAAGGTCACTGGTGGACCCTTTAACTTAGCTCAGCTCTGGGCTTAAGGCCAGTGCTTCCTTGCCTTTTCCATCAGTCTGTCTTTTGGAGTTGAGAGTAAAAATCTGAGTTTAACATCTATGTGATCTCTTCCTCCAGCTTCTCCTGTCCCTGTATAACTTTCCAGCTTTTCTTGTCAGATATCTAAGTGACGCTTTTGGCGCTTGTAGGTGCCTGCACTCGTGATGTGTAAAGGTGTAAGGGCCATCACACACCTCATCCATGCTCTCCAGCTCTTTAGTTCAGAGAAGTAGAAGTCTGGGAGAGAGGCAGAGTGTAGCAAGAAAAGAATGGTCACAGAAGGGCTTGAAAAACATAGTTGAACATGGTGATAGTATGTCTTTGCATGAGCTATAGTTTGTAATTTTACTTCAGTTTCTAACTGGAAGGAAAACTAGCAATGTAGCATAGACACAACAAACAGAACCATGACGTATATTTCAGAGGGGACAGAGCTGAGTTTGTCCAGCGCCAGGCTCTGCCACACTTTAGAGTGTTCTGTTTGAATGCTACAGTGGGTTCACTCTGTGATGGGGACTGGATGGTGGAATGGGGGAATTCTCTCTGTTCCCTACATGGTATTCCATTGGAGGAGTGGTTTTTAGAGCCTGCCTTCCTTCCTCCTGCCATTAACTGCAAGCGTTTCAAGGATAAATTTGATTGGATTTACTTGAGTCAAAACAATTGAAGTGTTCTCTGAAAAGAACATAGTCCCTAGATAATCTCAGAACTGTTCAAATATTTATATGATCCTTGCTGCCTCCAAGACCTAGTGGTGTAGTTCTTTATTCCAGGATGCAGGATATACCTGGCAAAATGTAATCTATCCCTTTTATAGTGGGAACTGTATCAGGCCTGCTTGGCACAGGTTCTGAATGCAGTCACAGGCTCTAGGAGCAACTTGATGCAATAATTACATGGACTACCAAGAAATAGAATCTCCATTTTACCAAGAAGGAAGCCCCCCAAACTAGTATCAACAGCAGATTGCTGCCAAGCTGCTAAGTCGCTTCAGTCATGTCCAACCATGTGCGACCCCATAGACGGCAGCCCAACAGGCTCCCCCGTTCCTGGGATTCTCCAGGCAAGAACACTGGAGTGGGTTGCCATTTCCTTTTCCAATGCATGAAAGTGAAAAGTGAAAGTGAAGTCGCTTAGTCGTGTCCGACTCCTAGCGACCCCATGGACTGCAGCCCACCAGGCTCCTCCGTCCACGGGATTTTCCAGACAAGAGTACTGGAGTGGGGTGCCACTGCCTTCTCCGCAACAGCAGATTAACTGAATGTAATTAAATTATGATTCTATTGATCAAGAAGTCAAATTTACATTCTTTTTATTGCAGTGTTTTTGTAGATATATGCAATGTTTTATATTTTTGAAATCACTGAATAAATATTATTAAAGTAACATTATTCAGCTGACATCTGACTGGTTTCCCATTCTGGGAATCAGTCTGCTCATTTTAGCGGACGTCTGGCCTCAATTCTGTGTATTAATCTTTAGTCACAACATTTAGTTCAGATTTTAATAAAGATTCCTTAAAAATGCACAAAACTAACCAGTGTGCCCAGATTTTTCAGAAAATAGTTTGTATTTTGTTGTTGTTGTTCAGTCACTCAGGTGTGTCCGACTCTTTGCCACTCCATGGACTGCAACACGCCAGGCGTCCCTGTCCTTCACCATCTCCCAGAGCTTGCTCAAACTCATGTCCGCTGAGTTGGTGATGCCATCCAACCATCTTGTCTTCTGTCTTTCCCTTCTCCTCCTGCTTTATTATTTCCCAGCATCAGGATCTTTTCTAAAAAGTTGGCTTTTTGCATCAGGTGGCCAAAGTCTTGGAGCTTCAGCTATAGCATCAGTCCTTACAATGAATATTCATGTTTAGTTTCCTTTGGGAAAAAGAAAATCAAAGGAAACTGACTGGTTTGATCTCCTTGCAATCCAAGGGACTCTCAAGAGTCTTCTCTAACACCGCGGTTCAAAAATATCAATTGTTTGGCACTCAGCCTTCCTTCTGGTCCAACTCTCACATCCATACATGACTACTGGAAAAACCATAACTTTGACTATATGGACCTTTGTCAGCAATGTGTCTCCTTTTTAATATGCTGTCTAGGTTGGTCATAGCTTTTTTTCCAACGAGAAAGCATCTTTTAATTTCATGGCTGCAGTCACCATCTCCAGTGATTTTGGAGCCCAAGAAAATAGTCTATCACTGTTTCCATTGTTTCCCCATCTATTTGCTATGAAGTGATGGGACCTGATGCCATGATTTTAGTTTTTTGAATGTTGAGTTTTAAGCCAACTTTTTCACTCTCTCTTTCACCTTCATCAGGAGGCTCTTTAGTTTCTCTTCACCTTCTGCCATAAGAGTGGTGTCTTTTGCATGTCTTGAGGTTATTGATATTTCTCCTGGCAGACTTGATTCTGCCTTGTGCTTCACTCAGCCTAGCATTTCACATGATGTGCTCTGCATATAAATTAAATAAATAGGGTAACAATACACACCCTTGACATACTCCTTCCCCAATTTGGAACCAGTCCATTGTTCCATGTCCAGTTCTAACTGTTGCTTCTTGACCTGCATACAGATTTCTCAGGAGTCAGGTTAGGTGCTCTGGTATTCCCATCTCTTGAAGAGTTTTCCACAGTTTGTTGTGATCCACACAGTCAAAGGCTTTAGCATAGTCAATGAAGCAGAATTAGATGGTTTTTCTCTGGAATTCTCTTGCTTTTTGAATGATCCAGCATATTTTGGCAATTTGATCTCTGGTTCCTTTGCCGTTTCTAAATTCTGCTTGAACATCTGGAAGTTCTGAGTTCATGTACTGTTGAAGCCTAGCTTGGAGAATTTGGGGCATTATTTTGTTAGTGTGTGAAATGAGTGCAGTTGTGTGGTAGTTTGAACATTCTTTGGCATTGCCTTTCTTTGGGATTGGAATGAAAGCTGACCTTTTCTAGTCCTGTGGCTACTGCTGAAATTTCCATATTTGCCGACATATTGAGTGCAGCACTTTAACACCATCATCTCTTAGGATTTGTCATATCATATGGAACCTTCTTATGGAATCATACAGATTGCCATATCATATGGAACCTTTGTTTCTCGATTTTTAAGGAACCTCCATGCTGTTCTCCACTGTAGCTGTACCAGATTACATTCCCACTATTGTGGGGGCAGTGGGTGGGTAGGAGGGTTCCCTTTTCTTCACACCCTTCCCAGCATTCATTTTTGTAGACTTTTGGTGTTGGCCATTCTGATCAGTGTGAGATATACCTCATTTTAGTTTTGATTTCCATTTCTTTAATAATTAGTGATGTTGAGCACCTTTCATGGGCCTCTTGGTCATTTGTATGTCTTCTTTGGAGAAATATCTATTTAGATTTTATGGACAGCTTTAAACAGTCACAGATGTTCCCATGTGGAAGTTCTCATAAAACTTGCAAGAGCCAGGTGGTACAGTGGTAAAAGAATCTGTCTGCAGAGTAGGAGGTACAGGAAACATGGGTTCAATCCCTGGGTTAGGAAGATCCTCTGGAGAAAGAAATGGGAACCCACTCCAGTATTCTTGCCTGGGAAGTCCCATGGACAGAGGAGCCTGGTGGGCTACAGTCCATGGAGAGTCAGACATGACTGAGCACAGAGTACATGTGTATACCCCAGGGCACTTCCTTGTGTGGAAGAGCAAAGCAGAGTGCATACTCACTGTAGGCAGTCAAAAGAGAGAAAAATTAGTAAGCTAAACTATGCAAGGTCAGTTTCTTGTTCACATCTTGTCAATCACAAGTGTTCAGGGGGAAATCTCACCTTAGAGAAACATGAATAGTGAGCAATAAATACTTCTTTCTAACCATTTCATAAGTTAAAACTGAAGTCTGGGGCAATGCCCTGAAGGATGGCTTTTCAGGAGCAAATGTAAATAATTAACCTAGAGCTTAGGATACTTTAAAAATGATACTAGAGAAAACATGAAGAACAAGGACAAAAATGTGTAAGGTTAGTTGAGTGTGTGAGTATAAGAAGGTGTCAAAATTTAAGGTAAAGTTGCTAAATCCTTCTGTTACCTGCAAGTTACCTGCAAATATAAATAATTAACCTAGAGCTTAGAGAAAACATGAAGAACAAGGACAAAAATGTGTAAGGTTAGTTGAGTGTGTGAGTATAAGAAGGTGTCAAAATTTAAGGTAAAGTTGCTAAATCCTTCTGTTACCTGCAAGTACTTCTATTTGCCTGTCAGTATGTTAATTTGATGAGTTATTTGTTCATAAAGACTTAAATTTTCAATCAACTAAGGAGAGTCTTCATAATTAGTAAAATATAATTCCATAGGTGATGACTCAATTAGTGATAACTGAGATTTGCTACATGTCAAGGGATAATGAATCAGGGATTTTAGACATATTAAGTTTCACTTCCCAGTCACAAATGTGTGGAAGAATCATTCCTGGAACTTGTTTAAATATGGATAATCTATGTCTAAATCTGAATGTTCATTGTGAGACCCTATCACTTTATTCAGTTTCTCCTGATAGTCTCCATCTACCAGGCATGAGGTGGGAAATTCACATGGATTAACCATCAGAGGTCTGTTATTGGTAAAAAAAAAAGTGCCAGTGTTCAGCACAAGTGGAATGTTGGCATTTAAAGAATGCTACCACCACTGTACCACGAAAACAGTTGCCAGGAGTAAAGTAGCTTAATAAAACTCCATGTTTTATCCATGGAGAGTTTCCATCAGCTTTCCACTATTTTTAATTTCAGCAGTTTTTAAAATAACATTTGAGATGAGAGTAAAGCTAAATTCAATTATAGAAGTCTTTAAGACATAAAATAGAGCACTCAGACTGAAAGATGATGTCCTAAATTCTTTACGTCAGTGGCTTTAGAGCCAAAGGTGAGATTTTGTGCCAGTAATATCTCTTATTCATATTCATTTCTCTTAAATATTCATTCTCTCCTATTCAGTTAAAATATCATCAATGAAATTTTCATCCCATTTTGGCTGAGGAGATGGTTTTTTTTTTTCAAATTAAAATTTCTCACTGTTTTTCAATCAATTACAAAGAAATGGTATCCACAATCTAGCTATACTGTTAGTTTACCAGAACGTCTGGTGCAAATTTAAAGATTATTGTTACTGGAAATGATGACTGTTATTACCATATCTAGGTATGTTCCCAAGCAGACCTTGGCACAGAGAGTAAATTATTCCTCCTTATTTCCTGATGGCAGAAGTTGCCTTCAAACTGACCCTGTCTTGATTGGCCCACAATTTCAGAACATGGCCCCTTCATTAAGTACATATGAGGGAAACAAGGTTTTTGGAATATTTTTCTTTTATTATTTTTTCAGAGATCCATGTGTTCTAGATCTTGGAATTATGTGTGATAGAATTTTTGGAATCTTATAAAGGAGCATGGCCTTTTTCTTACTACTTATGGCCTGCATCTTTGTGGTAAAAGCATTGTGACATGACATAGTGGTAAATATGTGTCCACACTTTTAATAACCATGTCATTAAATATCATGTTTTAACTACCCTTTCCACTAAACAATCTACTGAGTCAGTCTGAGGATCATCAGACTGATGGCACCTTATGATAATTGACCTCATATATTGCAAGTTGCTGAACAGAGAACATTATCTCGTAGTTACACTTACCAAATTGCAAAGAGTTTCTCTGTTTTCATCATGTCACCATTTAAACAGGTCAATGCATGTAATTCCATTATACAAATGAAAAAATAATCTTATATTATATTTGTTTTCAGTTTTGTCCTTTCTTGATTTTTCTATTTTTCATCTGTAATTTTGGGGATGGTTTTATATTTTTTTCAGTTGTTTTGAATTTCATAAAATAATACATATGTAAAGATGTCTCATATGGGTTGATAAAAGATTATGTAGGAATAATTGTTTTCCACCAATCTTGTCATTTGACTTTAATAGGCCTTTTATTCTGCAATGGTAACTGCTGCAAAGAAGAGACTATAATGTCGACTAGGGTTAACTTCATGCCACAAACAGGAATTTAGAATCAAAACACTTTTTAGTAATAACTTGGGTTACTGATCTTAAATGCACTAATGTGATCACATTGAAATACTTTTGTTGCTATTTGCTCTACTTACAATATCACTGAATCCTTCCTTGAGTATGTTTCTTGTCTTCCTGCTGTTTTGTTTTATTTCTTACTATATAGTTTTATCTTCAGACTTGGAGTTTTACTCTTGCTACTTAATACTTACTCTTGCTTTCTCAGTAAAGTTATAAACATGTATAAGTAGTTTAATTCCTTTTGCCTCTTTATCCTCAATAAAAGAGTTGGGTGAACTAGTTGATGCCTAAGATGCCACCCAGCTCTGAAAGTATATGGTTTCCTCAAAATTGAAATTGTAATTTGCCTGAAAAATCATTTCTGTGCATTTATCTAGAGAAATGTCTATTTATTCTATTCTTCCCCCCTCTTTCTTTTTTCCTTTTTTTTCTTTTAAATAATACCATATATATGACAAAGAAGTTTCTTATAAATGTCCTTTGGATTGGCATCTTTTCTAAAAATTCTTATAAATTTATTAATAGGTTAATCAGATATAATTTCCACTGGCAAGAATTATGTGCCTTCTTTTCTAAAAATTCTTATAAACTCATTAATAGGTAAATCAGGTATAATTTCTACTGACCAGAATTATGTGCTTTCACATTATAGAGTTTATTTAGCTTGCTTGAGTTTCAATTTATTGTAGTAGATATTGGGTAGAGAATGGAAAATGATTTCTATCCTATAACATAGCTGTCGTATTTTAAGGTGCAGAAATTACTAATGTCTCCCAAATAGGACATAGGATTATCCACTTGTTGAGTTTCTAAAATTCAGTGATCACGTTTTTTGCTTTACTATTACTGTATGATAGTACCAGTATACAGTAGGTGCCCAAAGATGTTAGTTGAATTATTTTTCTACTACATCTTTTCTCTCTTGTTGTTTTTCTCTCCCTCTATCCTTGTGTAAAATAGGTAACGTAGTAGAGAGAGAGAAAAATTTTTATTGAGTGTCAAAATATTGAGTTGTATTAATAGCTGTGTAGTCTTGGATTGGAGAAGGAAATGGCAGCCCACTTCAGTGTTCTTGCCTGGAGAATCCCAGGGACAGCAGAGCCTGGTGGGCTGCCGTCTGTGGGGTCGCACAGAGTCGGACACGACTGAATTGACTTAGCAGCAGCAGCAGTAGTCTTGGATTACTTATTTTTCTCCTGTGGAACTATATTCTTCATCTATGAAAAATGGAATTAATCTAGACCTCAAGTCCCTTTCGTATCTACATTTCCATGATACTAGATATCTGTTTTTTTTAATTCAGCATTTCCATAATCTATTTGATGATAAAATACTTATTTTTTTCTTTCTTTTTTTATTTTTCCTTCAATTTCTGATAACCTGATATTGACTTTGAGAAACAACTGTTTAAGAAACACATTCTGGGGAATGTTGATCTAGTCAGATGATATTTTCATATGTTAACTGATATGAGTTTCATTCCTGGTAGTTCTTTTGGTTCCAGAGGTTTACCTCTATTTGATTAGTTATTCATTGCCACCAGAGAGAGATAATGTCAAAAATGAAAACAAAGATTTTTCAGTTTTAGAAGTTAAAACTTGTAAGTTGTCAGTGCTTATTCCTCAAAACATCTGTTTTTCGAACTTATGCTATGAATAGGAGGCTGGACATTGTTGTTAATAGTCATTTTCCCCCTTCCTCTACGTATATGAAAATTTCTGACCCAGAAAGCAAAAATATTTAATGCAGTGTATGTGTATGAGTAGGGGACCTGCTTCCTGATTGATTGCTATTGTGAGACATAAACTCCAGAAACATTTGGGGATTTGAAAGCAGCAAGAACTTCTGGGGTGAAGCTAGAGAGTAACCAACCCCCTGTAGTAAGCCTCACTTCCCAGCATGAGGTGGCAGTGTAAATATGGTTATGGGTGAATTTCTAGTTATGTGGTCATGGCATGACCTCCTGATTTCCTGTGTATAATATAACAAAGTAGTATAGGTTGAATTGTGCACGCTCCTCCCCAAATTCATATGTTGAAGTCCTAATCCCCAACTACCTGAACTTCTTACTCAAGCAAGGTAACGTGCTTACTTTCAAATTAGTCATTATGGGACCAAGTTAAAATGACATCATTAGGATGGGCTCTAACCCTTATATGAAGAGGAAATTTGGCAACACACACACAGGGAGAATGCAGTATGAACAGGAAGACAGAGATCAGAGTGGTGTGTGTATAAGCCAAAGAACACCAAAGATTGCCAACAAACCACCAGCAGCTAGAGAAGATGTATGGAATAGATTCCTTCTCATAGCCTTCAGGAGGATCCAGCCCTGCTGACAATTTGATCTTGTACTTCTAGTCTTCAGAACTGTGAGTCAATCAATTTCTATTGTTCAAGCCACCCAGTTTGTGGTGCTCTGTTATAGCAACCCTAGTAAACTAATACACAAGGAGAACAACAAATTTTTTAGCTTGCCAAGAAGGATTCAGAAGTATCTGATGGAAACCAGGACTTGAAAAGACCTTGTGATAGATGCATTAAAGATGAGATGAGGCAAATTCTGGGCTTCCCTGGTGGCTCAGACTTAAAGAGTTCTCCTGCAGTGCAGGAGACCTGGGTTTGATCCTTGGAAGATCCCCTGGAGGAAGACATGGCAATCCACTCCAGTATTCTTGCCTGGAGAATCCCCACAGACAGAGGAGCCTGGTGGACTGCAGTCCATGAGGTTGTAAAGAGTCAGACAAGACTGAGTGAGTAAGCACACACAAGGCAAGCTTTACATTTGGACAGAAGGTGGACAGAGAGCAAGTCACTCATTGATCTAACCAGCTTACTGTCACATCATTGTCTATGTGCTGCAGTATAAAGCTTCTCCAGTTCCAGGCATTTAGAAGTCTCTGATATTTATATAAAACTTGTAGAAGGTGACAAGGGATATGGAAGAACTTGAAATAAATGTTAAATTTGACCTAGCAAATATATATGCCTGTCAAGAGCCATTGTTTTGTAGTATGCAGAAAATGCAAAATGTAGTATGCAAAAATGAAGAGAGATGGGAATTTAAAAAGCAGTCAATTGAATCTGGAGGGCATTATGCTAAGTGAAATAAGACAGAGAAAGATCAAATACCCATGGTGTCATTTTTTATGTGAAACCTAAAAAAAAAAATTGAGGACCTCAAAGTAGAGAGTAGAATTGTGCTGCCAAGAGTTGGGGGGACTAGAGAGAGACTGGTAAAAGTATACAAAAAGTATACAAATTCAGTTATAAAGTGAGTAGGTCTTAGGATCTGATGTAGATAGCATGGTGATTGGGGAAGGCAATGGCACCCCACCCCAGTACTCTTGCCTGGAAAATCCAATGGACAGAGTAGCCTGGTGGGCTGCAGTCCATGGGGTTGCTAACAGTCGGACAGACTGAGCGACTTCACTTTCACTTTTCTCTTTCATGCATTGGAGAAGGAAATGGCAACCCACTCCAGTATTCTTGCCTGGAGAATCCCAGGGATGGGGGAGCCTGGTGGGCTGCCGTCTATGGGGTCACACAGAGTCGGACACGACTGAAGTGACTTAGCAGCAGCAGCAGCAGCATGGTGATTGTAGTTAACAGTGCTATATTGTATAACTGAAATTTGCTAACAGCGTAGAACTTAAATGTTCTCATTAAAAAGAAAAGAGAATAGGTAAATATGTGAGGTGATGATGAGGCAACTAATTCAATCATGGAATCCGTTTACAGTGTGTTTGTCAAATCTCCATGTTGTACACTTTA
Organism: Oreotragus oreotragus; assembly: GCA_006410675.1. Taxonomy (NCBI): domain Eukaryota; kingdom Metazoa; phylum Chordata; class Mammalia; order Artiodactyla; family Bovidae; genus Oreotragus; species Oreotragus oreotragus. The sequence continues at coordinate 27,212 of SJYX01015271.1, read as the reverse complement.
TATTATAACTTTGTCAAATATGTCTTAGTAATACTGAATAAAATAAATACATCTTAGTGTTGACCCTTCTCATCACTCCACTGCTTCTGTCCTGGTCCTGTTACTCTGCTGCAAGGCACCATTATTCTCATTAGGTGACTGTGTCAATAACAGCCTTTTAACTGTTTTCCCTACTACCATGTTTACCTCCTTTCAAACTAGAATATTCACTACGTAGCACCTAGGTCGTAACACATCACTTCTTAAGCTTCCAAAACTTACGCTTCACTATGTATGACATTTACCTATAAGAGACCCTGTGAAGCAGCCTCAGGCTGTGTTCCTGACCCACTTCCCTCTGTCTTTGCTCACTCACATCCGCTTGCCCACACTGTCTTTGATGCTCCTTTAATGCAAAGCCATGATCTGTACCCTTGTTTGCTGTATTCGACAATGTCTTTACCTAGATTTCTACATGTATTTCTACTTCTTTCAGATCTTGACCAAATACCATAAACTAACTCATATATCTAAATTTGTCATTTCTTAACACAGTCTTTAACTTCCTTCAACAGTACTTCTCAGCATCTTGACTCTATTAGTTTTCTAGGGCTGCCATAACAAATTGCCACAAACCTGATACCTAGAAACCACCGAAAAAAATTTTTTTTCGTAAGTCTGGAAGCCATGAGGTCAAAATCAAGGTATTGTCAGAATTAGTTCACTCGCTCTGGAGGCCCCATGGGAGGAGCTGTTTCCTGCCTCTCTCATAGCTTTTGGTGGCTAGCTTCACGCAGCTTCCCTCCAGGCTACTGGTGTTGTTTAGCTGGGGGCTATAACTCCAGTCTCTACCTCCCTTTTCACATGGTCTTCTTCCTGTGTCTCTGTATCATCCCCTCTTATAAAGACAGTGGGTTAAAATCTTCCCCTACAGTGGTGACCATGGTGACCTCATCTTGAAATTCTTGTCTGCAGACCCTTTTTACAAACATCTTACATTCATAGATATTGGGATTTAGGACCTGGACATGTCTTTTTAACAGATATGTATGTCCCCCCCCTTTTTTTTTGACTCACTACATTAACTTAGTTTGAATTTATTTACTGGTTAATTTTTTGCCTTCCCTCATTAAAATGTCAAGTCCATGACAACAATGATTAAATATGCTCTGTTTATATTTGTGCCTTGACCAATTTCTGGCACATATTGATGGCTTCATAAACACATGTCAAATGAATAGAGAGAGAAAATAGATACAAGACATGGGTGTTATCAGTAAAATTGGAGCCAAAAGTAGAGGAATGAGGGAAAGAGAATTTGAAAAAATAGGTCAGATGTGTTAAGACATAAAGAGAGAGGTATCACTGAACTTGAAAGAGGCATGAAAAGAGACCTCCAACTGGTTGAAATATTGGAATTTTGTTGGTGCCTGGTAATATGTTCAAGTCTAAGGCAGGTTTTGCCTGGTATTTTTGTGGCTACATCATCACCTTATTACATGACAAGATGAAACAGATCAAGAGGGGAATAATTTTTTGTCATTGGATTAGAACTCATCAACCTTTCTTTTAGTAATATTCTTGTGGAATCTTTTGCCTCCTAGGCCCATTGACTTGCCAGTCTACATATACAGAGCACAGAGGTTAGAACTAAAGGAATAGATTCAATATAGTGTTAGGTTTGCTCTTCTCTGTTATAGTCATGGATCTTTCAAGGCATTATCCCACATACTTAACATTCTCCTGATCCATCACCTTTGTTTTGTCTCCATGTGCTTTGTTGATCACATGATCAGTTATCTTTTCAGATATCTCTCTAGTGCTTGGGAATCCTCAGCTATTGGCAACACTCTCACTAACAGGAATCACTTATGGAATCACTGCTCAGAAGATGGATGCTTTCTGGAATGACCTCTCTCAGTCATTATTTTCTTCTCTCAGGAAATTTATCTCCCAACCACAAGGACCTTTGAATCAAAAGGAGTTATAACTCTTTATGAAGACTAATGTTTATCCATGTTCTCTACCAATACATGCCCTTTCTTTTGCCTTTATCTTTAATCTCTTCCTTCCTTCTGTTTTTTTTTTGTTTGTTTGTTTCATGTTATCCATTCCTAAATAACCTAAATAACTTAAATAAAACTCATTTAACCTTAACACTGTTGAATAACAAAAGGTCAGGTGAGAAAATTTGAAGATCTCCTTGGCTTTATTAAAATGATTCATGAATTGGACAGCATCCCATCTAGCAAATAGAAAGGAGCTCCAAAGAATTGTACAAATGGAAGGCTTTTGTAGACAGAGAGCAGATTACCACATCTTCCTTTGGGGGATGGAAAGTGCCTATGTGGCAGATTACCTCATTGGTGCTGACCAAAAAATTCCAAACTGCTTGGTTAAAGCTACATTCCTGAGGGAGGTTGTAACAGTGATTAGGCTAGATATTAAGCCTTGGGCTGGTGGCATGGACTTAGCACAAGAGACTCCATTTGCGGCCTATTGTCTTTTTTTTTTAATGAACTCTATGAATATTACTATTGTTTATTAATTCTTTGCTTCATGCCAAGACATCAGGTAAATGGTAAATCACTAAATAGTTGCTCCAGGAATGCACCACTCATTCAGCATTTCCAATTTATAATCTGATTTTTCCCACCAAACCTTCTGTTGAAACTGAATCTTAAAGATAAATGATAACTCTATACAACAACTCTCACAGAATTTCTTTCTTGTGCCCTGTCCTCTTCTGGTCTGTTATAGCTCGGTCATTACTTATATCGGGTTATTTCCCTTCTTTACATTCATTGCTCTTTGTCCTCTCTCCAAGGGAGACAAGCAGAAGAGGAGGGGCCTAATAGTTTTTGATGGTTACCTATGTTCATGGCATGGCGTTATGTGATTTTATATAGCTTATCCCTGTATTCTCCAGAATAAATCTGTGAAGAAAATATTTGTCCATTCAAGTCCTAGAAATGTTTCTCAAAATCACATAGATTTTGGTGGAACCCAGCTCTAAATCCATGCCTTGTCTTTATTCCATTGTAACATGTGACCTCATATACTCTTTCCTCTTCTGACTCAAAAAATATGTCCCTGAAGTTGTGTCCTTTGCCCATTTAGTTTGTGATGTTTGTCCTCATGTCTTAGGCTTACATGCAAATGACTCCAAAATAGATATCTAAGCCAAGCCTCTCAGAACTCCCAACTAACAGCCCTCTCAATTTTCCTTCCATTCTTCCCTCTCTTTGTTTCTCTTTTTTTATTTTTTTTTAAATTTTATTTTATTTTATTTTTTTTGGTATTTATTTATTTTTTTACACGAACTTCTCTTTTGTTTTAAACAGTTTTTGAGCATTCACTATATGCTGCTAGTCACCATGACAGGTCCTTCACATACACGGTCACACTTTCATTGAACACTTATTAGTAACTCATTTTTTTTTCTTTCTTTCTTTCTTTATTTATTTAAAGCTTCCATTTTACTTTATTTTACTTTACAGTACTCTATTGGTTTTGGCATACATTGACATGAAAAGAGAGACTTGGAGAAGTTGTACAACTTGCCAAAGGTCAAACAACTAGAAAGTATAGATCCAGGTTTGGAGCCTCTTTTCCTCTGAAATCTTTGCTCACTTTCTCATGCTTCTGAGGGATTCCTGACTGTTTTCTGTCCATGCACACTGCTTTCCCACCTGCTCCCTTATGCTGTTCCCTCCGTTCTGTCATTGCTCAAGGTGACCTCTGGTAGACTATTCCTGAAACCTCTTGAGTGGATGTGATGTTTTCCCTTTTACCAAGCTCATAGCTCATTCTATCTCATGTATTCAGTTTTGTGCATTCACATGTATATTTTCTTCCCACAATAGCATAAGTTATTTGAGGTAGAATCTGTCTTCACACACAGTAGTGCTCTCAATAAATCTTTTTGAATTGAGGTGAATTCCAGTGGACTTCCCAGATGGCTCAGCAGGTAAAAAATCTGCTTTTAGTACAGGAGATGAAAGTTCAATCCTTGGGTCAAGAAGATGCCCTGAAAGAGGAAATGGCAACCCACTCCAGTATTCTTGCCTAAAATACCCATGAACAGCCGGTGGGCTACAGTCCAAAGGGTTGCAAAGAATCAGACAAAACTGAATGACTAAGCACACACACACACCCCCCCCCAAGTGGGGAGTGCATTGCTTTTATAAAAAACAACAAATATAGCAATCATGTGTTTCAAGTACAGTATTACTAAAATAACAATGAAAAGCAGAACTAATTTTCATCATAACATAGAGATTAATGAAATGTAGACTGCATTAAAATTTATGTCACGGTTTTGTAGTTTGCTGAATTTCTTTTCTGATTACTCTCCCATCCCAAGGATAGGGACTATTAGAAAACCTTCTGTTGCTAACATTTACAGTGTGTTGATCGGAGACAAGTTCCAAATGGCAGTGAGCTCATTATATGTGGTGGTATTTTAATGTTTCTTTAATTTTTTTTTAGCAATTCCCTCCAAATCCAATGAATCAATTCCAAGTCTGTTGTCAAACTTCCCTAATACTAACTAAGCAAGGCAACTAGAAGGGTGTGATCAAACAAGGTTGTTTTGTATTTCCTGTTTGTTTTACTCCCTGTATTCTTCTGTTTCCAGCTTTGTAGGTCAGACTTAAAGCATTTACATGGATGCAGTTCCTATAGCAAACCTTGGGAGATTGGTGAGAGGGGGACGACAGCGTGGGTATAAAAGAATTGTGTTTTGCCTTTCTTTTCTTTATTCTCCAGCTGCTGTTCCTTAAATAAAACTTAAAAAATAACTTTTATAGGGTGGTTAATACATTCCTACCCTGTGGGGACAGGCTACATTCTCAGCTGTCCCAGATTTTAGGCAAGCTCTAATAATTTGGGTAAAGAATCAGGCTCTTGTCTTGTGTCTTGAAGAATTGCCACAGGGTCAAGGCCAAAGCAAGGGAAGTGTAGGCATTGGTGAACTTGTGTTCTCTACACACTTCCCTGGGGACTGTAGGAGAAGGGAGGGGCAGAGTTCAGGTGGTGGGTAGTGGGACAGGGCTGTAGAGCTGGGCTGAATTCTATGAGAGAAGAGGGAAAATTACAGTTCTTAAATTTAGATGGTCCAAAATCACTGCAGATGGTGACTGCAGCTGTGAAATTAAAAGACGCTTACTCCTTGGAAGGAAAGTTATGACCAACCTAGATAGCATATTCAAAAGCAGAGACATTACTTTGCCAACAAAGGTCCGTCCAGTAGTCATGTATGGCTGTGAGAGTTGGACTGTGAAGAAAGCTGAGTGCCTAAGAATTGATGCTTTTGAACTGTGGTGTTGGAGAAGACTCTTGAGAGTCCCTTGGACTGCAAGGAGATCCAACCAGTCCATCCTAAAGATCAGTCCTGGGTGTTCTTTGAAAGGACTGATGCTAAAGCTGAAACTCCAGTCCTTTGGCCACCTCATGCAAAGAGTTGATTCATTGGAAAAGACCCTGATGCTGGGAGGGATTGGGGGCAGGAGGAGAAGGGGATGACAGAGGATGAGATGGCTGGATGGCGTCACTGACTCGATGGACGTGAGTCTGAGTGAACTCCGGGAGATGGGGATGGACAGGGAGGCCTGGTGTGATGCGATTGGTGAGGTTGCAAAGAGTCGGACACGACTGAGTGACTGAACTGATGCCTTTCTCAAATAGTTTCCTTTATCATTCTTGAGTCATTCTGTTTTGAGTTAAACTTGGATGTTGGGCAAGCTGGAGGAGTGCGGCAGGTACTTATACCCTCACTATGGCTTCCCAGGTGATGCTAGTGTAAAGAATCCACCTGCAGTGCAGGGGACACAGGTTTGATCCCTGGATCAGAAAGATCCCCTGCAAAAGGAAATGGCAACCCACTCCAGTATTCTTGCTTGGGAAGTCCCATAGACAGAGGAGCCTGGTGGACTACAGTCCACAGGGTTGCAAAGAATTGGGCATGATGGAAGAGACTTAGCATATGACTCCACAGGAAACCCATGGATGTTTAATTTCCCCAGTTTTCTTAGAGGAGGAAGTTAGGCAGAGGTATGTTGGAAGCTCTAAAATTGCAATGGTATTTTATGTAAGAATACTTTCTAAGCGCACAGCTGGAACAACACTGTGTGCTCTCATGCCTGCCCAGCAGGCCCCACATAGAGATACCTTGAAATCTGTGAGGCTACTGATTTGGCTGTTTATAGTGCATAATGTGGTCTTCCCAGATGACTCAGTGATAAAGAATCCCCCTGCAATGCAGGAGGCACAGGTTTGATTCCTGGGTTGGGAAGATACCCTGGAGAAGGAAATGGTTACCCACTCCAGTATTCTTGCCTCAGAAATCCCATGGACAGCAGAGCCTGGTGGGGTACAGTCCATATGGTTGCAAAGAGTTGGACATAACGTAGTGACTAAATGACAACAGCAACTGCATAATTCCCTACCCTGCTCTGTGAAAGAGATTGGGCTTTCACTGAAAAGTCCAAACTGAAGAGGGGGAAGGATTTTTGAATATCAGCTACCTACTTCTCTCTAACCCTCCACATTTATACCATGCATATTTGGGAATAGGTGGGGTACAAGCAGGAAAGTGAGCTGATAATTTACATTTGCTAAGTGCCTTCTACATGCCAGGCACTAGTAGGTATTCAGTGTCACCTAATAGCAACAAGATTTACCTCACATAAGATGAAACAAATAGGTATTATTACCTCCATTTATAAACTTAAAAAGTGAAGTTCAAAGGAAAACAGGAAACAGGGATTAGTGAGATCTTATGTTACTCGTTTGTCTTTAATATGCTGCGGGGTGGTGGTTGCAGAAGATTGCTTTGGCATACTAATTTCAAGATGTCAGCTTTCATAGCACTTTATAATTTAAACAGTCTTTTTACTGATGCTATTGATTTTTAGAATAATCACGTGAAGTGTACAGAGCAGACATTATTATTCCCATTTTGTTGATGTATATGCTGAAGTTCAGAGTGTTCAAGTGATGTTCAGGTTTATGAAGTAAAGGCAGCAGCTAGTGGGGAGGTGTTTCCTGACTCCAGGCTACCTGGGCATCATAGGTATTGAGCGCTGCAGTAATCATCTACCAGATTTTTGCTTTTTACAACTTTTAAACAGAGTATTTACCTGATTAAAAACTAATATATGTGCCCACAGAAAGCTCCCCAAAGTTTACCACGTTAGGTGATCTTTGTGGTCTATTATTTTTGTTTATTTTCCAGGCAAAAACATGTACAAAACTGGGTTATACTTATATAGATATTGATAGATAGATAAATCATTTATATTACTTTTCCACATACTATTGTGTTTTCTCCCATAGTCATATTTTATTCATATATATAAATATATATGTAACAATATCTAGTTTTATTATAGTGAATTTATACTATAGTTTATTTAGTCATCTTCCTACCACTGTTTTCATTTCTGTGCTATAAGAAATACAGTTTAAAATATCTACCATAATCTTTTATTTCCTTCTAATTGCTAGTGTTGTGATGTACACCTGTTATCTTTATGTGTACAACATCCCTTCTCCTGGAAATAGCACCTGAATTTTTTTCTTGTTAACTTCTAACCCAAACTCCACTCCTGTGATTTGAGCTCTCATTCAGGCATGATGAACCCTACACTTTGCTCCTGTCCCAGGAGGCCAAACCTATTCCTTGACTGTAGCGATTGCTTCAGAGAGGAGCAGGTATGACCCAAGCCATGCCAATAAGATAAAGTGAGGCATTATCCTGAGGCTTTGCAGAAAACCATTGGGAAGTTGAACTCTATATAAATTTTTTTTAGGGTATAGTTGATTTACAATGTTGTGTTAATTCTGTTATATAGCAAATTGTATCATTTTTACATATATCCACAAAGATTATTAGAATGTTAGGTTATTTTCCCATATAGATTATTACAGAGTACTGAGAAGAGTTCCTTGTGCTATATGGTAGGTCCTGATTAGTCATTCTGCTGGCTTGTAATGTTGGTAGAACATAAGTCTAAAGTACACCTTGAGAGAGAGCCTGCCAGTGGGGGAATGAAAAGCCATCATAGCTGAAAGCAGACAGGGAGAGAGAGGGATGCATTAGCACGAGTTAGAGCACTGGGATCCAACATGCACACTGCTGGACTTTTCGTCTCTGTGAGCCAATGCATTCCTTTCTTCATTACATTCTGAGTTGGGTTTCTGCACTTGGAGCAGAAGTGCTGATTTAGTACACAAGCTCTAAAAGGTATGACTGCAGATGAAGGTCTTTGTATGTGTTGCAAAATTGATTTCTGACAGCACTGCCAGCCATTTAGTACTTATTTCTGTGTAGCAATATTGGCACAAGTACTCTGTATTTTGGAGAAGGGAATGGCACCCCACTCCAGTACTCTTGCCTGGAAAATCCCATGGACGGAGGAGCCTGGTAGGCTGCAGTCCATGGGGTCGCGAAGAGTCAGACACGACTGAGTGACTTCACTTTCACTTTTCTCTTTCATGCATTGGAGAAAGAAATGGCAACCCACTCCAGTGTTCTTGCCTAGAGAATCCCAGGGATGGAGGAGCCTGGTGGGCTGCCGTCTATGGGGTCCCACAGAGTCAGACACGACTGAAGCGACTTAGCAGCAGCACTCTGTATTTTAAATTTGAAAACATTTATTTACATTTTTACACTGCCTTTTATGTGTTTAATAGCCTTTTGTGTTTCTTCTCAGATTTGTCTGTTCTGTGATTTGCCTGCTTTTATTGTATTTTGGGATGTTAACAGATTTCTCCATTTTTAGAGCATTTTTTGCATTAAAAATGCAAATAAATCTTTTGTATGTTTGTGTGAGTGTTTTCCTTGTTTGTTATTTTTGTATGAATTGTACCAATCCTGCATATGAGGGTTGCTAAGTATGTAGTTTTTTTTTTCTATCATAGAGTTTTTACTTTTAGGATGTTCTTTACCTTCTCAAGAAGAATTTTTTTTTTCTGTGATGTGAAGAAGTATTTATTTATGTAATAAAATGTTTTCACTACAATACTCTTATGGCAAGAGAATATTTTAATGGTTGCATTTAACCTCATTTTAAAATTTAGCATATACTTTTTGGGAATTTATTTTGGTAGATGAAGTAATTTTATTTAGGAATCTTTGAATGCTAGTCACAGATTTCTGGAGCTCTTAAAATGTAGGCTGTTTCTTTCCCATGCTCAGGGTGCCACCACTTTTCAAGGAGAGACAGAAAACCAAAGTGGGCATGCCACTGAGTTTCTGTGTCTCTGTTTTTCTTCTCTTGCCTTTGCTCTCAGTAAATTTCCTCATCCTTCTCATTTGTTTTCCCTTCTTTGTCCCAGTGGGAACCATCCAACCATCCAGAAAAAGGCTAAATCTGGCTTTCACTCTCAACCCAGTTCCCAGGAAAGTGACCCTGTTTTTTTCATTTGGGTACCATGCTTCGTGTGGCCCTGAAACAAGGTCACACTGAATGAACTCTGGATTCTAGGAGCCCATCCCAGAGAATCTGTGGATCAGATTCCATATCAAAGAGTCAGAGGAAGGATAATTGCAAAGGGGAACTATTTTGAACTGAAGAGACAAACAATAGGCAAGTGGTCATTATAGAGATAAGGGCCTGGTTTGATTGTTTCCCAAATAGCTTTTCTAATGATAAATATTGATGTTCTGTCCCTTTATTATTGATCTGTAGTGTTTGCTTTGTCATACATTAAGCTCATACATATGCAATGTGTGTTTCTGGACTAAGATTTCCTGAATATTGATTTCTTTGTTGATTCTTATAACCATTTTTGTTTCTTATAATAAGATTCTTAAAGGATTTATTTCCCTTTCCTCTTCTTTTCAGATTTGTTATACCTGCATTCTTCCATTCATTTTTCCAGGAAAATTTTGTTTCACATGAGAATGAAATTGTTTTATGATAACTATTCTAAATTCTTAAAGAAAGCTACTATTTTTGTTCTTTTATCGTCTACCTCGCCACTTTTCTAATCAAAGTTAATTTTAAAAAATTAGAAGTTCTTTTAGAATTTGAGTTACATAAATTATAAACTTGTCAATAATGATAGTCATTTAATCTTGTTCCTTCCAATTATACCCTTTATTTCCACTTTATGTCTTATAGAATTGGTTAGAAGTTCCAATAAAACAGTGATTATGTTATTGGCTGTACTTATGAGCAAGAATGCTGTGAAAGTGCTGCACTCAATATGCCAGCAAATTTGGAAAACTCAGCAGTGGCCGCAGGACGGGAAAAGGTCAGTTTTCATTCCAATTCCAAAGAAAGGCAACGCCAAAGAATGCTCAGACTACTGCACAATTGCACTCATCTCACACGCTAGTAAAGTAATGCTCAAAATTCTCCAAGCCTGGCTTCAGCAATATGTGAACCGTGAACTCCCTGATGTTCAAGCTGGTTTTAGAAAAGGCAGAGGAACCAGAGATCAAATTGCCAACATCCGCTGGATCATGGAAAAAGCAAGAGAGTTCCAGAAAAGCATCTATTTCTGCTTTATTGACTATGCCAAAGCCTTTGACTGTGTGGATCACAATAAACTGTGGAAAATTCTGAAAGAGATGGGAATACCAGACCACCTAACCTGCCTCTTGAGAAATCTGTATGCAGACCAGGAAGCAACAGTTAAAACTGGACATGGAACAACAGACTGGTTCCAAATAGGAAAAGGAGTACGTCAAGGCTGCATATTGTCCCCCTGCTTATTTAACTTCTATGCAGAGTACATCATGAGAAACGCTGGACTGGAAGAAACACAAGCTAGAATCAAGATTGCCAGGAGAAATATCAATAACCTCAGATATGCAGATGACACCACCCTTATGGCAGAAAGTGAAGAGGAGCTAAAAAGCCTCTTGATGAAAGTAAAAGAGGAGAGTGAAAAAGTTGGCTTAAACCTCAACATTCAGAAAACGAAGGTCATGGCATCCGGTCCCATCACTTCATGGGAAATACATGGGGAAACAGTGGAAACAGTATCAGACTTTATTTTTTGGGGCTCCAAAATCACTGCAGATGGTGACTGCAGCCATGAAATTAAAAGATGCTTACTCCTTGGAAGAAAAGTTATGACCAACCTAGATAGAATATTCAAAAGCAGAGACATTACTTTGCCGACTAAGGTCCGTCTAGTCAAGGCTATGGTTTTTCCTGTGGTCGTGTATGGATGTGAGAGTTGGACTGTGAAGAAGGCTGAGTGCTGAAGAATTGATGCTTTTGAACTGTGGTGTTGGAGAAGACTCTTGAGAGTCCCTTGGACTGCAAGGAGATCCAACCAGTCCATTCTGAAGGAGATCAACCCTGTGATTTCTTTGGAAGGAATGATGCTAAAGCTGAAACTTCAGTACTTTGGCCACCTCATGCAAAGAGTTGACTCATTGGAAAAGACTCTGATGCTGGGAGGGATTGGGGGCAGGAGGAGAAGGGGACAACCAAGGATGAGATGGCTGAATGGAATCACATCAATGGATGTGAGTCTGAGTGAACTCCGGGAGATGGTGATGAACAGGGAGGCCTGGAGTGCTGCGATTCATGGGGTCGCAAAGAGTCGGACATGACTGAGCGACTGAAATGAACTGAACTGAACTGATGGTACTTAATTAAAGAAAACAAACTTACTCAAACAATAGCCGTCAATTCCTACTACAATGATGAAGCCATCATATATCTGTGAAGTCGCTCAGTCGTGTCCAACTCTTTGCGACCCCATGGACTGTGGCCTTTCAGGCTCCTCCATCCCTGGGATTTTCCAGGCAAGAGTGCTGGAGTGGATTGCCATTTCCTTCTCCAGGGGATCATCCTGACCCAAGAACCGAACCCGGGTCTCCCACATTGCAGGCAGACGTTTTACCGTCTGAGCCACTAGGGAATATAATATGGGGAAGCTTAATTATACTTTTCTATGCCTCAAAGATATTTTACTGTAAAACAGAAGTGATTTTTCTTACTCTTGTCAAATATAGAGGAAGGGGTCTATGTGTTAAAACCTAAGAGAGAAAGAAGCTTGTTCAAAACTATGACAGTGTTTTCCTCCATTTTCAAAAGTCCTTTTTGGAGACAGTAACCACAAGCTTTCACATGTGGTAGTGTACTTAGACAATTCTGGGGTGCACATGCATTTGTGGGCCCTTGGCAGTAGACAGGACATTCTGGAATTTGAGGCCGATAGGTTGGGAAATACTGATCTCGGATGACCTTCATTTCTGAGGTCCAAAGAGATTAACCAATTTGTACAAAATGACACAATTAACTAAAGCTAGAGCTCTAGAGCTAAAATACAAATCTTTCTATCTTTGTCTCATGCAATTTCCACCATCCTGGAGCTACAGAGGAAAGTAAAGTTATAAAAGAAGACTCCTATGGTAATTCAGAGATCTGTATTTTCAGGCAAATCTACCAGCCAAGTGCCAAGAGCACTACTATAGTTTATATCTGGAAACTCAGAAGGGTGCTCAGGAAACTTATAAATAGAATGATTACAAATGGTTTGATGTCGGCCTTAAGACATAAATAATGTTTAGCAGGTGTCAAACCAAAGCCTTGTTCCATTTGATATTTTCATCAGTGACCTAGATAAGACATTGGCAATCCAGACAGCCAAAATCTCTCAAAAGAATTTTACATGTTAGGAAGCCTTCTAGTGTCTCCTGCCCACAAATTGTTACTTCTTCTCTTCTCCCATAATCAATTCCTATTTCACTCCCATGGCTTAATTGATCTCACCTAGGGATTAGATTATTTAATTAATTACTACCAAACTATGAACAACTACTATAACAGCTCTTCTAAATGTCTTAGAGATTTAATTTTTTTTAAATGAGTTTATTCATTCAATAGAATACTAGTAGTATTCTAACAGTAGTAGTGGGTAGAGAGAAACATCTCTGTGCTGTGTACTGGCTAGAACATTTCTTTTTGCCAAATATAACCATAATTCCTCTAAACTTAACGTTTTTGAGAAAATTCTTGAAGATTTTCAAATCAGAACACTTTCTCTTGTTGAGCCTGAACTAGACCTCTATACCCTTCTTAATGTGATTCTCCATAGCAAGTGATCAATGGCCATGATAAATACATGCAAGGAAACTTAGTTGTCATTTCTGAGCTATATAATGTGAGCATATTCCTGGTAGAGAATGGTACTTTATACTTGTCTAAAGCCCCCACACCTATAGCTCATTTTAAAAATAAATTCTTTTTTTGTTTGTTTGTTTTGTTTATGCTCTCCAGTTCTCGTTACTTACAGCACTGAAGATTAAAGAAAAATAACATGGCAGCAGCTTTGGTTTGTATTAAAGAGAAAGCAGATCCTTCTTCAGGGCCACTGAGATCTAAAAATTATTCCTGGAAGTAACCAAATGCTTGCAGTGGTGTGAAATCATATAAATAGTGACGTTTTAGCCATATATAGTACATTCCTAATGAATACACTATTACTACTATTTTTTTAGATGACACTAATTTGAGGGGAAATAATCCACAAACAAGTATTTACAAATGAGGCTACTTAGGAGCAACCACAAGTATCTGACAGGTCATGAAAGTAAACTATCTCATACAGGGTTTGCTGTTAAAAATATTTCAGTGATGTATTTTTACAGGCAGGCGAGGGAAAATGTCCATAAATAGCACTAGGAAGTTCAGCCAAGAACTTAAGTTGCCAACAAAAGTATTAAATTGACCATCATTAGAAATATTTCAAATTTAGTTAATACTTAAAAGGCAAATATAGTAAGAAACTGAATTATTGTAGTTTTTAAGTTTGCAGCATTACCTGGTCTGTTATGTTGTATTTTTCTAATTTTTCCATTTTTCCCCCATTTTCACATCGTATGATTTTCTTCATCCCAAATTCTATTTTCATTCAGCTCTGAATTAGTTGCTTTATTTCTTTTCTGTTTCAAAGTATAGATTTTTTTTTAAACCTTATGCCACCAACTTTCCCTTCTGCATTTCAAATCTTCACTGGCAGTCAATTTCTTTTTAAGGAAAAACTCTTAAATGGGTGTGGTGGTTTAGGAAGCAGAACTTCACCTTTCTGACACTGGCAATCCATATCAATAAGATCCCTTCGTCCTGACTCCCCTCAGTGTCAAAACTGTTGGCATTTGACCATGAACTATGACTTGGCTGCTATGATCTCTAATTCTAACTCAGGTTTGTGAAGTTTCACATTTTTTTCCCTTGAGAACAGCCAATGCTGAGCTGGCACAATGCAAGCAAGCACAGATCTTTGAAGAGCACGCTACTTAAGTCCATATAAGGTATGCGGTCCTTGGTTACGGCAGCTCCTTCTAATTCAGTAGCAACCATGGGAGCAAGGGAGAGGTTTTGGAACCTCTCTCTGAGAGCCTTCTCTCACGTCAGTTTGAGAAAAAGCTAGAAGGAAACATCTCAGACATTTCTGACAACATTTCTGAAAGATAGTCTGATTCATGGTGACTTCTAAACTTACTAAAAATGAGAAACATTTATATATACAAAGAACTATTTAATTGAACAGTTACCTGCCTGGCTATAAATTTACGAATTAGAAAGTTTCTTCAATCAAAATCTTAGGTGTTTCAGCTCCCTCCTGTGATGAATTTAGAAGAATCACTTTAACCCTTCATTAATGCCTGGGCTTGCAAATGAAACAAGGAACAGATAAAAGAACGGAGTGGAAGCTCAGAATCAGAATCAGGGCTTCACTTGAACCAGCTTCCTAGGCTTTTTGATTTTTAAAAGCTACTTCATGTAGATTTTCTTTAGACACAGACAATATGTCCCCATGTCTAAAACTGTACATTCTTGTCCTCACTAACGTAATCTTTAATATATTAAACTTGCAGCTTCTCGCTTACATTTCTCCAGGAGGAGATGCCCCTCCTGTACGCCTCCACCCTCACATTTACTAACAACTAAGTAACAATTGTAGGGAATACGTTAAATTTTAATGTAAAAACACCCTTCTCCAAATTCTTCCTACGAATAACTGCTGTTGCTTCTTCTGATGCTCTACCACTGAAAGCTACAATAGAGGTTAAGTGTTGACCAAAGGCCCCTTTTCCTGTTTTCCTCACAGATATTGAAGTTTCTAATTCTTCCTGGGAATTTCAGTGTAAACAACAAAGAGTTTTCAGGGATTTTCATAACATGTTCCTTGAAACCTTGGAGTCGCATAAACATCTCTAGGGTTATGTAGAGGGATGCAGAATGATCACAGCTGGATTTAATTTATTTTCCTTTTTTTTTTTTTCCTGTAGCTTAACTTAACAGGATTGAGGTTTAGGAACATGGGAAATGAGCCTTATGATTTGGCAACACTGCTCAAATGACTGAAACTCATTTGAAGAAGACCATTTCACGACTCACTGCCAGTTGTTTCGGGACCCAGTTGCTATCTTAGAGTGAATTGTGTGACTCCTTAAAACACGGTAAGGACAAGTAACTGGTCTGCTTTTGGCAAAGCTTAATCATTTATTACAGGTGACAGAAGGGAAACTAGTGAGGCTCCTCAGTGTTGCTTCTGTCCTTTATGTTTTCCTTTGGCAAGTATATCAAAAATTAGTTTTAACTAATCCTTTGGAATTTTAATTTCCCTTAAAGATACTACCAGTTGATTAGAACATGGTACTATTGGGTGTGAATGCTGCTTGTTTCACACGCAAAACATGTCTGGCAAACAATACTGGGAACTGAGCCAAGAAATGTCACTTCTCCATAATAAGTCTCTATCCCCAAATGCTTCCCCTGGTTCCATCCTCTGACTAATCCACCCACTCCAAATCTTTCCTGTTTACACTGTGGAAGAATGGTATTTTTAAAAAACACGCCTTAGCAAAACAACCCAACAGAGCTTTGCACATAGGGACACATAATAAATGTCATTTTGAAAGTCTTTTGGAATGGATAGTCTTTTATGAACGTCACAGATCATGGAAAGAAGTAACTCAAAGCTAAACCCAGCAACTGACTCTCCATTATGAAATTGCTACTCTCAGAGATCTGGAGCTCGAGTGTAAGAGTTAAACTCTTGAAGATTTTCCCTTAACTAACACACAGGTACTGAACCCTAGGTCACACCGAAGCATTACTGGCACTTCGGAAAAGCTGGTCCTGACTCGTCAGAACCTTTGACTTAGTTTGTGGAATTGATCCTCCCCCAGTCTGGATTACTGAACTCCCTAGGAGACATTATTAGGCATGAGCAGGAGTTTATAAAAAGTAACTATTCACTCACAGAGTAGTTGTCAATCATTTCCTTTATTAAAAATAAATAAAAAGAACTGCCTTCAACTAAGAAGTCCAGAAATATCTTTATGTGATAGTGCCTGAAAAAGAGTCAATTTAGAGTTAATTTTACTTTCTTCCCTTTGTGGAAATTTTAGAAACCATTATACCTTTTTAAAACCACCATGTAGGTCTTCATAAATCAGGACTTGTTTAGATGTTTCTTTAGAGGCATTGATATGATTGTTTTCATTTTCTCCCTACTGAGGAAGCAGTCTTCATCCTGTGGTTTCAGCAAACATTTAGAGACTCAGATAACTTGTCTTGTTCTCCATATCCAGCATAAGTCCAGTACAGCAAGATATTACCGTCTCTGAAGCAAGCTGACCTTGGCAAACACAAACTTGGTTGTATTAGTGTCAGTACCCGCCCAATCTAATACTCCATCATCATATTTGATAGTTCCATGACTGTCCTGGTGTTAGTCCATAACAAGACCTCAAAGTCACTGTCCCAGTTATATTTTGCCTTTGTGGTTGCCACAGTCTGTTGGTTTCCTTTATAGGCATCTCTTTGACTGGGAGCAGTTACTTTTACAAGCCTTTGTAATTCACCACTTAACTATTACAATCTCTTGACCCTGGGCTTCTCTCCCCTTTAATTACCCTGAATGCTACTTGTCTCATAGTAATATGTAAGAAAACAATTTCACATATTAAGTAATTAGCATCAACTAACCTTTGTTCTTACTCTCTGACACTCAGACACCAGGGGCTGGGGGTTGGCTGGTAAGGTCTGAGCACTTCCGTTTCATCCCAGGCTGTTCACCCCAGACAAGGAGCCATGGGGGGGAAATGGTTGCTGGGGTCACGCCAGAGGTGGTTCACTCGATAGCATGAGTCAATAGCACGGATCAGTGTCAGTGCTGGGACAGGAGGGAGTATGACCATGAGCCTGCTCAAAGAAGTGAGGGGACAGATGGAACTAGAGTAAGGTCTCAAAACTTGAGCTCAGGCTCCAGCAAATCAAACAGTAGGATGAAACAGGGGTGAACCAAAAGCAGAAAAAGATGGGATGAAGTTTAAAAGAACAGCCAGCTACCCGTATTAATATCCTGCACTTTATAGCAATTCTAGGCTTTGGGTCACTACCATCCACTTACCCAGGATACTTACCCCAAGGAATTTTGTTCTTCTCCCCACCTCTTTCTTTCCCCCCTCTCCCTCCTCTTTATTATGCTGATCTACCCACTTGTCTGCCTTTTTTTTTTAACTTTCTGTTTGCTTTACTCATTCTCCTTATTGTACATAAACAAACCCAAAATTCAGTTTTGCCAACAGGTTAGCTCTTCTGAGATGGAGAGGAGGAGAGAAGGCTGGGAATCCTTGTTCCCCTCTAATACCATGAGGAATTCTTGTCCCCACTGTACTATAATAATATCTAGGGTTATTTTATATCTCTTTATTAATTTATTAAGTCACGTTTATTAACTTATTTCAGTTGGGATAATATTATTTGAGAAAAATGAACATATTTTACTCTTCTTACTTTTCTTTGTGTTCTCTTGATGGCAGTTAATAACTACTCCATGTTGGTTAATCAATATATGTATAAGATATATTCATATTATGATTGTGTTAAAACCTTTTAACATAAGTTTTATTATATGTGCTACTGAATACTTAGAAAAATGGATGAAGCAAGTGAAAACTATGGGTTTGTGTATGAAACTGAAAAAAATCAAGTAGAAAAGGAAAAATATGCAAAGCAATGATTTTTAAGAATTTTGTTTCAGTGAATTTTGTGTAATATAGTGTATTATTGGTGAGTTCCTACTATGTGCTAATTATTCTTCTAGGTATTTTACGTGTGAAATATCATTTCATTTAATCTTTACAACAATAAAAACTGTACAAGTAAGGACTTAAGTTATTATCCCTAATTTTCTAATCAAAAATCAGAAGCACTTAGCATTTGCTTGCTCAGGGTCATCCAGGGAATAAGTTTGGAGACAGGATTCTGACACAGGCACTTTGACACTTAGGCCGTGTTATAACTTTCCGTGGGACCATAATCACGTGAACCACACCCACACACACACCCTAATAGTTCTGTTTGTCTGAGGAACCCTGATTAACACAATACTGCATCTATGTGTTTCTGTGAAGAACTGAGGTTCTTTTTTGAGATCCTTGGATTTTCTCATGAGGAAACTATTTCACAATTATCCCTTTAAAATGTAAAGACATTATTTACATTACCTTTGTGATATAACTTAATGCTTGAGATGAAAGGTCTTAGATGTTCACAGAAACAATGTCTTTGAACTTCAGTTTTCAAGTTGTCAACTTCAATACTTAGCAGTTGAGCAATGGATATTCATGTTTCAATTTAGTCACATAATGTATACTCTGGAAACCCAATTTTAGTACTTATCTGTTGTGACCTAAATCTACTAAAACAAAGAAATAATTTAGTGTCTTTAGGGGCCAATATACACAGTCCATTTTAAAAAGAAAAGTTCTCTTTTCATTCACTATGTCCTTCCTCTAAAATGGTTCATCTATTTGTCTGTATTTTGAGTTTGCTCCTTGTCCCAAATGGAAATATTGCACTCAGTTTTTTCCTTCTTATGCAAGTCTCAACTGTTCCCACCCACTTTGCAGGGAATTGCACTTTATTTCCAGGCTTGATTGCCACATGAGTTTTGTAGTTAATTAGATATCTTTTACTTTGGAGTTGTGCATTCATGCAGATACTTAATCAAAAATACAATCCCAGAAATACAATTGTACTGACAATTGATCAACACAGTACAACTGGAAATAGCATCTCCAATTTCAACAACCTGCAATTTATTTCTTTTTGTAGTTATTTCAAGGTAATCAAGCCTCTTCCACTGATAGGGAAGCTTTGACATGGAATTTGTTCTTCCATGGTGAGCATTCTGAAGTCCAAATTAAATAAAAGACATGTTGTTTCCTTTACATTATGGCCTATTAAAGACTGCTGTTTGGAACATAATGACTAGATAAACCCCAACCAAAAAATTTAAAAATGGAACTCTTCAAGATTTTAAGATAATATATTTATGGTTTCCTAAAGTTTTTATTTCTCTAAAATAATAGTTGATTTGGTCAATCTCTAAAACAACAATTGAATGGATCTTTTGAACTGTGGTGCTGGAGAAGACTCTTGAGTCCCTTGGATTGCAAGGAGATCAAACCAGTCAATCCTAAAGGAAATCAGTCCTGAATATTCATTGGAAAGACTGATGCTGGAGCTGAAACTCCAATACTTTGGCCACCTGATGCGAAGAACTGACTCACTGGAAAAGACCCTGATGCTGGGAAAGATTGAGGCAGGAAGAAAAGGGGGCGATAGAGGATGAGATGGTTGGATGGCATCACTGACTCAATGGACATGGGGTTGAGCAGGCTCTGAGAGTTGGTAATGGACAGGGAGGCCTGGTGTGCTGCAATCTGTGGGGTCTCAAAGACATGAACATGACTGAAAGACTGAACCAAACAGGAAACAATAATGCCCATAAGTAGGGAAACTCGTTAGCTTTGTTTACTCTCATTTTTGTGTTTTTTAAATGAAATCAAATAGATTTTGAAACATTTAGATCTCCTCCTCTCACAACAGAAGGTATTCAAAGTGAAAGAATTGCTTGATAGTATAAAGTAGAGGTTAAAACGATTAGACTCGGTCAATAGAATTACTTTAATTTCTTTAATGCCTGAAAATGTAGAAAGAAATAAAATCTTGTTTCTATGCTGCTAAATGGCAACATCCAGAGTGGTTGGTCCCATCTTGGACTGGTGAGTTTTTTTAATCTTATGCTCACCTGTCTGAACTACCTTATAAAATTATAAACATATACAACTGTTCAATTGATAGTTGAAAATAGATGAGCTCTAATTCAATAAAAATATAATTATTAAAATTTAAAAATCTACTTAACTGCTGATTTATATGAATGAGTCCACAGTTATTTGGGGAAGGGATATCTTATTCAGCCTTGCTAATTATCATGTACTACAAAGGAATCCAAATTACATAATTTTCTATTGTTACTAGTTGATTAGTTTAGGATTTCAGTCTCTCCATATGGGAGTTGCAGAAAATTTGAGTTCAATATCTAGAATATAATTTTCAGTGTGCTCTTTCTTTCTTTCTGTAATATACTTTTATAACATATATATTACAAAATGTATATATTTATATATATTATACATGTAATATATAATAAATATATTTCTGTAATATATATCCATGTGATTCCTTTATAATGTATTCATATTCTCTCATTTTCTCCCTCCAACTTCTTTCCTCCCAACCCCTGAAAAGAAAAAAGTCACATCCTGAACTTAACCTTATCTACAAAGCATATATTTTCAAAACTGTGTTTTCCTTCTGGTGTGATATGTTTACTTTATAACCTATGTAACTAAGTTGTTTTTCACTTGCAAGTACCAAGGAATAGTTAGATAAAAACTTATAACAACATTTAAAAGCACTTATGTGCATGTATGTGTGTGCCAAGTATAAGGCTGTAATTTTTCTTCTAAGTTGTCTTCTGTGGTATTCAGTATGAGTAAGAAAGTGGCTTACAAAATTACTCTAGTTCATTAGCTTAGAACTTGATGTCTCTTCTAGTTACTGAGGAATGGGTCCAATAGAGAAAATGAAATGAGTCTTTTACTATGTAATTAAGAGAAACACACAGATGCTTGATATTACAAAAGCAGTTTTTAAATGTGGGACTAGAGGCCTAGACCCAAAGCTCAATTGGTGAGAGAGTTTAGAAAAATATTACTACTAAGTCGCTTCAGTCGTGTCCGACTCTGTGTGACCCCATAGACAGCAGCCCACCAGGCTCCCCTGTCCCTGGGATTCTCCAGGCAAGAACAGTGGAGTGGGTTGCCATTTCCTTCTCCAGAAAAATATTAGGACCGTTTAACTCTAATTTGGAGTTTTCAAACATCCCATAGGATTTTAATCTTAAACAAGAGGTGCGTTGACATACCATTTGTAAGATAAGACACATTAGTAGCAATGTAGCTTAAAGGGGGAGGCACAGAAAAAAACACTTTTCTCTCTGGTTATCTCTTCTCTGACAAGATTAGGAGGGCCTTTGGGGGCTTAAATTATCCTCTGCCTTGAACCACAAGTCAGATTGCAAACCACAGGATTATGAATATGTATGAATTTTCCTGTTTATTTTAAAACTGATAATACCTAGGGATTTCTATGGAAAAGAGGATTTTATTTCTTTATGTTATTAATGATTCATCTAAAATTAACCCTGTTATAATTTGTGTAGAAAATATTCTTATATATCTTCAGCTGCTGCTAAGTCACTTCAGTTGTGTCCGACTCTGTGTGACCCCATAGACGGCAGCCCACCAGGCTCCCCCATCCCTGGGATTCTCCAGGCAAGAATACTGGAGTGGGTTGCCATTTCCTTCTCCAATGCATGAAAGAGAAAAGTGAAAGTGAAGTCGCTCAGTCTGTCCGACTGTTAGCGACCCCATGGACTGCAGCCCACCAGGCTACTCCGTCCATTGGATTTTCCAGGCAAGAGTACTGGGGTGGGGTGCCATTGCCTTCCCCGATATATCTTCAGTAAGTAATGATTAATAAAAACATTTTAAACTACAATTGCTCTTTGTATGTGCTAAGTCATTATAGATGTGTCTGACTCTGGGACCCCATGGGCTGTAGCCCACCAGGCACCTCTGTGCACGGGATTCTCCAGGCAAGAATACTGGAGCGGATCTTCCCCGCCCAGGGATCGAATTTGTGTCTCTTACATCCCCTGCACTGGCAAGTGGGTTCCATGAGCGCCACCTGGGAAGCCCACAATTACTCTTAAGTGATGGCATGTCTGAGGTATAATAGATAGTTTTTAAGCAAGATAAATTCTCCCCAAAATCTGTATCTAACATGAGGGTTTTGTTTTTATTTTCTTGCTCACATAAAGTCAAAACAGGAATTTTTGAGGTGAATAACTTTACTGCAAGTGCTGATTCGGTTCCTTCCTTCCTGTGGCTTTGCCACCTTCCATATGTGACTTTTAGGGACGCCCCAATAGATGGAAAAACACAGTGCATTGTGTATGGGAGGTTTGCATGACCTGGGCCTAGTAGTGGTACTTACCTCTTCCTCTCATTTTCTACTGGTAAACAGTCACCTGTAACTTGAAGGAGGCTGAGAAACAGTCTAATCATGTGATCAGAAAAAAGAGAAAAGACCAGGTTTGGTGCTATGGCTTGGTATTCTGGAGATGAGCACTATAGAAATGTAAACAGCTATTCAGTAACAAAAAACTGTTAACCACTTGCACAGTTAAATCACCATTATCCTTTTCTTAAAAATTTTTATTGGAGTATAGTTGGTTTAAAGTCTTCTGTTAGTTTCTACCGTATAGAAAAGTGAATCAGATTATTTTCCCATGTAGACCATTACAGAGTATTGAGAAGAGTTCCCTGTGCTGTCCTTATCAGTTATCTATTTTATGTTATATAGCAGCATGTATATATCAGTCCCAGTCTCCCAGCTTATCCCTCTCTCCCCTTTCCCTCCTGGTAACCATAAGTCACCATTATCTTTGATTCTCTTTACTTATTCTTGTTAATGCTCTCATCTTTTGCAGCACTTTATTTTTGCTTTTTAAACACTAAGAGGGAACCACATACTAATTTCAAAATAATGAAATGCACAAGGGCCATGCATATGTGTGCAGGCTTATATGTTTGAGCTTTTCAGAGTTTCACAAAGAGTATAAAGACCTGTTTTATTTTTTATCTTTGTAGGTTTTATTTTATAGCCATAAAAGGATGCATGGGATTTAGGCTTCTTAATATGATGGAGTAACAGGGACCAAATTTACTTTCCATCTTAACTAAGAAATGAACACTCTATATGAAACAATGCCTTTCAACATTGGACAACTGGCAGAGTAACATTGTCATCTTTGATAGTGGAAAACAAATAAAGAGCTCTATAACTGCCTCAGACTAAGGTCTGAAAGAATTTTCCAAACCATAGCACAGGGAATGAAACCCAAGGAGAGCCCAGAGTTCTCAATTCATTGAAGAGACAGGGATTAGAGTTCTGGGAGGTCAAGGCAGTTAAATTTACAAGACAGAAGTCAGCTGCACAGAGGAAGAGAGAGCTCCAGAGATATGCAGAAAGCTCTCCTGAACTTTTTGGCTGGGTACTGATCTGCACATGTGTGAGAGATACTACTTACTCATAGCTTGGGACAGAATCATCAGGAGGCAGCAAACTAAATAATTCCTGTGATTTAGACAGAGTTGGGTATAGTTTGTGTTCCCATCAGCCAGAGCAGAAAAACCTTTTAATATATAAACACTGGAGAGAGTGATTGGAAACATAACACCTTAGGCTTGAGATAACTTAGAACACAGACTAAAGGCTGCTCTGGACCCATCCTAACAAGATTTTAAAGCAAGCTTGAAAGGATTAAATTAATTCCCAGTAATTTAACTGAGTCTCAGAGCAAATTACTATTTAAAAGAATTCAACTGCATTTAACTCCCATCAATGTAAAATTCTTAGTGTTCAGAATTCAATAAAAAATTACTAGGCATGCAAAGAAGCAGGAAAAGGGACCTATAACCAGATCTATAACCAGGAGAAGATTCAGTCAATAGAAACAGGCCAGAAATAACAGAGATGATAGAATTAGAAGATAAGAAAATTAAAATATATTTCCTATATGTTCAAGGAGGTAAAAGGAAACATGAAAATGATGCAGAGAGAAGTGTGGGACATTTTTAAAGACCCACATAAAATTTCTAGAGGTGAAATATATAATATATGAGTAGAAATTATACTGCTGCTAAGTCACTTCAGTCGTCTCTGACTCTGTGCGACCCCATAGATGGGAGCCCACCAGGCTCCCCCGTCCCTGGGATTCTCCAGGCAAGAACACTGGAGTGGGTTGCCATTGCCTTCTCCAATGCATGAAAGTGAAAAGTCAAAGTGAAGTCGCTCAGTCGTGTCCGACTCTTCACGACCCCATGGACTGCAGCCTACCAGGCTCCTCTGCCCATGGGATTTTCCAGGCAAGAGTACTGGAGTGGGGTGCCTTTGCCTTCTCCCAGAAATTATACTAGATGTGATTAAAAGGAAATTAGACCCTGCAGGGAAAAATTAGCGAACTTGAAGACACAGTAATAGAAATTATCCAAAATGACAAACACAGAGGGAAAAAAGATCAGAAAATAATGAACAGAGCAACATGACAGGAAGGACAGTATCAAGTGTTCTGAGATACATGCATNGCCTACCAGGCTCCTCTGCCCATGGGATTTTCCAGGCAAGAGTACTGGAGTGGGGTGCCTTTGCCTTCTCCCAGAAATTATACTAGATGTGATTAAAAGGAAATTAGACCCTGCAGGGAAAAATTAGCGAACTTGAAGACACAGTAATAGAAATTATCCAAAATGACAAACACAGAGGGAAAAAAGATCAGAAAATAATGAACAGAGCAACATGACAGGAAGGACAGTATCAAGTGTTCTGAGATACATGCATGTGGAGTGCCAGAGTGGGTAGCGAAGCACAAAAAACTGAAGAAGCAAGGGCTGAGAAGTTTCCAAAGTTCATTAGAAATATAAATGCATGGATTGAAGGATATAAACAAAACCCAAGTAAAATAAACACGAAGAAAACCACTCCAAAACACATCATAAATGCCTAGATGACAAGACTGATGAAGATAAAAATCTTAAAGGCAGCCTGAGAGAGAGGAGGAAAAAGAAAATTCAGGACGACAAAAAAAGGACTACAGAAACTTATTGTCAGAAACTATGCAAACCAGAGGACATGGAACAACACCTTTAAAACACTGAAAAAGGAAAAAACAAAACCCTGACAACCTGGGATTGATACTCAGTGAAAGCCTCTTTCAAAAATAAAGGTGAAATGCAGACAAATAAAAACTTAAAATTCATTATCAGTAGACCTACTCTACAAAAGAAATGTTACAAAACAAAGGGAAAATAATACCAGATGGAAATGTGGACCCATACATAAAATAAAGATACCCAGACATGGGCAAAAAAATGTGAAATTATGAAAGGTATTTTTCTTATATTTTAAAATTCCTTCTGAAGACTATTGACTGTTGAAAGTAAAAAAATAATAATAGTGCATTGTAGAGTGTATATATAAAAGTAAGGTATATGACAAAAATAGCATAAAAGAGGAGGGGAAATGAAAGAATACTATTAATTACTTATGTGTGAGAGGATATATTATTATTGGAATGAGCACTGTGATAAGTTTTAAAATATGCATATTGTAAATACTTTGAGAAGCCATGAAGAAATAAAGCAGAAAGTTTAGGCTAATAAACCAATAGATCAGTACAGTTATTTGCTCAGTCGTATCTGACTCTTTGAGACCCCATGGGCTGCAGCACGCCAGGCCTTCCTGTCTATCACCAACTGCCAGAGTTTACTCATACTCATGCCCATTGAGTAGGTGATGACATCCAACCATCTCATCCTCTGTCATCCCCTTCTCCACCCGCCTTCAAAGAAATAAAGCAGAAAGTTTAGGCTAATAAACCAATAGATCAGTACAGTTATTTGCTCAGTCGTATCTGACTCTTTGAGACCCCATGGACTGCAGCACGCCAGGCCTTCCTGTCTATCACCAACTGCCAGAGTTTACTCATACTCATGCCCATTGAGTAGGTGATGACATCCAACCATCTCATCCTCTGTCATCCCCTTCTCCACCCGCCTTCAATCTCTTCCAGCATCTGGGTCCTTTCAAATAAGTCAGCTCTTCACAAGAGGTGGTCAAAGTATTGGAGTTTCAGCTTCAACATCAGTCCTTCCANCACTAGATCACCAAAAATTTGAGTTTTAATGAGGACATACTGTGCCAATTCTGAATTCAGAAGAGACTCATTAATGTATGCTCAAATGTGTTCAGAGAAAGTTACAGACTAATAATACACCTGTCTCTTATACACATCTAGATGTGTATAAGAGACAGGTTAACAATAGCTATAATAAAATTATTTTTTTAAAAAAGAATTTGTAGTTTATATTTAAGACAAACTACAATAAAAACAATCAAATAATTTATATAGTGAAGATATAAAACTTTGGATAGATATGCAGATATAGATATATAGATACACATATATGTATATGGATAGATATACATACACATATATAAATATCTATACATATATCTATGTATATCTATCTATCTATAAAAATCTTGGCAACAATCTACATGTTAGGCTGAGTGTATTTCAGCCCAGGCATACCACAGAAAGAAGACTGAGGTATCTATCATCTATTTATCTATGTATATCTATTTATCCATCCATCTATATATATATATATACATAACATATATATACATATACTAATATGTAGCTATGGTTAAAATAAAATAGTCTGTTATCTGAAGAGAATAAATTACAGATTATTTATAAGGATATAGAATTGTTTGATTTTAAAATTTGTAAATGAATAGAAAATTCTAGAAGGATGTCCAAGAAGCAGTTTATATTATATACATCTTGGATGACCCAACTCATTTTCTATCTTTCTGACTAATTGAATTTTAACATTAGCATATATTACTTTAGAAACTAACTTTAAAAAGTAAAAACTACCTTTCCTTAAAAAATATTTTTCAGTCGATATTGTGAGTTTTGTCTTCCTTTTGACTGTAAAACATAATGCTAATATTTCAGAGTTATTTATAAAAAATGACTAAAAGTACTATAATACATCATAAGTTCATATTCTATTTAGGCTATCTAAATTCATGTACTTTTAGACTGAACATAACATTTTGATATTTTTTATATATTTGCCCACCAGCAGGTATAGTCACAATTTATAGGCAAATCATGTAAAGATGTAGGACATGTTTTGCAATTTTTGTTTTGTTTTTTAAATGAATGCAGTTATCCAAAAGTAACAAAAAATTCAC
>SJYX01015270.1:162293-182546 GCA_006410675.1 Oreotragus oreotragus | reverse complement strand
CTCCCTCTTGCACCTCCCTCCCACCCCCACTCCATCCCACCCCTGTAGGTCATCACAGAGCACCGAGCTTCCTGGGCTCTACAGCGTCCCACTAGCTATCTGTTTAACACAGGGCAGTGTATATATGTCTGTACTACTCTCTCAGTTCGTCACACCCTCTTCTTCCCCCAGATCCATGCCCACAAGTCCATTCTCTATGTCTGTGTCTCCCTTTCTGCCTTGCAAATAGGTTCATCTGTACCATTTTTCTAGATTCCGTATATATGCATTAATATATATTTTTTTCTTTCGGACTTACCTCACTCTGTTTGATAGTCTCTAGGTTCTGGTATTTTTAAGCAAAACAAAACAGACAGATTTTTTTGAGAGCCACAATGAAGAACTTGTCCTATTGAATATGTAATCTTGGTTCTATTAGTTACTAGTTTGAAGAAATATAGACCATAAAGTAGCAGAATCTTAGAGTTTGAAGATATCTTAAAAAATTATCTTGTTCTCCTCTAAGGCCAGAATCCCTAATAAGCCAAGGGATGCATAGCACTCTACACTAGGAGTTTATATATTCAAAGGCAGAGGGTTTACTGCTTTCATAGGTAGTTCATGATATCTCTTGCTGTCGTTCAGTCACTTAGTCGTGTCTGACTCTTTGCTATCTCATGGACTGCTGGACGCCAGGCTTCCCTGTCCTTCAATATCTCCTGGAATATATCAGTGTTGTCATCCAACCATCTCATCCCCTGTTGCCTGCTTCTCCTCAGGCCTTTAATCTTTCCCAGCATCAGTCTTTTCCAATGAGTTGGCTCTTCACATCAGGTGAAGAGTATTGGAACTACAGCTGGGTAGCTCTAATTTTTAGAAAGTTCTTTTCTACATTGAGCTCAATATTTTTCTCTCTAACAATATCAAATATGTCTACATGACAATACTTTGAATATGTAAAGTCATTTTTCATGCCCCTCCTCTTCATAAATTTTTAATATGCTATAATACATCTTCAAAAATATCTAAATTTATTGTTTATTATTATACATCTATGGGCTTCTCAGGTGGTCAGTAGGTAAAGAATCCACTTGCAATGCAGGCGATGTGGGTTCTATTCCTAGGTTGGGAAGATCCACTGAGGGAGGGCTTGGCAACCCACTCTAGTATTCTTGCCTGGAGAATCTCATGGACAGAGTGCTCAGTTGTGTCTGGCTCTTTGCAACCCCGCAAACTATAGCTTGCCAGGCTCCTCTGTTGATGGAATTTTCTAGTCAAGAATGCTAGAGTGGGTTGTCATTTCCTAAACCAGGGAATCTTCCCAACCCAAGGATCAACCAGTGGCTCTTGTGTTGGTGGGTGCTTTACCACTGTGCCATCTGGGAAGCCCTCAAACATAGAGTGCTTCTCATACTACTCCAGATAAGACTTGAAACCCGGCTTAGGAGGTCAGTATCTGATCTACGAGGCTCCTGGGGAAAATATTTTCAGATGCTTTCCTGGTGGTCTAGTGCTTAAGTGCCAATGCAGGGGACGTGGGTGCAATACCTAGTTTGGGAGAATTCCACATACTGTGGACCAAATATGCCTATGCACCACAATTACTTGGTTGTATTGCTGTAGATAATCCCTAATTTATTACTGTCTTCTTTGGAGTCCCATAAGCTTTGGGTAACTTTGGTAATAAAATATCTAACTCATATCACTTGTCTCCAAAAGTAATCTCTATGTTGAAGCATTTAATACCAACTATAAAGTGTGAAATAATACTTTGGACTTGGGGATTGGTTAGCCAAGGAGAATCCTGACATTTAACAGCCACTAGACCTTATGCAACTTTCCAGGTGGCGCTAGTGGTAAAGAACCCGCCTGCTAATGCCAGAGACATAAGAGATGCGGGTTTGATCCCTGGGTTGAGAAGATCCCCTGGAGGAGAGCATGGCAACCCACTCCAGTATTCCCTGGAGAATCTCTTGAACAGAGGAGCCTGGAGAGCTACAGTCCATAGGGTCACAAAGAGTCAGACATGACTGAAGCAGCTTAGCATGCATGTACTCACAGACCTTGTAAAAGTTGCATGTTCTTTTTGAGCTTCCATTTCCTCATAGGTACAGAGTTAATAATAATGGTCCAAATATGACAGGGATTAAATAAGATCATCTGCAAAATGTTTAATGCATCACAGGAGCTTAACAACTATTAGTTCTTTTATGGAAAAGCAAAACAAAGCAAAACACTGTGTAGTATGAATGTGTGTTTGAGAGGTATCATATACAATGATACATATATAGTGTTTGCCTACCAAGTATTCTTCACTAGATGTATGCATACATTATTGAAACAAAACAGAATTCATTCAGTTCATCAAATATTTATCTAAGTCCAACTGAGAAGTGTAGAGCTTTATTCTAGTGACAGAGAGAAGCAAAGATAATTCTTGCCTTCCTGGAGAGAGAACATTTTCATAAATATCTTTGATATAAGTAGACTAGAATAGGTGTTGAATTAAGGGACATAGCTCATGCAATAATGGAAGAGCAAGAGAGAAAGACATTCTGATTGAAGTTATCGGCAAATGTGTTAAGAAGGCGATGTGTCATAGAAGGCTCAGAGCCTTAGGTGAGCTTTGACAGCAGGTTCAGGAGGAATTATTGTCATTTTCAGAACTTGTGAAAGAATTTACTTGATAGGAAAGTGAATTGTGTGCTCACTTCAGCATCACATATATAGAAAATAAGTGAATATTGCAGCAAGATGTAAAGAAATTTTCCATGAATAAAGGAACAAAATACAAATAAAATGTTATTATATCAGAAATGAATTCTCTACACAAATGACAATGTTAGAAAAATTTGAGCTGAAAGCTTAATCTTTGAATTAAAAATATGGTGTTGGTCGTACTGGAATGTCAACAGATTTCTTCTTCAGCAATACGTGAACTGTGAACTTCCTGATGTTCACGCTGGTTTTTGAAAAGGCAGAGGAACCAGAGATCAAATTGCCAACATCTGCTGGATCATGGAAAAAGAAAGAGAGTTCCAGAAAAACATCTATTTCTGCTTTATTGACTATGCCAAAGGCTTTGACTGTCTGGATCACAATAAACTGTGGAAAATTCTGAAAGAGATGGAAATACCAGACCACCTAACCTGCCTCTTGAGAAATCTGTATGCAGGTCAGGAAGCAACAGTTAGAACTGGATGTGGAACAACAGACTGGTTCCAAATAGGAAAAGGAGTACTTCAACGCTGTATATTGTCTCCCTGCTTATTTAACTTATATGCAGAGTACATCCTGAGAAACGCTGGAATGGAAGAAACACAAGCTGGAATTAAGATTGCCAGGAGAAATATCAATAACCTCAGATATGCAGATGACACCACCCTTATGGCAGAAAGTGAAGAGGAAATAAAAAGCCTCTTGATTAAAGGGAAAGAGGAGAGCAAAATAGTTGGCTTAAAGCTCAACATTCAGAAAACGAAGATCATGGCATCCGGTCCCATCACTCCATGGGAAATAGATGGGGAAACAGTGGAAACTGTGTCAGACTTTATTTTTTGGGCTCCAAAATCACTGCAGATGGTGACTGCAGCCATAAAATTAAAAGACGCTTACTCCTTGGAAGAAAAGTTATGACCAACCTAGATAGCATATTCAAAAGCAGAGACATTACTTTGTGGACTAAGTTCCGCCTAGTCAAGGCTAATGTTTTTCCAGTAGTCACTTATGGATGTGAGAGTTGGACTGTGAAGAAAGCTGAGTGCTGAAGAATTGATGCTTTTGAACTGTGGTGTTGGAGAAGACTCTTGAGAGTCCCTTGGACTGCAAGGAGATGCAACCAGTCCATTCTGAAGGAGACCAGCCCCGGGATTTCTTTGGAAGGAATGATGCTAAAGCTGAAACTCCAGTACTTTGGCCACCTCATGCGAAGAGTTGACTCATTGGAAAAGACTTTGATGCTGGGAGGGATTGGGGGCAGGAGGAGAAGGGGACGACAGATCATGAGATGGCTGGATGGCATCACTGTCAATGGACATGAGTCTGAGTGAACTCCAGGAGTTTGTGATGGACAGGGAGGCCTGGCATGCTGCAATTCATGGGGTCACAAAGAGTTGGACACGACTGAGCAACTGAACTGAACTGAACTTGTATTTTTAAAACTTTACCCAGTTTCTAAATTTATTGTCAGGTCTGAATTCAAGGAAAATGCAGATTTTCCTTGAGGCAAGCAATTCATTTGAAAACTGTTAGAGAGTTCAGTTCAGTTCAATCACTCAGTCGTGTCTGACTCTTTGCAACCCCATGGAGTGCAGCAGCCAGGCCTCTCTGTCCATCACCGACTTCTGAACCTTACTCAAACTCATGTCCATCAAGTCAGTGATGCCATCCAACCATCTCAGTCTCTGTCATCCCCTTCTCCTCCTGCCTTCACTATTTCCCAGCATCAGAGTCTTTTCAAATGAGTCAGTTCTTCACATCAAGTCACCAAAGTGTTGGAGCTTCAGCGTCAGCATCAGTCCTTCCAGTGAATATTCAGGACTGATTTCCTTTAGGACTGACTGGTTTGATCTCCTTACAGTCCAAGGGACTTTCAACAGTCTTCTCCAATACCATAGTTCAAAAGCATCAGTTCTCTGGCACTCAGCTTTCTTTATTGTCAACTCTCACATCTTGACTCTCATACCTGACTACTGAGAAAACCATAGCTTTCACTAGGTGGACCTTTGTTGGCACAGTAATGTCTTTGCTTTTTAATATGCTGTCTAGGTTGGTCATAGCTTTTCTTTCAAGAAGCAAGCCTCTTTTAATTACATGGCTGCACTCACCATCTGAAGTGATTTTGGAGCCCAAGAAAATAGTCTGTCACTTTTTCCATTGTTTCTCCATCTATTTGCAATGGAGTGCTGGGACCTGATACTATAATCTTTGTTTTTTGGATGTTGAGCTTTCAGCCAGTTTTTTCACTCTCTTCTTTCACTTTCATCAAGAGGCTCTTTAGTTCCTCTTCACTTTTACCGATAAGGGTGGTGTCATCTGCATATCTGAGGTTATTGATATTTCTCCTGGCAAGCTTGATTCCAGATTGTACTTCATCCAGCCAAGTATTTCGCATAATGTACTCTGCATATAAGTTAAGTAAGCTGGATGACAAAATACAGCCTTGACGTACTCCTTTCCCAGCTTGGAACCTGTCTGTCGTTCCATGTCCATTTCTAACTGTTGCTTCTTGGCCTGTATACAGATTTCTCAGGAGGCAGGTAAGGTGGTCTGATTTTCCCATCTCTTTAAGAATTTTCCATAGTTTGTTGTGATTGACACAGTCAAATACTTTGGCATAATCAATAAAGCAGAAGTAGATGTTTCTCTGGAACTCGTTTGCTTTCTCTATGACCCAGCGGATGCTGGCAATTTGATCTCCAGTTCCTTTGCCTTTTCTAAATCCAGCTTGAACATCTTAAAGTTCATGGGTCACATATTGTTGAAGCCTAGCTTGGAGAATTTTGAGCATTACTTTGCTGGCATGTGAGATGAGTGCAGTAGAGCTGCAGATTGAACATTCTTTGGCATTGCCCTTGTTTGAGATAGGAATGGAAAGTGACCTTTTCCACTCCTGTGGCCACTGCTGACTTTTCCAGATTTGCTGGCATATTGAGTGCAGCACTTTAACAACATCATCTTTTAGGATTTGAAATAGCTCCACTGGAATTCCATCACCTCCACTAGCTTTGTGAGAGAGTTAAACATCATTAAAGAATTCACTCAGCAAATATTTACTGGATGTATTATGTGTTCATGCACTGTTCCAGGTTCATTGGGAAACTGATAATAAACAAGTAAGTACATAGAATGCCAGATTAGGTAAGTTCCATCAAGCAAATTAAAGCAGTGGATTGGTTAATAGTGTTGGAGAAGGGTGGTATTTGCTCCTTTATATAAATAAATCAGGGAAGAACTTGTGACAGATCTGATCAGAGACAGTTCTTAATGTGGAAGCAAGTCAGAACAATGTCCTAGGGAGAGGATTCCGGACAGAGAAAACAGCAAGCATGAAGTTTCCAGGTCTGGAACACGTGTGGGATTTCCCAGGAATAGCAAGGACTCCAGTGCGACTGAGAATGAGAATGAGAGAAAGAAGCAGATGTGGCTGTGACATCGGGCTCTGGCAGCCATTGCCGAGTCTGGATTTTATTATGAGCATTGCATTCATGATCTGACTTGTTGTTTAGTCCCTCAGTCATATCCAACTTTTTGCAACCCCATGGACTGTAGCCCACCAGACTCCTTGGTCAATGGAATTCTCCAGGCAAGAGTACTGGAGTGGGTTGCCATTTCTCCCTCCAGGGGATCTTCCCAATCCAAGGATCAGACCTGGGTCTCTGCATCTCCTGCATTGGCGGGTGGATTCTTCACCACTAGCTCCACCTGGGAAGCCCAATTTGGCCCCTGACTACCTCTTAAACCTTGTCTTGACTTCTTGTCTTTGTACTCCCTACATCTGTGTTGTCCAGTACAGTAGCATCTATCACATAGCTACTGAGAACTTGGAATGTGGCCAGTTCAAATGGACAGTATAAAAAAAAAAAGTAATGTATCTCACTAATTTTTATCTTGTTTAATAGACTGAAAGGAAAGTATCTTGGATAAATAAAACATTTTTGGTTAAATAAAATAAAACCATCTGTCTCTTTTCTTTTAATTAATATTTTTATTTTGAAATAAGTCTGCAGTTGTAAGAAGCAATACAGAGGAATCGTGTGTTCCGTTTATCCACTTTTCCCCTATGGTGTTAAAGTTTAAGGTGTGCAACACTTTCATTTCATACATTTATATATTGCAGTATGCTTTCCAGCATAGCATTAGTTAACACTAGCCAATGTGTCCCATAATTACCATTTCAATGTTTTGTGGTGAGAACATTGAAGATCTAGCTTCTTAGCAGCTTTGAAGTATATAATACAGAGGCAGTTACTATAATCATTCTATTTTACACTTGGGGACACAGTCTGCTGCTGCTGCTGCTAAGTCACTTCAGTCGTGTCCGACTCTGTGTGACCCCATAGACGGCAGCCCACCAGGCTCCCCCATCCCTGGGATTCTCCAGGCAAGAATACTGGAATGGGTTGCCATTTCCTTCTCCNCATGGGAAATAGATGGGGAAACAGTGGAAACTGTGTCAGACTTTATTTTTTGGGCTCCAAAATCACTGCAGATGGTGACTGCAGCCATAAAATTAAAAGACGCTTACTCCTTGGAAGAAAAGTTATGACCAACCTAGATAGCATATTCAAAAGCAGAGACATTACTTTGTGGACTAAGTTCCGCCTAGTCAAGGCTAATGTTTTTCCAGTAGTCACTTATGGATGTGAGAGTTGGACTGTGAAGAAAGCTGAGTGCTGAAGAATTGATGCTTTTGAACTGTGGTGTTGGAGAAGACTCTTGAGAGTCCCTTGGACTGCAAGGAGATGCAACCAGTCCATTCTGAAGGAGACCAGCCCCGGGATTTCTTTGGAAGGAATGATGCTAAAGCTGAAACTCCAGTACTTTGGCCACCTCATGCGAAGAGTTGACTCATTGGAAAAGACTTTGATGCTGGGAGGGATTGGGGGCAGGAGGAGAAGGGGACGACAGATCATGAGATGGCTGGATGGCATCACTGTCAATGGACATGAGTCTGAGTGAACTCCAGGAGTTTGTGATGGACAGGGAGGCCTGGCATGCTGCAATTCATGGGGTCACAAAGAGTTGGACACGACTGAGCAACTGAACTGAACTGAACTTGTATTTTTAAAACTTTACCCAGTTTCTAAATTTATTGTCAGGTCTGAATTCAAGGAAAATGCAGATTTTCCTTGAGGCAAGCAATTCATTTGAAAACTGTTAGAGAGTTCAGTTCAGTTCAATCACTCAGTCGTGTCTGACTCTTTGCAACCCCATGGAGTGCAGCAGCCAGGCCTCTCTGTCCATCACCGACTTCTGAACCTTACTCAAACTCATGTCCATCAAGTCAGTGATGCCATCCAACCATCTCAGTCTCTGTCATCCCCTTCTCCTCCTGCCTTCACTATTTCCCAGCATCAGAGTCTTTTCAAATGAGTCAGTTCTTCACATCAAGTCACCAAAGTGTTGGAGCTTCAGCGTCAGCATCAGTCCTTCCAGTGAATATTCAGGACTGATTTCCTTTAGGACTGACTGGTTTGATCTCCTTACAGTCCAAGGGACTTTCAACAGTCTTCTCCAATACCATAGTTCAAAAGCATCAGTTCTCTGGCACTCAGCTTTCTTTATTGTCAACTCTCACATCTTGACTCTCATACCTGACTACTGAGAAAACCATAGCTTTCACTAGGTGGACCTTTGTTGGCACAGTAATGTCTTTGCTTTTTAATATGCTGTCTAGGTTGGTCATAGCTTTTCTTTCAAGAAGCAAGCCTCTTTTAATTACATGGCTGCACTCACCATCTGAAGTGATTTTGGAGCCCAAGAAAATAGTCTGTCACTTTTTCCATTGTTTCTCCATCTATTTGCAATGGAGTGCTGGGACCTGATACTATAATCTTTGTTTTTTGGATGTTGAGCTTTCAGCCAGTTTTTTCACTCTCTTCTTTCACTTTCATCAAGAGGCTCTTTAGTTCCTCTTCACTTTTACCGATAAGGGTGGTGTCATCTGCATATCTGAGGTTATTGATATTTCTCCTGGCAAGCTTGATTCCAGATTGTACTTCATCCAGCCAAGTATTTCGCATAATGTACTCTGCATATAAGTTAAGTAAGCTGGATGACAAAATACAGCCTTGACGTACTCCTTTCCCAGCTTGGAACCTGTCTGTCGTTCCATGTCCATTTCTAACTGTTGCTTCTTGGCCTGTATACAGATTTCTCAGGAGGCAGGTAAGGTGGTCTGATTTTCCCATCTCTTTAAGAATTTTCCATAGTTTGTTGTGATTGACACAGTCAAATACTTTGGCATAATCAATAAAGCAGAAGTAGATGTTTCTCTGGAACTCGTTTGCTTTCTCTATGACCCAGCGGATGCTGGCAATTTGATCTCCAGTTCCTTTGCCTTTTCTAAATCCAGCTTGAACATCTTAAAGTTCATGGGTCACATATTGTTGAAGCCTAGCTTGGAGAATTTTGAGCATTACTTTGCTGGCATGTGAGATGAGTGCAGTAGAGCTGCAGATTGAACATTCTTTGGCATTGCCCTTGTTTGAGATAGGAATGGAAAGTGACCTTTTCCACTCCTGTGGCCACTGCTGACTTTTCCAGATTTGCTGGCATATTGAGTGCAGCACTTTAACAACATCATCTTTTAGGATTTGAAATAGCTCCACTGGAATTCCATCACCTCCACTAGCTTTGTGAGAGAGTTAAACATCATTAAAGAATTCACTCAGCAAATATTTACTGGATGTATTATGTGTTCATGCACTGTTCCAGGTTCATTGGGAAACTGATAATAAACAAGTAAGTACATAGAATGCCAGATTAGGTAAGTTCCATCAAGCAAATTAAAGCAGTGGATTGGTTAATAGTGTTGGAGAAGGGTGGTATTTGCTCCTTTATATAAATAAATCAGGGAAGAACTTGTGACAGATCTGATCAGAGACAGTTCTTAATGTGGAAGCAAGTCAGAACAATGTCCTAGGGAGAGGATTCCGGACAGAGAAAACAGCAAGCATGAAGTTTCCAGGTCTGGAACACGTGTGGGATTTCCCAGGAATAGCAAGGACTCCAGTGCGACTGAGAATGAGAATGAGAGAAAGAAGCAGATGTGGCTGTGACATCGGGCTCTGGCAGCCATTGCCGAGTCTGGATTTTATTATGAGCATTGCATTCATGATCTGACTTGTTGTTTAGTCCCTCAGTCATATCCAACTTTTTGCAACCCCATGGACTGTAGCCCACCAGACTCCTTGGTCAATGGAATTCTCCAGGCAAGAGTACTGGAGTGGGTTGCCATTTCTCCCTCCAGGGGATCTTCCCAATCCAAGGATCAGACCTGGGTCTCTGCATCTCCTGCATTGGCGGGTGGATTCTTCACCACTAGCTCCACCTGGGAAGCCCAATTTGGCCCCTGACTACCTCTTAAACCTTGTCTTGACTTCTTGTCTTTGTACTCCCTACATCTGTGTTGTCCAGTACAGTAGCATCTATCACATAGCTACTGAGAACTTGGAATGTGGCCAGTTCAAATGGACAGTATAAAAAAAAAAAGTAATGTATCTCACTAATTTTTATCTTGTTTAATAGACTGAAAGGAAAGTATCTTGGATAAATAAAACATTTTTGGTTAAATAAAATAAAACCATCTGTCTCTTTTCTTTTAATTAATATTTTTATTTTGAAATAAGTCTGCAGTTGTAAGAAGCAATACAGAGGAATCGTGTGTTCCGTTTATCCACTTTTCCCCTATGGTGTTAAAGTTTAAGGTGTGCAACACTTTCATTTCATACATTTATATATTGCAGTATGCTTTCCAGCATAGCATTAGTTAACACTAGCCAATGTGTCCCATAATTACCATTTCAATGTTTTGTGGTGAGAACATTGAAGATCTAGCTTCTTAGCAGCTTTGAAGTATATAATACAGAGGCAGTTACTATAATCATTCTATTTTACACTTGGGGACACAGTCTGCTGCTGCTGCTGCTAAGTCACTTCAGTCGTGTCCGACTCTGTGTGACCCCATAGACGGCAGCCCACCAGGCTCCCCCATCCCTGGGATTCTCCAGGCAAGAATACTGGAATGGGTTGCCATTTCCTTCTCCAATGCATGAAAGAGAAAAGTGAAAGTGAAGTCGCTCAGTCTGTCCGACTGTTAGCGACCCCATGGACTGCAGCCCACCAGGCTACTCCGTCCATTGGATTTTCCAGGCAAGAGTACTGGGGTGGGGTGCCATTGCCTTCCCCAGGGGACACAGTCTAAGAGACATTAAATTAGTGGTTCAAAGTTAGAGTGTTAATAATTATGAAAGCTAGGATATGATTCTGTGTAATGTGAAGGTTCAAACCTTCACCAATGATGTATGCTGTTTCATTCCAATAATTTAAGTTGGTCATTTGAGTAAATCATGGAAAAAGTGATGCTCCCCTTGTTTTATTTTTCAACATATTTCATTCACATATAGTCTGGTAAAATAAAAGCAGGTTTTCTTTCTTTTATGCATTTACATTTATTGTGTTCCCATTGCCTCTATAAATAATATTTAAAAATAACAATGAGCCCTTGCCCAACGTTACTAAAACTTCTAGCTTCTTCCATTTTATATTGCAGCCCAAAGACTTTGACATCATAAATATCTATATGTGGACAATATTGAATTTTCATCATCAGGTAACTCCAGAGTTATTGATATGAAAATGTAATACAGTATGTCTTTTACCATCACTCCTCCTGCCACATTTTAATAGATCATATTTACCATCTGAAATAACAATTTTTTTTGTTATTTTTTTCTCCTTAAAATACTAAATCCTTATTTAAAGATGACCGTTTAGTTGGCCATTGCTTTATATAACACACAGGAGTCTATATTTGGAATTCGTTAATCTTCTCTCACCTGTACATCTGCTCCACATAGCTATTTTTATATGAAAATTGTTGCTCTCTAGGATCACTTTGCCTCTATGTTGCTGTTGTATCACTGCTATTTTCTTTCACTGGAATGCTCCTATTATGTAATTGTGTAACTGAGAAGAGTTCTTTCAACCTAGGAACATCTGCTTCAAATAGTATAGAAATAATTTATTTATTGTAATTTTCCTAAAATATTAACTTTGATTAATAATCATAAACAGGCTTTGTTCTTCTTATCTGGGTGTCAACAGTAATTGGAATCCATATCCATATCCTACCTTGCAATCATGCTGCAAAAGGCCAATAAATTCCCGCTGAGTGTGTTACTTGTTAAATTTAGTGCATTACACTCAGGGTAATGAATAAAAGCAGTGGGCCGTTACCGTCTGGCTGGCTGAGGAAGGCTGGAACAACCAGACTCCCCGGAAGCTTTGAGCCGGCTTAAGACGGTGACAGGCAAGTCCCTGAGCCTCACAGTTCAGTTTGTCTTCCTTAATTTCCCCTTCTGTGAAGGCTCAGAAGGCTGTAAGGAGGTGAGGTCATCGTAGCCATTAATTCACACTTTCCTAGGATGCTACATGCTTTGGTTTCATTAACAAGCAAATAGAGTTTAAATAAATAGTTACGTATTTACCTTCAGCAGAGATGAGAATACCATTGAACATAAACTAGTGGTTATGTCTCCGTGCAGTTCACTTTGTATATGCATGTATGTCTACTGTGAATTCATTTTTCTATGTTAACAATGCACATAGATATTTAAATATGAGTGAATAATCAATGAAGGAAGCCCCATAGATATATATGTACTTATTTCCATCTCATATTTATTGAACATACATAAGTGGTTACTGAAAAAATGACTGCCACATTCTTAGGCCTACATGGAGCTCTTTCTTAATAGAAAAATATTTTCTTCATATGAAAAAATTCCATCTTAAGCTCTAATATTATAAAAATTAAATCTATATTTTAAAGGCACAGCTGCAAGGCTAATACAGCAATGTGGTCTATGTTCTCAGTAAACTTAAAAAAAAAAAATGACTGAAAGCTAGTCTTTCTTCTTCCACCAAATACTTGTTATATACTGTGTTTTGTGCCAAAGTCAGCTGACTCTCTGTCTTCTGAGTTATTCTGAAGGTTAATATCCATCCAGAAGCAACTAAATTCTCAAAGAAAGGAAAAATAACTTATATGAAATGACTGCTTATATTACTCTTGAATGTATTGGAAATTTTAGTGTAGAGTGTCCTTTGCAATCCATGATAGAGCATCTGGTTGCAAATAACATGGTGTATCTCATTAGAGAGATATTAGTTCTAATTATTCAATATGTAAGTGAGGT
The DNA here is from genome assembly GCA_006410675.1 of Oreotragus oreotragus. Taxonomy (NCBI): domain Eukaryota; kingdom Metazoa; phylum Chordata; class Mammalia; order Artiodactyla; family Bovidae; genus Oreotragus; species Oreotragus oreotragus. Next base: position 169,644 of record SJYX01015270.1, on the reverse strand, counting down.
CATTATAGTAACATTATCTCAATGAGGTAAGTAAGCACATGTGAAATCTAACACTCTGCTGCTTGAAAGAAGTCTTAAAAGCAAATGTAAGGAATTAATGATCACTTAAGTGTACATTAAAATATGTTGAAAACTAGTCATGAATCTTTAACATGTAATGGAAAAATAATAGGATGATAGGTACCCTGATTAAGTCTGCTGGAGATTTAAAAAAAAAAAAAAAAAACAACTTCCTGGGCAAATATTATCTTTGAATACAAATTATTTTCTAAAGAAGACAAAACAAAAGATGTAGAAGAGACATGGGTGAGTGCATGCTCAGTTGTGTCTGACTCTTTGGGACCCCATGGATTATAGCCCACCAGGCTCTTCTGTCCATGGAATTCTCCAAGCAGGGATATTGGAGTGGGTTGCCATTTCCTCCTCCAGCAGATCTTCCCGACCCAGGGATTGAATTGGAAACTCCTGAGTCTCCTGCATTGGTAGGTGGATTCTTTACCACTGAGTCACCTGGGAAGTCCCTGAAGAGACAAAGCTTCTGTTACGTTGTGTTTATTCTATGTGTGTATTCTATAACAGAACCGCAGAGAGGACTTATTAAAACAGATTGTTGCCCCAGTGCTCAGAGTTTCTGATTCAGTAGGGTTGGGTGGAGTCTGAGAATCTGCATTTCTAAACTTCCCAAGAGATGCTGCTGCTGCTGGGCCAGGTCCTATTTGAGAACTACTGGACCATGTGAAAATCACTATAGCACCCATTTATGTCACATTATCTTCTTGTTTATTTTTCAGTAAGATGGGAGTCCAAGTATCATATATTCTGCTCCATAGTTTTCAATCAAGCTATATACCTTGGGAAATCAAGATGCTATTGGAACTATCTAATCCAATATTACAAAGAAAGCATGCTTCAAATATAAATAAAGCTTCTATCTGACAAGTGCACTGGGTATATTTTAACAACATGTTTCTAAACAATGACACAAATAATAAAATGAATAGATTTTACCTAGCACTGCTGAGCTTAGTCACTCAGTCATGTCCGACTCTTTGCTACCCTATGAACTATATAGCCTGCTAGGCTCCTCTGTCCATGGGGATTCTCCAGGCAAGAATACTGAAATGGGTTGTCATGGCCTCCTCCAGGGGATCTTCCCAACCCAGGGACTGAACCCAGGTCTCCCGCATTGTAGGAAGATTCTTTACCATCAGGGAAACCAATTATCTAGCAGTGAATAGGCCCCCACAAAAAGAGGTTATAGCTCCATGAAACCTCCCAGGTGGCTCAGCAGTAAACAATCTGCCTGCTTAATGCGGTAGACTTGGGTTCAAGCCCTAGGTCATGAAGACCTCCTGGAGAAGGAAATGGCAACCCAGTGTAATTTGTAATTGTCTGCAAAATCCCACGGACAGGGGAACCTGGCAGGCTACAGTCCATGGGGTCCCCAGAGTCAGACATGACTGAGTGACTTAACAACCAAACAAATAGCTCTGTGAAGCAAATTTAATTCATGATTATCTGTAGACATTATCATTTTCCTAAGACATCTGAGTATGTTAGCTATTAAACTGATTGATTCTAATATACAGCTTCGTGACCATAGTTAATAAGTCATTTAACTTGATTTTCTAAGATTGTAGATTTTAAGTGTTCTCATTACACACACATGAAACTGGTAAATATATGAGGTGATGAATGTGTTATTAATGATTAACCTGATAGTGATTATAATTTCTCAAAATATATGTGTATCAAATCATCACATTGTATACTTTAAATATATGCAGTTTTGTTGGTTTATCCCAATAAAGCTGGAAGAAAAAATAATAAACTGATTGATACTGTCAAACACATTTGAAATGTAAAAAGTAGCAATCAAATAAAGATTGCCATGATATATAAAACAGCTAATTGGTCTTTACTTTGTAAAGTAATGCTAACTATAGCTTGAATAGTTTTGCTAACATGTTACCTAACAATGTGTTTAGGAAGATGTACATAATAAAATACCACCAAAAGTTTCCCTGTGTTTTGTTTGTTTGTTTGTTTGTCTGTTTATTCTTTGTTTCTTATCTCAAGTCAAGCATCATATATATTATGGTAACAGTTAATATTCAAAGAACATTTCCAGAGAAACTATTTCCTTGACTCTACTCAAGTAGCCTTCAAAATGAAGGACTCTATTCTGAACTCAAACATCTGAGCCTAATTTTATTTTATTGGGAAATATCTATATGTAACCCGCCTTTTTAAAAAAAGGAAAAGAGTGTAGGACCTCAATATCAGGGCAGTAAATTAAATTTTTTGTGTGTGGAAGATAGCCCAAACCAAATTGATTAAACAAAACTCAATTGCTGAAAAGTGGATTTTAGTCTGTTTTTCCATGTTGGGTTTAACTGAGCTGTCTGATCAACTCTGAGAAACAACCCTTTTGTTGTTTTCCCTTTTACCCCCAAATGCAGCTGGACGCTCCATTCATCTGCATGTTAAAAGTGATGAAACAAGAGGGAGAGGACATGTGTATACCTACAGCTGATTCATGTTGATGCATGGTAGAAACCAACACAATACTGTAAAGGAATTATCCTTCAATTAAATAAATAAATTTTAAAAAATTTAAAAACTAATGAAACAGTTATGGCAATGATATAGTCCTTTTTGATCATTTTGATGCGACTGTATTATTCCAGAACAAAATTCTGTTTCCCAGGGTCACTTTTAAGTATCCAAAATAGCTTGTGTTGTGTTAGGTTCATACGCAAAACTAGACTGAGGGTTCAGATTCCACTAACGCTCCTATGCTCTTATTCTTGGCTGCATTCTGTAGTCACATGAGGAGATTTAGAAAATATGGATGCCTAGGTCTCAACAAGAATGATTTGGATTTAATTTATCTGGTGAGTAGCTAGGTCATTAGACTCTGTTAAGAATTTCCCATGTTACTACAATGTGTCGCCAAGTTTGAGACCAGTGTTTTCAGTTGAGTCCCTTAAAAGGGCTAATAACAATGAAGTTTGTCTAAGCACCTCACATTCTCAGAGCCTGATCACATGGAAACAGTACAGTATTCGTTCCCATCCATATGGCTTTGTGTGTTGCCTGTGCTTTTGACTATGGCAGAGAGGGGGTTGTTGTTGTTATCATTTTAGTCTCTAACGTGTGTCTGACTCGTTTGACACCTCATGAACTATAGCCCATCAGGCTTCTCTGTCCATGGGATTTCCCAAGCAAGAATAACTGCAGTGAGCTGCTGTTTTCTTCTCCAAGGGATTTTCCTGACCTTGGGATTGAATCTGCACTTCCTGCATTGGCAGGCAGAATCTTTACCACTGAGTCACCAGGGAAGCCCAGAGTGGGGGCTATCAAGGTGAAATTCACTCTACAGATTTATCATAATCTTGGTGGTAACATTTCTGGTAACTTGCGCTAACTGAAGCAAAGTTTATTATGGGGTTGTAAGTTGTACATGTCAGGTTCTTATCTTCTTTCTCCTGTTCTGCTGTGTTAGTTCCTTAACCAGAATTTATGAGAGGATGTGATGCACCAGTCATTGTGCAGGGCTAAGAATATAGCAGTGAAGGAACATATAGGTAAGATTATACAACTGTTGGTGATATGTTTTTCAGGAAACAGTGAAAATAATTAACAGAATAAAATACTTAAAATGTTTTAACTTAAACAAAAACAGTAGTTGGTATTATAATGTAGAATATAGTCACAAAAATTGGAAAGAGAATGTGGATGTGTAAGTGAAAGGAAAAGTGGAAAGATTATAAAAAGAAAAATGTACCAGGATTTTCATCTTAACTGGAAGGAACCAACTATTTTGCTTCATTTTTGGCACTGGTAATGACACAAGTTTAAGATGTAAAGAATCTATGTAGACAGTTTAAGGGACATATAAAATAAATGTAAAATATAAACATGATATATAACTATCAAGTCACTACAGAAGAATTGCATCATTTAAACAACTAAAATCAAGGAAATAAAGGAAAATTAATAACTGATACCTATAAATATTTATACTGTAGAAACCAAAAATACACATTTTCTTCAAGCATCTGTGCTTTATTTACCAAAATAAATCAGTATTATTCAAGAACAAATAAATGATAAATAACAGAAACTGCAGAAATCACATATGGTCACAGTTGTACAGTACTAAAAAATAAAACTACTGCCCAAAATACTAAAAACAAACAATGAAGCAAAAATATTAAACAAACCACGTGCCTAATGGAACAAATGGGACAAATTGGAAAATAAAGTTATAATTGTAGAATATAGAGAACTACTATATTATAGCACAACATTTCAACAGTGGTGTCTTACCAAAGATGTTCTAAGAGACAGATTCATTGGCTTTAGCCTTTTCTACATTAAAAAATAAATGTAAGTGAATAAAATATTTATCAAAAAAGCTTAAGTAGATTACAACAAACCAAAGAGACAATGATTAGGGACAAAACCAATATAAATTTAATTGCATTAGAGAAATCTAATATTGACAAGTGAGTCAGAACTAAATCTTTCTTTTAAGGAAAATTCTATTTAATTTTAAGCAAAGAGTAATTACTGCAGATGGTGACTGCAGCCATGAAATTAAAAGATACTTACTCCTTGGAAGAAAAGTTATGACCAACCTAGATAGCATATTCAAAAGCAGAGACATTACTTTGCCAACAAAGGTCCCTCTAGTCAAGACTATGGTTTTTCCAGTGGTCATATATGGATGTGAGAGTTGGACTGTGAAGAAAGCTGAGTGCCGAAGAACTGATGTTTTTGAACTGTCGTATTGGAGAAGACTCTTGAGAGTCCCTTGGACTGCAAGGAGATCCAACCAGTCCATTCTGAAGATCAGCTTGGGATTTCTTTGGAAGGAATGATGCTAAAGCTGAAACTCCAGTGCTTTGGCCACCTCATGTGAAGAATTGACTCATTGGAAAAGACTCTGATGCTGGGAGGAATTGGAGGCAGGAGGAGAAGGGGATGACAGAGGATGAGCTGTCTCTTATACACATCTAGATGTGTATAAGAGACAGGGAGAGGACATGTGTATACCTACAGCTGATTCATGTTGATGCATGGTAGAAACCAACATAATACTGTAAAGGAATTATCCTTCAATTAAATAAATAAATTTTAAAAAATTTAAAAACTAATGAAACAGTTATGGCAATGATATAGTCCTTTTTGATCATTTTGATGCGACTGTATTATTCCAGAACAAAATTCTGTTTCCCTGGGTCACTTTTAAGTATCCAAAATAGCTTGTGTTGTGTTAGGTTCATACGCAAAACTAGACTGAGGGTTCAGATTCCACTAACGCTCCTATGCTCTTATTCTTGGCTGCATTCTGTAGTCACATGAGGAGATTTAGAAAATATGGATGCCTAGGTCTCAACAAGAATGATTTGGATTTAATTTATCTGGTGAGTAGCTAGGTCATTAGACTCTGTTAAGAATTTCCCATGTTACTACAATGTGTCGCCAAGTTTGAGACCAGTGTTTTCAGTTGAGTCCATTAAAAGGGCTAATAACAATGAAGTTTGTCTAAGCACCTCACATTCTCAGAGCCTGATCACATGGAAACAGTACAGTATTCGTTCCCATCCATATGGCTTTGTGTGTTGCCTGTGCTTTTGACTATGGCAGAGAGGGGGTTGTTGTTGTTATCATTTTAGTCTCTAACGTGTGTCTGACTCGTTTGACACCTCATGAACTATAGCCCATCAGGCTTCTCTGTCCATGGGATTTCCCAAGCAAGAATAACTGCAGTGAGCTGCTGTTTTCTTCTCCAAGGGATTTTCCTGACCTTGGGATTGAATCTGCACTTCCTGCATTGGCAGGCAGAATCTTTACCACTGAGTCACCAGGGAAGCCCAGAGTGGGGGCTATCAAGGTGAAATTCACTCTACAGATTTATCATAATCTTGGTGGTAACATTTCTGGTAACTTGCGCTAACTGAAGCAAAGTTTATTATGGGGTTGTAAGTTGTACATGTCAGGTTCTTATCTTCTTTCTCCTGTTCTGCTGTGTTAGTTCCTTAACCAGAATTTATGAGAGGATGTGATGCACCAGTCATTGTGCAGGGCTAAGAATATAGCAGTGAAGGAACATATAGGTAAGATTATACAACTGTTGGTGATATGTTTTTCAGGAAACAGTGAAAATAATTAACAGAATAAAATACTTAAAATGTTTTAACTTAAACAAAAACAGTAGTTGGTATTATAATGTAGAATATAGTCACAAAAATTGGAAAGAGAATGTGGATGTGTAAGTGAAAGGAAAAGTGGAAAGATTATAAAAAGAAAAATGTACCAAGATTTTCATCTTAACTGGAAGGAACCAACTATTTTGCTTCATTTTTGGCACTGGTAATGACACAAGTTTAAGATGTAAAGAATCTATGTAGACAGTTTAAGGGACATATAAAATAAATGTAAAATATAAACATGATATATAACTATCAAGTCACTACAGAAGAATTGCATCATTTAAACAACTAAAATCAAGGAAATAAAGGAAAATTAATAACTGATACCTATAAATATTTATACTGTAGAAACCAAAAATACACATTTTCTTCAAGCATCTGTGCTTTATTTACCAAAATAAATCAGTATTATTCAAGAACAAATAAATGATAAATAACAGAAACTGCAGAAATCACATATGGTCACAGTTGTACAGTACTAAAAAATAAAACTACTGCCCAAAATACTAAAAACAAACAATGAAGCAAAAATATTAAACAAACCACGTGCCTAATGGAACAAATGGGACAAATTGGAAAATAAAGTTATAATTGTAGAATATAGAGAACTACTATATTATAGCACAACATTTCAACAGTGGTGTCTTACCAAAGATGTTCTAAGAGACAGATTCATTGGCTTTAGCCTTTTCTACATTAAAAAATAAATGTAAGTGAATAAAATATTTATCAAAAAAACTTAAGAAGATTACAACAAACCAAAGAGACAATGATTAGGGACAAAACCAATATAAATTTAATTGCATTAGAGAAATCTAATATTGACAAGTGAGTCAGAACTAAATCTTTCTTTTAAGGAAAATTCTATTTAATTTTAAGCAAAGAGTAATTACTGCAGATGGTGACTGCAGCCATGAAATTAAAAGATACTTACTCCTTGGAAGAAAAGTTATGACCAACCTAGATAGCATATTCAAAAGCAGAGACATTACTTTGCCAACAAAGGTCCGTCTAGTCAAGACTATGGTTTTTCCAGTGGTCATATATGGATGTGAGAGTTGGACTGTGAAGAAAGCTGAGTGCCGAAGAACTGATGTTTTTGAACTGTCGTATTGGAGAAGACTCTT
>SJYX01015270.1:141804-159488 GCA_006410675.1 Oreotragus oreotragus | reverse complement strand
TTTTTTTATGTAAAGCACCTGACTTTGATAAAGGTCAGGACTGCTGACCCCCACGTGACTCTGTATTCATCCCTATATGTAACAAAAGGTATATAAGAAAATCGGAAAAATAAAGAAATGGGTTCAGTTTCTGGAAAGACTGACTCCCCCATGTCGTTCTTTTTTACCTCGTTTTTCCAGCTGAATTCCCATCTGGAGCATGGATGCTATTCCATGTAAACCAAGTTATTCAGCCTCTTTTTCTCCACTAATATTTCCTACTACACTATCCATTTCTAATCTCTCTATCTGTAATTAATTATGTATTTTCCAAGGACGCCGTCCGTCCCCACCTTCGAATTCCCTGGATCCACCGGGGCTGGACCCCAGCAGGGAGGCCTTACAAATAGCTGTGAAAAGAAGAGAAGCAAAAAGCAAAGGTGAAAAGGAAAGATATAAGCATATGAATGCAGAATTCCAAAGAATAGCAAGGCGAGATAAGAAAGGTTCCTCAGAGATCAATGCAAAGAAATAGAGGGGAAAAAAACTGATTGGGAAAGACTAGAGATCTCTTCAAGAAAATTAGAGATACCAAGGGAACATTTCATGCAAAGATGGGCTCGATAAAGGACAGAAATGGTATAGACCTAACAGAAGCAGAAGATATTAAGAAGAAGTGGAAAGAATATACAGAAGAACTGTACAAAAAAGATCTTCATGACCCAGATAATCACAATGGTGTGATCACTCACCTAGAGCCAGACATATTGGAATGTGAAGTCAAGTAGGCCTTAGAAAGCATCACTACGAACAAAGCTAGTGGAGGTGATGGAATTTCAGTTGAGCTATTTCAAATCCTAAAAGATGATGCTGTGAAAGTGCTGCACTCAATATGCCAGCACACTTGGAAAAACTCAGCAGTGGCCACAGGACTGGAAAAGGTCACTTTTCATTCCAATCCCAAAGAAAAACAATGCCAAAAAATGCTCAAACTACCACACAATTGCACTCATCTCACATGCTAGTAAAGTAATGCTCAAAATTCTCCAAGCCAGGCTTCAGCAATACGTGAACCATGAACTTCCAGATGTTCAAGCTGGTTTTAGAAAAGGCAGAGGAACCAGAAATCAAATTGCCAACATCTGCTAGATCATGGAAAAAGCAAAAGAGTTTCAGAAAAGCATCTGAAAAAGAAAAAAATAATAAGTTAGAAATGAGAAAGAATTCAATAAGTAGGAAATGAAAACACAATGTGGAGGCTAACCTTGTTCAAAATAGTAATTGCAGTTTTCTTAATGAAATACTAGCAAATACAATTTGCAAAGAATATTAAAACAATCCTCAATAATCCATCAATACTTTCATCTATCGTAGCCATATATGGATGAGTCAAATGACCAATTTATAATATTTGACCTTACCTTACAATAGCAGTTTTTTGTTTTGTTTTTACAGTAACAGTATGTCTCTCCATATAGTTAATTTTTCTTTTAGGGCCCATAAATATGTTCTAAATATATTTCTTACAAGTGTATATTTTTGTTCTAATTTGAATCACAATTTTATTCCATTATACTCTTTGCTTGGTTATTCATGGATCAAAATGGTCACAAAATTCCATACATAGTATAATTTAGATGTAAAGAGAAAATATAGTACCTGTAATCTATTCTTTCTCTCAAATCCACATCCAGAATTGTCAGTAAACCAAGTATTCAATCTCTAACTGTACTTTGATATGCTCTGTTAGAAAATGCTCAGTCTTTCTATAATGTATTGCCACCTCCCCATGTTCTCCTTTTAAATGCTTTTTGGCAATTGCAGTCCTGTTAGAGACCTAATTCTGCCACTTCAAATACAAATTCGAGTTTTGACTCAGATAAAGGGACATATTTGAGGCTTCGTTGATGGCTCAGGGGTAAAAATTTCACCTGCCAATGCAGGAGACATGTATGGGTTTGATCCCTGGTCTGGGAAGATCACACATGCTGCAGAGCAACTAAGCCCATGCACCTCAACTATTGAGCCACAGTGTTTTACAGTCTGGGAGCTGAGACTATTGAGCCCATCTGCTGAACTATAGAAGCCCAACTAGAACTACTAAAACCCTTACTCCATAGCAAGAACTTCTAGAACCCTTACTCCACAGCAAGTGAAACCTCCTCAATGAGAAGCATGAGAACCACAATTAGAGAACATCACACACAGCACATAAGATCCAGCATAGCCAAAACAAATAAATGATTTTTTTTTAAAGTGAAAGTCACACAGTCGTGTCTCACTGTTTGTGACCCCATAGAATAAAGAGTTCATGGAATTTTCCAGGCCAGAATATTGGATTGAGTAGCCTTTCCCTTCTCCATGGAATCTTTCCACCCCAAGGATTGAACCCAGGTCTCTCATATTGCAGGCGGCTTCTTTACCACCTGCGTCAGAGGGGTTCCCTCATAGGAGACCCTGGGAGACCCTGGTTTGATTCCTGAGTTGGGAAGACCACCTGGAGAAGAGATAGGCTACCCACTCCAGTATTTTTGGGCTTCCCTTGTGGCTCAGCTGGTACAGAATCCGCCTGCAATGCAGGAGACCTTGGTTCAATCCCTGGGTTGGGAAGATCCCCTGAGGAAGGGAAAAGCTACCCACTCCAGTATTCTGGCCTGGAGAATTTATGAACTGTATAGTCCATGAGCTCGCAGTCAGACATGACTGAGCAACTTTCACTTTTTTTAAGGGACATATTCAAAAAAGTCAACATTTTTTATCAGTATCACTAACTTTTGTGAAGGGTTTTGAAATTTATTAATATATATTTTATTACATTTTGTACAATTTTTATAAATTGCTCCTTTTATTTATTTATTTATTTTTATATTTGGTAGCTAGGATACATTTTTGAGAAATATATCTTTACATACTAGATACCTACATTTTATTCTCTGCTGCACTTGTTTATCACATCATGATTCCCTCAATTTTTAGTATTTCTGGTCTTGGGAAAGCCTGTTCCCCACAAACACAGTCTCCTGCCTCCAGTCTCAGTTGTGGTTCATCCTGTTTATCAGTGTGGTGGGGGCAGAGCTGAATTACAGGATCTTTGTAGACTGGACATTAGGATACAGGCGTGTACCCTGAGACCAACAATGTGGTATCTCAAGCCTCATTCATAAAGGTGGATCCAGTCCAACTCTCCTGATTTCATGCTCATTTACAACTCACTTTTCTTATTGTAACAGCTCTTGTTCTATAACAGGCAATGAGGCCATTACCAAGCATCAGGAGAGATGGTTTCCCCTGTTTGTCTTCTAGGATCTCATCCTGTAAATTTTGCTCTTCATAGAGTAGGAAACCTAGCACTTGCTAACTTAGGCTTGAGGAAAAGAGAAAGTGAAATTATCAGTCACTCAGTTGGGTCCAACTCTTTGCAAACGATGGACATGAGTTTGAGTGAACTCCAGGAGCTGGTGATGGACAGGGAGGCCTGGTGTGCTGCAATTCTTGGGGTTGCTAAGAGTTGGACATGACTGAGCAACTGAACTGAACTGACACAAAGAATTGATACTTTTGAACTGTGGTGTTGGAGAAGACATTTGAGAGTCCCTTGGACAGCAAAGAGATCCAACCAGTCCATCCTAAAAGAAATCAATCCTTAGTGTTCATCGGAAGGACTGATGTTGGAGTTGAAACTCCAATACTTTGGTCACCTGATGCAAAGAACTGACTCATTTGAAAAGTCTTTGATGCTGGGAAAGATTGAAGGTGGGAGGAGAAGGGGAAAACAGAGGATGAGATGGTTGGATGGCATCACTGACTCAATACACATGAGTTTGGGTAAACTCGGGGAGTTGGTGATGGACAGCGAGCCCTGGCGTGCTGCGGTCCTTGGGGTCGCAAGGAGTCAGACATGACTGAGTGACTGAACTCGGTCATAAAAAAAGAGTGAAATGATGCCACTTGCAGCAACATGGATGAACCTAGAGATCATCTTACTAAGTAAAGTAAGTCAGAAAGAGAAAGAAAAATGCCATATGATATCACTTATATGTGGTGTCTAAAATATGACACAAATGAATTAATTTACAAAACAGAAACAAACTCAACAGACACCAAAAACAAACATATGGTTATCAAAGGGGAAAGAGGGTGGGGAAGGATAAACTAGGAATTTGGGATTAGTAGATATATACTACTATGTGTAAAGTAGACAAACAAGGTCCTACTGTAAAGCACAGGTACCTATATTTAATATCCTCTTGTGTTCTTTGGAAGGAATGATGCTAAAGCCAAAACTCCAGTACTTTGGCCACCTCATACAAAGAGCTGACTCATTGGAAAAGACTCCGATGCTGGGAGGGATTAGGGGCAGGAGGAGAAGGGGATGACAGAGGATGAGATGGCTGGATGGCCTCACCAACTAGGTGGACATGAGTTTGAGTGAACTCCGGGAGATGGTGATGGACAGGGAGGCCTGGCGTGCTGCGATTCAAGGGGTTGCCAAGAGTCGGACATGACTGAGCGACTGAACTGAACTGAATACACCATAATGGAAAAGAGTATACACTTATAACTGAATCACTTAGCTGTCACCAGAAACTGACACAATGTCACAAATAAACTATGCTTCAACTTTACAAAGCACTATGCCTTGCCCATATCAGTCACATGATAGAAAGAGAAACTTTTGTAAAATGTAATACAATTAATATATAACCAATTATTTAACATACATAGAAGAATGATTATTAAGAAGAATAAATATTCACAATATATTATTGAGGGGAAAAAACAGGCTGCAGAATTAAAGATTATAGAATTACTCCACTACAACCTCACCTCAAAATTAAATATATCCTAAAGTTGAGTAGTAATTTCTGGGTATGCACTATTTTGGTGATTCTTATGTTCTTTCCTCCATATTCTGTATCTTTAAAATTTACCACATTTTTCCTGAAAAACATTTGTTACAAACAGAAATATTTTTGATAAAATGAAAGAAGGTACTCTTTAGAGGGAGTTTAAAAAAAAATGAGGTATAGAGGTAGATGAAGGGAAACCTGATTCGAAAGAAATTAGAGGGAATAGTTAAGCTAATGGCTCAGACTTGCAAATCTTTATGCAATTGAATGCACAAAGTAATACAAAAAGTTAACTTACTGTAAGAAGGAATTATTACCTTATGTACAATGAAGGCTAATGAAGCACAGGACTTTACTGATTGCATCTCCTCTTCTAGGGTTAGAACACGAGCAAGAAGTAACCAGTATCCAAGAAGGTGGAGTGGATCACCAAGGATCCAACAAAAGCATCTTTTTCTCAAGAAAACAGCACTAAATTATGCATGACCAGGTTTACCCTAGGCTTCATGGTTTTAAACAAGTAAACTTACTTCTATGAGTTCTGGTTTTCTCACTCTGTAATTTCCTCCCAAACACAATTATTGTCTTATTTATCTTTGCATCTTTTGTGGACCAAGTACCTTGTACAGAGTAGTTACATTATAATTGTCTGTTGATTTCATGAAATATAAAATGAAGAGGTTGAACTATGTGATTTCTAGGGAACTTCCAGTGCCTGGTTTCTGTTATTAAATGAAATATTTGTTGAAGATTTACTATTTATAATGTACTGTGTTTCTTATCATAAAAGTACTAGTCATGGCCATTATTTTCTAGACTCTGATAATTTATTTGGAGAAAGGAGATACCTTGGTGGTACTGTAGCATTTATTGATAGTGCATCTGTCTAACTGTGTGTGATAGAATTACATCTAGAAAGAGTAACTGAAAAGGCACTCCAGCCAAATGAGTCCTTTGGGATGGACAGAGCTTCTGTCCTGCTTTCTATCTCCTCTAACTACTTGCACAACCTAGGTTAATCATTCAGAAGGAAAAAGGAAAATTCCCAGCTTTCCACATCTCACTCTGAAGCATGAGATGGACTCAGAAACAAAACCTCGGCATCTAAGGTACTGAAGCAAAATCACCTCAGCGCTAAATTGTTCATCTCCAAATCTGACAGCCCAAACTGCTGCTCTTAGGAAAAGAAGAAAAAGAAGAGAGATGAAGGGAGTTTTTAGTAACCATGTATTAGTCAGTATGTCACCAGAAGGCTCTACTATATATTGTTGTGTTGTCCTGACTTTCTGTGGGTATAAGAGGAGAGGGGCTGTGTATGCCATTTCCTCTGTCCTCCAGGCCAGGGCACTTTTTTTAAATTTTTTTTACCTCTTTCTAGTTATAGACTGGAGAAAGCAATGGCACCCCATTCCAGTACTCTTGCCTGGAAAATCCCATGGATGGAGGAGCCTGGTAGGCTGCGATCCATGGGATCGTTAAGAGTCAGACATGACTGAAGCGACTTAGCAGCAGAAGCAGCAGTTATAGATTACCTATAGTGCCCTGTTATTTTCCCTTTTGAAGTGCTTTCTTAACGTTTAAAATGAAAGCTCCTTTTTGCTAACCATAAAAATCTCATGAACTCTGTACTTTATATAATAAAACAAGTATGCTTTAAGTTCTTTAAACATAAATTTAGTGATATATTTTCTTCAAAGCAGGCATGTTTTTCTCCAAGTCCCAACTCTCCCAAATCACTGATGATGAGAGGTATACAGAGAATAACAGATCTTCACATGATAAAATTACTGTCAAACAGGAAGCAACTAAATGATGACAGCATTGTACAGGATGCTCAGTAAGTGTTCTAGGAGTTTAAAGGAGAAACTTTAAAAGATTCAGAAAGAGGGAGGAATAAGAATTGGGCTTCTAAAGATGGATGGGATAGCAAACGATAGAAGACAGTGGCATGAGCAAGGATGCAGATGAATAGAAGTCCAAAATATATGTGGAGAACAGCAAGCATAATGGTTTGTCCTGAATGCAAGTTTTGTCTTAAAGCACAGTTGAGATGAGGCTGATCAGGGAAGTAGGAGTCAGAAGAAGCTAGAGAAGTTGTGTTCAAACTTTTTGTTTGCCTTGGTGCGAAATTCCTGAAGGAGATGATAGATATTCATCAGTAACAGAAGCATACAATAATTCTAACTTGGGAGTGTATGCACGGTGGGCACATATGTATACCACCCTAGGACACATTAAGAGTATCTACTGTGAAAAAGAAGCCCCTCTCATTCATGATAAAGCATACCCGCCCCTTCACATACAGTGTAATTTTCTGAGTCTAAAGTATCTTGAGTGCTTCCCTGATGGCTCAGTGGTAAAGAATCTGCATTCTCTGGTCTAGGAAGATCCTACATGTCATGGAGCAACTAAACCCGTGTGTCCCAAGTACTGATCCTGTGCTCTAGAGTTCAGTAGCCACTACTACTGGAGCCTGAATGCCCTAGGGCCTGTGCCCACAACAAGAGAACCCGTCACAATAAGAAGCAACTAGAGAGTAGCTTCAACTTGTCGCAACTAGAGAAAAGCCTGTATAGCAATGAAGATCCAGCACACCCAAAATAAATAAAGAAATTAATAAGAAAAAAAGTATCTTGAATACTTGTTTCAAAAGTTTATATATGATCCTTAAAATTGGTTTGTAGGTGATAGTCATTCTTCACTCATTCATGCATTCATTCAACAAATGTTATGGAGCAACTGCTATGACAGACATTTTGCTAGATACTAAAGTGAAGTCACTCAGTCATTTCGACTCTTTGCGACCCCGTGGACTATAGCCTGCTCAGACTCCTATGTCCATGGGATTCTCCAGGCAAGAATACTGCAATGGGTTGCCATTTCCTTCTCCAGGGGGTCTTCCCAACCCAGGGATCAAAGACGGAGGTAAAGAGATAGACTGGATTTTGATCTCTTGCAGCTTAGGTATTGTAAGGGAGATACAAATCAATTCACTCCACAAATAAGTCTTTCAGTCTGGACCATAAGAAACTGCCAATACTTGACCATTTTTGACTAAACAGCAACTACATATGGATCAACTTAACATAATGACATAATGTGATAATTGCTGTGAAGGAAAATTAAAGGCAACAATTAGAGCTTATACTAAGGAAACTCCATCTATTTTGTCAGAAAAAAAGTTTCCTTGAGAAAATGATGCTTAATCTGAGATTTGACTAATGTGTGGCCCCTGACTAGCTGAAGTGGTTATGGATGTTCCAAACCAAGTGAAGAAGTCACCATGGTAGGAAGAGAATTCCCTCCCCAGTCTTCCTTTGGGCAGTGTTGGTAAGTCAACAGTCCTCTGCTGCTGCTGCTGCTGCTTCTAAGTCACTTCAGTCATGTTCGACTCTGTGGGACCCCATAGATGGCAGCCCACCAGGCTCCCCTGTCCCTGGGATTCTCCAGGCAAGAACACTGGAGTGGGTTGCCATTTCCTTCTCCAATGCATGAAAGAGAAAAGTGAAAGTGAAGTCGTGTCTGACTCCTAGTGAGCCCATGGACTGCAGCCTACCAGGCTCCTCCATCCATGGGATTTTCCAGGCCAGAGTACTGGAGTGGGGTGCCATCTCCTTCTCTGAAGAGTCCTCTAGGCAGAGTCAAAAAGCAAGCCAGGGAATTTCCCTGGTGGTCTAGAGTTAGTTAAGAATCTGCCTTTCAATTCAGGGAACAGGGCTTTAACTCCTGGTCAGGTAACTACAATCCCACATGCCACGGGGCAACTAAGCCTGTGTGCCACAAATAGAGAGCCAGTATGCAGCAACAAAGATCCAGCACAGACAAGAAAAAAAAAATCAAGTTGATAGGCTCAAGGACCCTGAGGACAAAGAGATGATGGCAAAAAGATAGTTATCAATGGCCCTGAAGATCAAGAGCAATGAGAACCTTGATTCGAAACATGGTATACTTTCTATATACCATTTTAAGCAGCATCTATTATTGGAACAATCAGATCTTAGGAAAAGATATGCTCTAGAATTGAGACCTAGATCAGTCCACCTCTTTGAGAGTGGAACTTCTCAGTGACTATAAGGAAATCTGATTGAATTCCAGCAAATCTCATATACAACATGCTGTTCACATAAGAGGATGAGATGGTTGGATGGCATCACCGACTTGATAAACATGAGTTTGAGCAAGCTCCAGGAGTTGGTAATGGATAGGAAAGCCTGGCATGCTGCAGTCCATGGGGTTACAGAGTCAGACACAACTGAGCGACTGAACTGTTCACATACAAGAGTCTGAAGCTAGATTTTTCTTTTTTTTTTAATCATCTCACACTAGATTCATTTGTCATTTTGACAGCCTATTTTGTATTGAAGATCTACCACTAAAAAAGAGGGGGCCAATGTTTAATTGTTAATCATTTTCTGGCAAATGTTTGTGTGGAAAAGTGTGGAGAGACTGTATTTCTATAAGAATAAAAAAGTATTATTTGGTGTGATTTTCTTTTTTCTTCTTCCATTTCCTTTTCAAGCTGTGGTATTTCTTTTTCTTTTTCTCTGCTAAAGAAGAACCACTTTACTTGTAATAAAGAAGAATTCAGCATTACATAGGGTCAAATTAGGTATCACAGAAAAGATTTAGAAGTTGAAATACCAAAAGGACCTTGCTATGCAGCAGTCTGCAATACAGTGTAGTTTCACAAAAGAGCTGCAATGTGGTGCCAATGCAAATGATGATTCCATTCAGAAAGACCGGCTGAGAGAGCGTTTCTTAACATGTAAATGTTGACTTAACTCCCAAATAGCTATTAAGAGTAGTCATATCTAAGCTCTTGACAGTTTATAATTTATAGCAGGACATATACTCAAATGTAGCTTCTATATTACTTTCCACAGTATTTCAACATATTTTCTTCAACAAAGGATTTTTTAAACATACTTGCACTTATAAACGACTACAGAAACATTTCAGACATGTATTATATACTAGGAATTTGGAGTTTGTGTTTCATTTCATCCTCAAAATAACTCAGAGCTAGGCGCTTTTATTTCCATTTTCTATATGGTAACAGTGAGGTACAGAGAAGTTAAGATATTTGCCCAATATCACAGAGCCAGTAAGTATCTGAGCCAGGATATGAATCCAGATCTGGCTTTTTCTATTATGCTAGACTGCTTAAACCACACCAGTCTGATATAGAAATGTATATCTTAAGTCCGCACAGCTTCTGTAAAGTTTCAGAGCACAGAGATTTAAGCAGTCAAAAGTCACCATAGGATAAACTAACCTGATAGCACATTCCTCCAAAACTAAAATGCTATCTCCTGCTGTGTGATCAGAGACCTGAAAGGCATCATCAAACAATGCAATTACTTTATATGTGTGTGTGTGTGTGTGTGTGTGTGTGTGTGTGTGTATGCTGGAGCTAAATCCTCTGCCTATTGAGGAGAATCCTATTGTTCTTAGTATCAGAATTCATTTTTCAACAATAGGTCTGCTTATTGGATGGTGGATGGAAGGATGGGGAGTGGGGTAGAAATGGATGGACCAGAAAAACAACACAAGGTGAAAGGCAAACCCCCACAAAGGTCATGCCTGAATGTTTGCTGAGTCAATTTCTAAGAAGGTCAGATTAGGTAATCTATAAGGCCTTCATTTTGCTAACTGGGAAAACACTTTGAGAAAGAACTGAATTACTCAAGCAATAGTGAAAATTGAACCATCTACATGAGGAAGAGGACAAAAAAGGAAGGTGAGGCAGGGGACTGTCAGGCAGAACATTTAAAAAGAGAATGGCTTGTAAAAGAATGAAACTAGATCACTTTCTAACACCATACACAAAAATAAACTCAAAATGGATTAAAGATCTAAATGTAAGACCAGAAACTATAAAACTCCTAGAGGAGAACATAGGCAAAACACTCTCTGACATAAGTCACAGCAGGATCCTCTATGACCCGCCTCCCAGAATACTGGAAATAAAAGCAAAAATAAACAAATGGGATCTAATTAAAATTAAAAGCTTCTGCCCAACAAAAGAAACTATAAGCAAGGTGAAAAGACAGCCTTCAGAATGGGAGAAAATAATAGCAAATGAAGCAACTGACAAAGAACTAATCTCAAAAATAGACAAGCAACTCCTGCAGCTCAATTCCAGAAAAATAAATGACCCAATCAAAAAATGGGCCAAAGAACTAAATAGACATTTCTCCAAAGAAGACATACGGATGGCTAACAAACACATGAAAAGATGCTCAACATCACTCATTATCAGAGAAATGCAAATCAAGACCACAATGAGGTACCACTTCACACCAGTCAGAATGGCTGTGATCCAAAANACATATACACAATGGAATATTACTCAGCCATTAAAAAGAATACATTTGAATCAGTTCTAATGAGGTGGATGAAACTGGAGCCTATTATACAGAGTGAAGTAAGCCAGAAAGAAAAACACCAATACAGTATACTAACGCATATATATGGAAATTAGAAAGATGGTAACGATAACCTTGTATGCGACACAGCAAAAGAGACACAGATGTATAACACAGTCTTTTGGACTCTTTGGGAGAGGGAGAGGGTGGGATGATTGGGGAGAATGGCATTGAAACATGTATAATATAAGAAACTAATTGCCAGTCCAGGTTCAATGCAGGATACAGGATGCTTGGGGCTGGTGCACAGGGATGACCCAGAAGGATGGTATGGGGAGGGAGGTGGGAGGGGGGTTCAGGGTTGGGAATACGTGTACACCCGTGGAAGATTCATGTTGATGTATGGCAAAACCAATACAATATCGTAAAGTAATTAGCCTCAAATTAAAATAAATAAATTTAAATTAAGAAAAACTAAACTGAAATTCAAAATACTCATACTTCCACATATAGTTTATTAGCATATTCTTCCTCTGTATAAAGACAACTAGCCTTTGAGGTCCTAGTGTTTCTGCAACTGTGATTGGGAAAATACTGAAAAGGAGAAGGAAAAAACCCCAGCCCTTCAGAAACAATTAGTGTTTACATACGTCAAAGCTGCAAGACTTTCAATTTAGCTAACACAAATGGATCACTATATAAGTCACCAGAATGAATGAACAGTTTGGCTGAAGANATTGGGAAAATACTGAAAAGGAGAAGGAAAAAACCCCAGCCCTTCAGAAACAATTAGTGTTTACATACGTCAAAGCTGCAAGACTTTCAATTTAGCTAACACAAATGGATCACTATATAAGTCACCAGAATGAATGAACAGTTTGGCTGAAGAACAGTTTGGCTGAAGATGGCATTCAAAAGGATCATGGAAATTTATTTATTATTAAAAAAACATTCAATCTTTGTGGATTCTGAACTTTAAATTCTAATCTTTGATTTTTAGGGATTGTTGACTCTTTGTAAATAACAAGTTTTTTTTTTTTTTTAAAGCTTTTAAAGTGGGTGAGATCAGACATATCTCTGACTTAAGACCATTTAAATAATTAGTGTACAAAAGAAAAATATACAATGACATTCCGTATTAGTCTCAAAATACTAAAAAGAAAAACTAAAGACATTTTCTTTCTCTAAGGACATAGTTAAAACATATCCAGGAACAACTATTGGGGATACATAAACAGAATCCAGAAAGTTACACAATGGAAGAGTCAACAACAAAAGAATCGGGATTATAGATTTTGTAAGTGCTGGAAGGAACATAGGGATGTTCTACTCTAATCTCACTGTGTCGCAGTTGAGGAAACAGTGGATCAGAGAGTAAGATGATTCTCCAAAGATCATAAAGCTAGATACTGTAGGTGATGGTGATTTGTGAGATAGAAGTGGGAAAGTGGCAAGAGGTGTATAAGAAAAAATTAGCCAAATGTGGGAGGGGAAAGAGTATCTGAAAAATCAGAAAAAGGCTAGCTCCCGCAGGGCTTTGTAGGCCGTGTTAAAGAGTTTAGATTTTTAACTTTATATTTTTTTATTTTATTTTTTCTTTTTTTTGATCCCTGGGTTGCGAAGATCCCCTGGAGGAGAATATGGCAACCCTCTCCA
Organism: Oreotragus oreotragus; assembly: GCA_006410675.1. NCBI lineage: Eukaryota > Metazoa > Chordata > Mammalia > Artiodactyla > Bovidae > Oreotragus > Oreotragus oreotragus. The sequence continues at coordinate 146,635 of SJYX01015270.1, read as the reverse complement.
GTATCCTTGCCTGGAAAATCCCGTGGACAGAGGAGCCTGATGGGCTACAGCCCACGGGGTCGCAAAGAGTCAGGCGCGACTGGGCACAAGTGTACTCCCTGTCTTTATGTAAAACTTTGAGAAACTAATGTTTATAATCACAGAAATAAAGTATTAGTTTTATATTTCAGAAAAACCACCCTAGAGAGAGTTGGAAAACACATCTCAAAGGACTAAACTCAGGGAAAGAGATTAGTTACAGTATTATAATAATTTGGCATGTGAAAAAATAAATAAAAAATAAAAAAGGAACAACTCACAAAGAAGGAACGTAAGATGGAGGAAAGGAATGACAGTGGATGGAGAGATGGAGAAGAGGAAATATAGTTGTAATTTATTAATGAGGTAGAAGTTACACTCAACAGAAGTTTGTGAAAAATTAGATGGAACAGGAAGAAAGTGTCAAAGAGTAAGCATGGCATGAGATGATTAAGCACATGGATATTGGGTCTAGACAACCTGGGTTCAAATCTCAGGATGTTCTTCTACTCACTGACCATGGCTATGGGCAATTTACTCAATCTCTCTATGCTTCAGTTTCCTCATCTGTAAAATATACATGACTATAGTATCTACCTCAGAGGATGTTGTGAGGATTAATGAATTAATATTTTTAAAATAGCAAGAAGAGTGTCTGGTACATAGTAAGCTATATAAGGATTCAATAATATTGGGAAAAGATTGATTTCTTTCATGATTACTATTATCTACTGTGTTTAAAAAATATCTTAATAAAGACAGAAATCTGGGGAAAATAATATGTAAAGATAATGTCATATATATATGAAATATGTTAATCTTACCTGTCAGCATTTGTTCCATGGAGGAGCTAATTCACCTAAAATATAAATTGTTCTACACAGGACTGGAAAAGGTCAGTTTTCATTCCAATCCCAAAGAAAGGCAATGCCAAAGAATGCTCAAACTACCACACAATTGCACTCATCTCACATGCTAGTAAAGTAATGTTCAAAATTCTCCAAGCCAGGCTTCAGAAACACGTGAACTGTGAACTTCCATATGTTCAGGCTGCTTTTAGAAAAAGCAGAGGAACCAGAGATCAAATTGTCAACATCTGCTGGATCATGGAAAAAGCAAGAGAGTTCCAGATAAACATCTATTTCTGCTTTATTGACTATGCCAAAGTTTTTGACTCTGGAAATAAACTGTAGAAAATTCTGAAAGAGATGGGAATACCAGACCACCTGACATGCCTCTTGAGAAACCTGTATGCAGGTCAGGAAGAAACAGTTAGAACTGGACATGGACATGGAACAACAGACTGGTTCCAAATAGGAAAAGGAGTACGTCAAGGCTGTATATTGTCACCCTGCTTATTTAACTTATATGCAGAGTATATAATGAGAAACACTGGACTGGAAGAAGCACAAGCTGGAATCAAGATTGTTGGGAGAAAAATAACAATAACATCAGATATGCAGATGACATCACCTTTATGGCAGAAAGTGAAGAACTAAAGAGCCTCTTGATGAAAGTGAAAGAGGAGAGTGAAAAAGTAGGCTTGAAACTCAACATTCAGAAAACAAAGATCATGGCATCCGGTCCCATCATTTCACGGCAAAGAGATGGGGAAACAGTGGAAACATTGGCTATCTTTCTTTTTCTGGGCTCCAAAATCATTGCAGATGGTGACTGCAGCCATGGAATTAAAAGATACTGCCTCCTTTTGGAATGAAAGTTATGACCAACCTAGACGGCATATTAAAAAGCAGAGACATTATTTTGCCAACAAAGGTCCATCTAGTCAAGGCTATGGTTTTTCCAGTAATCATGCATGGATGTGAGAGTTGGACTATAAAGAAAGCTGAGCACTGAAGAATTGATGCTTTTGAACTGTAATGTTGGAGAAGACTCTTGAGAGTCCGTTGGACTGCAAGGAGATCCAAAGGAGATCAGTCCTGAGTGTTCACTGGAAAGAGTGATGTTGAAGCTGAAACTCCAATACTTTGGCTACCTGATGCAAAGAACTGACTCTTTAAAACACCCTGATGCTGGGAAAGATTGAAGGCAGGTGGAGAAGGAGATGACAGAGCCTGAGATGGTTGGATGGCATCACCGACTCAATGGAGAAGAGTTTGAATAAACTCTGGGAGTTGGTGATGGACAGGGAGGCCCGGCATGCTGCAGTCCATGGGGTCACAAAGAGTCGCACACGACTGAGTGACTGAACTGAATCAAGTGCCTGACCCTTCAACCATATGGATGGGCTTGTAACCCTGATTCTATCAATCTTGACATTTTTCCTTATTAAAGAGATGAATTACCCATGATTCAAGCATAAGTATTCGGAATTCTTATAGAAAATTTTCTATATGCACATTGGGAATGAGAAAAACTCTTTGTGAGTTACAAGCTGTAAATGTATAGGCTTAGCAGTGACTACGGTCATTTTCCTTGCCACATGGAGAGATTTTCTTTGAAAAAAATATTGATGAACAGAGAGTAATGGAGTCCCAGATACAGCAGTACCTGAGATCTACCTTTAGGCTTCCCAAATATGTCACCCAAATCCTTTATTGCTTAAACTAGCTTGAATGGAGTTATTATTTTTTTGTTTGTTTGTTTTTTTAAACACAGAGTATTAAGTGTTCTTGCATGGAGAATCCCAGGGACGGGGGAGTCTGGTAGGCTGCCGTCCATGGGGTCGCACAGAGTCAGATACGACTGAAGCGACTTAGCAACAGCAGCATGTTTAAGTTAAATGTTTGGGGGAATTTCTAAAAGATTTCTGACTTTATTAAAGCATAATTTTCATATGACACAGACATCCATGGAATAAGAGAAGAGTGGAAAATATCAAAAGAGGATGATCACCAAAAATGTTGTGGTGGTAGAAAAATTAGACAAATTTCATAATATACAGAATATATCTAAATTTAGGTGTCATGGAAACAAACAAAAGAAGACTAAATAGAAAGAAATGGAGAAAAGAAATGAAGTTAATGGAAGATGGAATTTAGTAACAGTTTCTGGACACAATGTTGTCTTAGGGATTGTTTGAAAAGAATGGAGTAAGGAAGAGATTTAGCTATGACTACACATCTACCCATGTCAAAGGAGTGGCAGCTGCGTGGGTGCAGGAGGGTCGAGAGGAGCTACTCCACGTTCAAGGTCAGGAGGGCTGGCCGTAAGGAGATACCCGTCATCCAAGGTAAGGAGCAGCAGCTGTGCTTTGCTGGAGTGATACCCCACGTCCAAGGTAAGAGAAACCCAAGAGAGTAGGCGTTGTGAGAGGGCATCAGAGAGCAGACACACTGAAACCTTAATCACAGAAAACTAGCCAATCTGATCACATGGACCACAGCCTGTCTAACTCAATGAAACTAAGCCATGCTGTGTGGGGCCACCCAAGATGGACAGGTCATGGTGGAGAGGTCTGACAGAATGTGGTCCACTGGAGAAGGGAATGGCAAACCATGTCAGAATTCTTGCCTTGAGAACCCCATGAACAGTATGAAAAGGCAAAATGATAGGATACTAAAAGAGGAACTCCCTGGGTCGGTAGGTGCCCAATATGCTACTGGAGATCGGTGGAGAAAAAACTTCAGAAAGAACGAAGGGATGGAGCCAAAGCAAAAACAATACCCAGTTGTGGATGTAACTGGGGATAGAAGCAAGGTGCAATGCTGTAAAGAGCAATATTGCATAGGAACGTGGAATGTAAGGTCCATGAATCAAGGCAAATTGGAAGTGGTCAAACAAGAGATGGCCAGGGTGAACATCGACATTCTAGGAATCAGCGAAGTAAAATGGACTGGAATGGGTGAATTTAACTCAGATGACCATTATATCTACTACTGTGGGCAGGAATCTCTCAGGAGAAATGGAGTAGCCATCATGGTCAACAAAAGGGTCCGAAATGCAGTTCTTGGATACAGTCTCAAAAACTACAGAGTGATCTCTTCATTTCCAAGGCAAACCATTCAATATCAAGGTAATCCAAGCCTATGCTCTGAACAGTAATGCTGAAGAAGCTGAAGGTGAATGGTTCTATGAAGACCTACAAGAACTTTTAGAACTAACACCCCAAGAAAGATGTCCTTTTCATTATAGGGGACTGGAATGCAAAAGTAAAAAGTCAATAAACACCTGGAGTAAAAGGCAGATTTGGCCTTGGAGTACAGAATGAAGCAAGGCAAAGGTTAATAGAGTTTTGCCAAGAGAATGTACTGGTCATAGCAAACACCCTCTTCCAACAACACAGGAGAAGACTCTATACATGGACATCACAAGATGGTCAACACCAAAATCAGATTGATTATATTCTTTGCAGCCAAATATGTAGAAGCTCTAAGCAGTCAACAAAAACAAGACCAGGAGCTGACTGTGGCTCAGATCATGAACTCCTTATTTCCAAATTCAGAGTGAAATTGAAGAAAGTAGGGAAAACCACTAGACCATTCAGGTATGACCTACATCAAATCCCTTATGATTATACAGTGGAAGTGAGAAATAGATTTAAGGGCCTAGATCTGATAGAGAGAGTGCCTGATAAACTATGGATGGAGGTTCGTGACACTGTACAGGAGACAGGGATCAAGACCATCCCCATGGGGAAAAAAAATGCAAAAAAGCAAAATGGCTGTCTCAGGAGGCCTTACAAATAGCTGTGAAAAGAAGAGAAGCAAAAAGCAAAGAAGAAAAAGAAAGATATTCCCATTTGAATGCAGAGTTCCAAAGAATAGAAATGAGATAAGAAAGCCTTCCTCAGTGATCAATGCAAAGAAATAGAGGAAAACAACAGAATGGGAAAGACTAGAGATCTCTTCAA
>SJYX01015270.1:72233-129319 GCA_006410675.1 Oreotragus oreotragus | reverse complement strand
TCTTGATTCCAGCTTGTTCTTCATCCAGCCCAGCATTTCTCATGATGTACTCTGCATATAAGTTAAATAAGCAGGGTGAAATTATAGATATACTGTACATCAGTTGAGTTCAGTTCAGTCGCTCAGTCGTGTCCGACTCTTTGTGACCCCATGAATCGCAGCACGCCAGGCCTCCCTGTCCATCACCATCTCCCGGAGTTCACTCAGACTCATGTCCATCGAGTCCGTGATGCCATCCAGCCATCTCATGCTCGGTCGTCCCCTTCTCCTCCTGCCCCCAATCCCTCCCAGCATCAGAGTCTTTTCCAATGAGTCAACTCTTCGCATGAGGTGGCCAAAGTACTGCAGTTTCAGCTTTAGCATCATTCCCTCCAAAGATATCCCAGGATTGATCTCCTTCAGAATGGACTGGTTATACTGTACATAGAAAACCCTAAAGATAGCATTGGAAAATTACTAGAGCTAATCAGTGAATTTAGCAAAGTTGCAGGATACACAATCAATACAAAGAAATCAATTGCACTTCTGTATACTAACAATGAAAAGTCAGAAGGAGAAATTTAGGAATCAACCCCATTCCCCACTGCAACAAAAGCAATTAAATATCTAAGAATAAACTTACTTAAGGAGACAACAGAACTGTACACAGTAAATTATCAGACACTACTGAAAGAAATCAAAACCAACATAAAAAGATGGAGAGATATTCCATTTTCTTGGGTAGGAAAAATCAATATTGTGAAAATGACTCTACTACCAAATGCAATCTACAGAGTCAATGTGATCCCTATCAAATTACCAATGGCATTTTTCCCAGAACTAGAACAAAAAATTTCACAATTCATATGGAAACAAAAGACCCCTAATAGCCAAGCAGTCTTGAGAAAGAAGAATGGAGCTGGAGGAATCAACCTTCCTGAATTCAGATTATACTACAAAGCTACAGTCATCAAGACAGTATGATACTGGCATAAAAACAGAAATACAGACCAATGGAACAAGATAGAAAGCCCAGAGCTAAACCCATGCACCTATGGGTATCTTATTTTTGCCAAAGGAGGCTAGAATATACTATGGGGCAAAGACAGCCTGTTCAATAAATGATCCTGGGAAAATTGGACAGCTATGTGTAAAAGAATGAAACTAGAACACCTCCTAATACCGCACACAAAGATAAACTCAAAATGGATTAAACACCTAAATATAAACTCAAAATGGATTAAACACCTAAATTTAAGATGAGAAATTATAAAACTTTTAGAGGAAAACATAGGCAGAACACTAGGTGACATAAATCAAAGCAAGATTTTCTATGACCCACCTCCTAGAGTAAAGGAAATAAAAAGCAAAAGTAAACAAGTGGGATCTGATTAAACTTAAAAACTTTTGCACAGCAAAGGGAACTATAAGCAAGGTTAAAAGACAACTCTCAGAATGGGAGAAAATAATAGCAAATGAAACAACTGACAAAGGATTAATTTCTAAAATATACAAGCAGCTCATACAACTCAATACCAGAAAAACAAACAACCCAATCAAAACGTGGGGAAAAGACCTGAACAGACATTTCTCCAAAGAAGAAATACAGATGTCCAACAAACATGTGAAAAGGTGCTCAATATTGCTCATTATTAGAGAAATGCAAATCAAAACTACAGTGAGATATCACCTCACACTGTTCAGAATGGCCCTCATCAAAAAGTCTACAGTCAATAAATGCCAGAGAGGGTGTAGAGAAAAGGGAACACTCTTGCACTGTTGGTGGGAATGTAAATTGATACAGCCACTATGGAAGCTGTATGGAGATTCCTTTAAAAAACTAGCAATAAAACCACTATATGACCCAGCAATCCCACTCTTAGGCATATACCCTGAGGAAACCAATACTGAAAAAGACATATGTATCCCATCGTTCATTGTAGCACTATTTACAATATCTAGAACATGGAAGCAATCTAGATGTCCATCGACAGATGAATGGATAAAGAAGTTGTGGTACATATACACAATGGAATATTACTCAGCCATAAAAAGGAACACATTTGAGTCCATTCTAACAAGGTGGATGAACCTAGAGCCTATTATACAGAATGAAGTAAGTCAGAAAGAGAAAGATAAATATCATATTCTAATGCATATGTATGGAATCTAAAAAAATGGTACTGAAGGATTTATTTACAGGGCAACAGTGAAGAAACAGACATAGAGAACAGAGTTATGGCCATGGGGAGAGGGGAGGAGAGGGTGAGATCTATGGAAAGAGTAACATGGAAACTTACATTACCATATGTAAAATAGATAGCCAACAGGAATGTGCTGTATGTCTCAGGAAAGTCAAACAGGGGCTCTACATCAACCTAGAGGGGTGAGATGGGGAGGGAGGTGGGAGGAGGTTCAAACAGGAGGAGATATATGTATACCTATGGCTGATTCATGCTGAGGTTTGACAGAGAACTAAAGTCTATAAAGCAATTATCCTCCAATAAAAAAAATACATTTTAAAAAACAAAAACAAAAAAATAAAATCTACAACTAAGTACCAGAGAAGGTGTAGAAAAAATGGAATTCTCATGTATTATTGGCAGGAATGTATATTGGTATAGCCACTATGGAGAACAGTATGGAGAGTCCTTTAGTTCAGTTCAGTCACTCAGTCGTGTCCGACTCTTTGCAGCCCCATGAATGGCAGCACGCCAGGCCTCCCTGTTCATCACCAGCTCCCGGAGTTCACTCAGACTCACGTCCATCGAGTCTGTGATGCCAACTAGCCATCTCATCCTCAGTCGTCCCCTTCTCCTACTGCCCCAAATCCCTCCCAGCATCAGAGTCTTCTCCAACTCTTCTCATGAGGTGGCCAAAGTACTGGAGTTTCAACTTTAGCATCATTCCTTCCAAAGAAATCCCAGGGTTGATCTCCTTCAGAATGGACTGGTTGGATCTCCCTGCAGTCCAAGGGACTCTCAAGAGTCTTCTCCAACACCACAGTTCAAAAGCATCAATTCTTCAGCATTCAGCCTTCTTCACAGTCCAACTCTCACATCCATAGATGACCACAGGAAAAACCATAGCCTTGACTAGCCGGACCTTAGTCGGCAAAGTAATCTCTCTGCTTTTGAGTATACTATCTAGGTTGGTCATAACTTTTCTTCCAAAAAGTAAGCGTCTTTTAATTTCATGGCTGCAGTCACCATCTGCAATGATTTTGGAGCCCCCTGAAATAAAGTTTTACACTGTTTCCACTGTTTCCCCATCTATTTCCGTGAAGTGATGGGACTGGATGCCATGATCTTCATTTTCTGAATGTTGAGCTGTAAGCCAACTTTTTTGCTCTCCTCTTTCACTTTCATCAAGAGTCCTTAAGAAACTAAAAATAGAGCTACCATATGACCCAACAATCCTAGTACTGGGCATATACTCAGAGAAAACCATAATTCAAAAATATACTTGCAAACATTTTTAATCTACTGAGTCCTGACCTAAATCAAAGGCTATCTAGAAAATAGAAACAGACCCCCAAATCACTCAGGATGGAGTAGGGACGAGGGAGTGGAACACTGGTCCACATGTCCTTGATCAGTCATCTCTACCTGCTCTCCCTTCTCTCTCTTCTGAGAGTGTAGAAGCCACTTTTAGAAGGGATTTTATCTACCTAATTTCGGTGACAGCACAACAGTTAGGAATATTGGTTTTATACCCCTCATTTTGACCTTAATTCATCTGGAAGTTATTTTTTCCCCCACTGTTATCATGATAGGAATAATCGGAAAATGCAAAATGCATGTCATGTTTCTTATCCTATGGTACTTTATTTTCTGGGAAATGAAAACATAAGTAGATTAAAAAAAAATTTAGCATATACTCAAACCTAATGAAACTTTAATTGGTATACAGTGAGATTTAGTATAATTTCCAATTTTCTCAATCCCATAAACTTGTACTAATTGTAAATAAAATAATAGCTTTGTTACTTCTATTCTGCCTGCTTTTCATTTGACTGTGAAAATTCTTNAAACCTAATGAAACTTTAATTGGTATACAGTGAGATTAAGTATAATTTCCAATTTTCTCAATCCCATAAACTTGTACTAATTGTAAATAAAATAATAGCTTTGTTACTTCTATTCTGCCTGCTTTTCATTTGACTGTGAAAATTCTTCTTTTTTCCAGAGCTTCATTCTCTTTTAGTCCCTTTGCTTCAGAAGATATTACCTTCATGTTTATAAATGGATTGGGCTGGTATGTTATCACTTTGATGCTTGTAAGCACATATTATTGCCTGTGGAAAATGTTCTAAAATTTGCAAATTTTAAGATTCTACGTTACGGTAAAGATTCTTGATAGACACAAATCCAAAAGGAGTTTGGCTTTTCTACACTTTGGCTAAGCCTGCCAGGAACTCTTAATTATTTCAGAATGTTTGTACGCTCTTTGAGTGTCTGAGCTTAGAATTTTACTGTTTTTTCCATTTTACACTCTACATCTTATTGGCCACATTTTTTTTCCTTCAAAGTTACATTCATAATATGCTTTCTAGTCTTGAAAACTCATTTAAATATTACATATGTTATTGCATGTACTTATTAAAAATATATTAAGTGCCAGACACTGTTCTAGGCATTTAGATCAAACTCTAGTCATCTTAATGCCTATACCAACTTAGTAAAGATAAACTGTAAATTCTTAGAAAGTGAAGCTTGTTATATCTATTTTGCTCTTACTAGAGTGCAGGAGGCGCTTCTCTTGTGGCTCAGATAGTAAAGAATCTGCCTGCAACGCAGGAGACCTGGGTTCAATCCCTGGGTTGGAAAGATCCCCTTGAGGAGGGCGTGGCAACCCACGCCAGTATTGTTGCCTGGAAAATCCCCATGGACAGAGGAGCCTGGCAGACTATAGTCCATGGGGTCACAAAGAATCGGACACAACTGAGCAACTAAGCACAGGACAGCACTGAGTGCAGGAAACATAGATAGATACTCAATAAAACCTGAGTTATTCTTAAATGTTGTATTTAAAATAGAGAAGGAAATGGCAATCCACTCCAGTATTCTTGCCTGGAGAATCCCATGGACAGAGNAGGAAAAACCATAGCCTTGACTAGACGGACCTTAGTCGGCAAAGTAATCTCTCTGCTTTTGAGTATACTATCTAGGTTGGTCATAACTTTTCTTCCAAAAAGTAAGCGTCTTTTAATTTCATGGCTGCAGTCACCATCTGCAATGATTTTGGAGCCCCCTGAAATAAAGTTTTACACTGTTTCCACTGTTTCCCCATCTATTTCCGTGAAGTGATGGGACTGGATGCCATGATCTTCATTTTCTGAATGTTGAGCTGTAAGCCAACTTTTTTGCTCTCCTCTTTCACTTTCATCAAGAGTCCTTAAGAAACTAAAAATAGAGCTACCATACGACCCAACAATCCTAGTACTGGGCATATACTCAGAGAAAACCATAATTCAAAAATATACTTGCAAACATTTTTAATCTACTGAGTCCTGACCTAAATCAAAGGCTATCTAGAAAATAGAAACAGACCCCCAAATCACTCAGGATGGAGTAGGGACGAGGGAGTGGAACACTGGTCCACATGTCCTTGATCAGTCATCTCTACCTGCTCTCCCTTCTCTCTCTTCTGAGAGTGTAGAAGCCACTTTTAGAAGGGATTTTATCTACCTAATTTAGGTGACAGCACAACAGTTAGGAATATTGGTTTTATACCCCTCATTTTGACCTTAATTCATCTGGAAGTTATTTTTTCCCCCACTGTTATCATGATAGGAATAATCGGAAAATGCAAAATGCATGTCATGTTTCTTATCCTATGGTACTTTATTTTCTGGGAAATGAAAACATAAGTAGATTAAAAAAAAATTCAGCATATACTCAAACCTAATGAAACTTTAATTGGTATACAGTGAGATTTAGTATAATTTCCAATTTTCTCAATCCCATAAACTTGTACTAATTGTAAATAAAATAATAGCTTTGTTACTTCTATTCTGCCTGCTTTTCATTTGACTGTGAAAATTCTTTTTTCCAGAGCTTCATTCTCTTTTAGTCCCTTTGCTTCAGAAGATATTACCTTCATGTTTATAAATGGATTGGGCTGGTATGTTATCACTTTGATGCTTGTAAGCACATATTATTGCCTGTGGAAAATGTTCTAAAATTTGCAAATTTTAAGATTCTACGTTACGGTAAAGATTCTTGATAGACACAAATCCAAAAGGAGTTTGGCTTTTCTACACTTTGGCTAAGCCTGCCAGGAACTCTTAATTATTTCAGAATGTTTGTACGCTCTTTGAGTGTCTGAGCTTAGAATTTTACTGTTTTTTCCATTTTACACTCTACATCTTATTGGCCACATTTTTTTTCCTTCAAAGTTACATTCATAATATGCTTTCTAGTCTTGAAAACTCATTTAAATATTACATATGTTATTGCATGTACTTATTAAAAATATATTAAGTGCCAGACACTGTTCTAGGCATTTAGATCAAACTCTAGTCATCTTAATGCCTATACCAACTTAGTAAAGATAAACTGTAAATTCTTAGAAAGTGAAGCTTGTTATATCTATTTTGCTCTTACTAGAGTGCAGGAGGCGCTTCTCTTGTGGCTCAGATAGTAAAGAATCTGCCTGCAACGCAGGAGACCTGGGTTCAATCCCTGGGTTGGAAAGATCCCCTTGAGGAGGGCGTGGCAACCCACGCCAGTATTGTTGCCTGGAAAATCCCCATGGACAGAGGAGCCTGGCAGACTATAGTCCATGGGGTCACAAAGAATCGGACACAACTGAGCAACTAAGCACAGGACAGCACTGAGTGCAGGAAACATAGATAGATACTCAATAAAACCTGAGTTATTCTTAAATGTTGTATTTAAAATAGAGAAGGAAATGGCAATCCACTCCAGTATTCTTGCCTGGAGAATCCCATGGACAGAGGAGCCTGGCAGGCTACTGTCTATGGGGTCACAACAGTCAGACATGACTTAGCGACTAAACTACTACTACTACTATATTTAAAATATTAGGAACTTCTAAGGAACAAGGTTGAAGGAAGCCTGGTAAGTGTGACTTACAGAGTGGCAAAGTGAGCTGCAAGATACTTAAAAGGTTATCAGAGGAAAGAAAAAAACATAAGATATCAGTGAAATGGTTTTGGTCACCCCTCCTATACAATGTTACCTGAACCTCTGCCCACAGTTCTTCAGACACTGTCTACTAGATCTAATTCCTTGAATCTATTCATCCCTTCCATTGTATAATCATAAGGGATTTGATTTAGGCCATACCTGAATAGTCTAGTGGTTTTCCCTACTTTCTTCAAGTTAAGCCTAAATTTTGCAATAAGGAGCTCATGATCTGAGCCACAGTTAGCTCCAGATCATGTTCTTGCTAACTCTATAGAGCTCTTCCATTTTGGTGGCAAAGAACATAATCCAATAATGACCATCTGATGATGTCCATGTGTAGAGTCATCTTTGGGTTATTGGAAAGGCTGTTTGCTATGACCAGTGTGTTTTCTTGACAAAACATTGTTAGCCTTTGCCTTGCTTCATTTTGTACTCTAAATCCAGACTTGCCTGTTACTCCAGGTATCTTTTGACTTCTTACTTTTACACTCCTATCCTTTATGATGAAAAGGACACCTCTTTTTAGTGTTAGTTCTAGAAGGTCTTGTGGGTCTTCATTCAGTTCAGTTCAGTTCAGTCACACAGCTGTGTCCGACTCTTTGCAACCCCATGAATTGCAGCACGCCAGGCCTCCCTGTCCATCACCAACTCCCGGAGTTCACTCAGACTCATGTCTATCGACTCAGTGATGCCATCCAGCCATCTCATCTTCTGTCGTCCCCTTCTCCTCCTGCCCTCAATCCCTCCCAGCGTCAGAGTCTTTTCCAGTGAGTCAACTCTTTGCATGAGGTGGCCAAAATACTGGAGTTTCAGCTTTAACATCATTCCTTCCGAAGAAATCTCAGGGCTGATCTCCTTCAGAATGGACTGGTTGGATCTCCTTGCAGTCCAAGGGACTCTCAAGAGTCTTTTCCAACACCACAGTTCAAAAGCATCAATTCTTTGGCGCTTAGCCTTCTTCACAGTCCAACTCTCATATCCATACATGACTACTGGAAAAACCATAGCCTTGACTAGACGACCTTAGTTGGCAAAGTAATGTCTCTGCTTTTAAATATGCGATCTAGATTGGTCATAACTTTTCTTCCAAGGAGCAAACGTCTTTTAATTTCATGGCTGCAGTCACCATCTGCAGTGATTTTGGAGCCCCAAAAAATAAAGTCTGACACTGTTTCCATTGTTTCCCCATCTATTTCCCATGAAGTGATGGGACCGGATGCCATGATCTTAGTTTTCTGAATGTTGAACATTAAGCCAACTTTTTCACTCTCCACTTTCACTTTCATCAAGAGGCTTTTTAGATCCTCTTCATTTTCTGCCATAAGGATGGTGTCATCTGCATATCTGAGGTAATTGATATTTCTCCCGACAATCTTGATTCCAGCTTGTGTTTCTTCCAGTCCAGTGTTTCTCATGAAGTACTCTGCATAAAGTTAAATAAGCAGGGTGACAATATACAGCCTTGATGTACTCCTTTTCCTATTTGAAACCTGTCTGTTGTTCCATGTCCAGTTCTAACTATTGCTTCCTGACCTGCATACACGTTTCTCAAGAGGCAGGTCAGGTGGTCTGGTATTCTCATCTCTTTCAGAATTTTCCACAGTTTATTGTGATCCACACAGTCAAAAGCTTTGGCTTAGTCAATATAGCAGAAATAGATGTTTTTCTGGAACTCTCTTGCTTTTTCCATGTGAACCTGTCAATTTCAGCTTCTTTGGCATTAGAGGTTGGGGCATAGACTTGGATTACTGTGATGTTGAATGGTTTGCTTGGAATTGAGCCAAGATCATTCTGTTGTTTTTGAAGTTTCACCCAAGTACCCTGCATTTTGTACTCTTTTGTCGACTCTATTTCTTCTAAAGGATTCTTGCCACATTGTAGTAGATATAATGGTCATATGAATTAAATTCTCCCCTTCCCCTTCATTTTAGTTCACTGATTTCCTAAAATGTTGACATTCAATCTTCCCATCTCTTGCTTAACCACATACAGTTTACCTTGACTCATGGACATAACATTCCAGGTTTCTTTACAATATTGTTCTTTATAGCATTGGACTTTACTTTCACCGCCAGACACATCCGCAACTGAGCGTCATTTTCACTTTGGCCCTGCCACTTCTTTCTTTCTGGATATATTAGTAGTTGCCCTCTGCTCTTCCTCGTAGGATATTGAACACCTTCTGACCTGGGGGCGCTTATCTTTTGGTGCCATGTCTTTTTGCCATTTCATACTATTCATGGGGTTCTCATAACAAGGATATCGGAGTGAGTCGCCAATTCCTCCTCCAGTGGACCACGTTTTGTCAGAATTCGTCAATATGACCTGTCCCTTCTGGGTGGCCCTGCACAGCATGGCTCATAGCTTCACTGAGTTATGCAAGCCCTTTCACCATGACAAGGGCTGAGGCTTTACAAGTAACTGAGGAAGGAAGAGAAGTGAAAGGCAAGGGAGAAAGGGAAAGATATATCCAACTGAATGCTGGGTTCCAGAGACTAGGAAGGAGAGATTAAAAAAAAAAGGCCTCCTTCAATGAAGAATTCAAAGAAATAAAGGAAAACAATAGAATGGGAAACATTAGCGATATCTTTAAGAAAATTGAAGATGCTAAGGGAGCATTTCATACAAAGACAGGCATGATAAAAGACAGAAACAATAAGGAAATAACAGAAGTGGAAGAGATTAAGAAGAAGTGGCAAGAATACATGGAAGAACTATACAGAAAAGGTCTGAATGACCAGAATAACCACAGTTGTGCGGTCACTCACCTAGACCTGAACATCCTGGAGTATGAAGTCAAGTGGGCCTTAGGAAGCATTACTATGAACAAAGCAAGTGGAGGTGACAGAACTCCAGCTGATCTGTTTAAAATCCTAAAAGATAATACTGTTAAAGTATTACACTTGATATGCCAGCAAATTTGGAAAACTCAGCAGTGGCCACAGGACTGAAAAAGTTCAGTTTTCATTTTAATCCCATAGAAAGGCAATGCCAAAGAATGCTCAAACTACTGTACAGGTGCACTCGTTTCATATGCTAGCAAGATGATGCTCAAAATCATTCAGGCTAGGCTTCAGCAGTACATAAACCAAGAACTTCAGATGTACAAGTTGGATTTAGAAAAGGCAGAGGAACCAGAGATTAAATTGCCAACATTGTTGGATCATGTAGAAAGCAAGAGAATTCCAGAAAATTATATACGTCTGCTTCATTGACTATGTTAAAGTCTTTGATTGTGTTGATCACAACAAACTGTAGAAGATCTTTCAAAAAGATGGGAATACCAGTCCAGCTTAACTATCTCCTGAGAAACTTGTATGCAGGTCAAGAAGCAATAGTTATAACTAGACAGGCAGGAAATGACAGGCTGGTTCAAACTTGAGAAAGAAGTATGTCAAGGCTGTATATTGTCACCCTGTTTATTTAACTTCTATGCAGAGTACATCATGCAAAATGCCAGGCTGGATGAATCACCAGCTAGAATCAAGATTGCCAGGAGAAATGTTCAACAACCTCAGATATGCAGATGATACCACTCTAATGGCAGAAAGAGAAGAGCAACTAAAGAGCCTCTTGATGAGAGTGAAAAGAGAGTGAAAAAAATGGCTTTAAACTCAACATTCAAAAAACTAAGATTATGACATCTGGTCCCATCACTTCGTAGCAAATAGAAGGGGGAAAAGTGGAGAAAAAATAAAGACAGATTCTATTTTCTTGGGCTCCAAAATCACTAAGAACAAAGATTGCAGCTATGAAATTAAAAGACATTCACTCCTTGGAAGGACAACTATGACAGACCTAGAGAGCATGTTAAAAAGCAGAGACATCACTTTCCTGACAAAGGTCTGTATAGTCAAACCTATGGTTTTTCCAGGAGTCATGTATAGATGTGAGAATTGCACCATAAAGACGGCTCAGTGCCCAAGAACTGATGCTTTCAAACTGTGGTGCTAAAGAAGATTCTTAACAGCCCCTTGGACTGCAAGGAGATCAAAGCAGTCAATCCTGAAGAAAATCAATCCTGAGTATTCATTGGAAGAACTGATGCTGAAACTGAAGCTCTAATACTTGGGTCACCTGATGTGAAGAGTTGACTCATTGGAAAAGACACTGATACTGGGAAGGAGTGAAAGTAAAAGAAGACAGGGGTGGCAGAAGATGAGATGGCTGAATGGCTTCACTTGCTCAGTGGACATGAATTTGAGAAATTTCTGGGAGATAGTGGAGGATGGAGGAGCCTGGTGTGCTATAGTTCATGGAGTCAGAAAGAGTTGGACTCAAGTTAGTGACTGAACAGCAACAAGAACATTGTCAGTGAAATGCTTTGTTATTAGGTGAGATAACAGAGCAAATACCTGTGTCAGTCACTGAAAGTTGACTCTAGTTGTGTTGCACACAGTTCAGCCTCAGCAGACCTAGTAGGGAGATATGGGAAGTATTGGAAAAAGCGCTGAGATCAGGGTGAGAAAAGTGGGTTGGGTTTGTCCCTTAGTAATTATCTGACTTTAGGAAAGTCTCCTAAGTTCAAAAAGTCCACATGAAAGTGACCATTTATCCTTTCAGGAATGTTGGTAAGAATTAAAGGAATAGAATATTTGAGAACACTTTGATACCTTTTAATAAATGTGAAACAGAATCGGGTTTGGGAAATGTGTCTTGACTGGAAGGATGACAATGAAAACAGGGAGTCACTAGGAGAAGGGGAAGAAAGCAGTAATTCACAACTATGTAGGATTGCAGTGAAATTCTCCCCTCTCAACTCCAAATCTATGATGGAGATATAGACCGTCCAGAATATGTAACTTTGTCATCAAGAGATTCAACTACAGTGCAACTTGCGGTTTAGATCATTATTGTATAGTAAAGTTAATTTTAAAATATTTAATCTCACTTACTCTGAAGCATTTAGTACAATAAATGAATGGGAATTTAATATTTTCCAGTGCATTTTAACAACATCTAACAAAGTTTGTGGCCAATACCATCTTGGATTATTAGTTACTTTTCTATTTGTTTTTTCAGTAGGCACAAGCATATTGTGAGATGTTCTATATTTGTGAAACTTATGACAAACTATTGGAGGAGGCAATGGCACCCCACTCCAGTACTCTTGCCTGGAAAATCCCATGGATGGAGGAGCCTGGTGGGCTGCAGTCCATGGGGTCACCAAGAGTCGGACACGACTGAGCGACTTCACTTTCACTTTTAACTTTCATGCATTGAATAAGGAAATGGCAACCCACTCCAGCGTTCTTGCCTGGAGAATCCTAGGGATGGTGGAGCCTGGTGGGCTGCTGTTTATGGGGTCACACAGAGTCGGACACAACTGAGGCAACTTAGCAGCCGCAGCAGCATGACAAACTGTGAAGAAAACAATGCAGTAACACAAATACTCCATGAAAATTCAGACCAATATTTTGGTTGTATATTTTATTCATTGATAAATTTAAACATATTATTGAAGATGTGTTTCTCATTGGCATTTTTTAATTTCCATTTTTAGATTGTGAGATATGCATCAGACTGAAAATCAGCTAACATGAGAACTGATCCTGACACCAGTGCATTCAGCTGGACATCAAATCTTTGGAGAAGTCTCTGCACCCCTCCCCCAATAATATAAAGCATTCTTCCGCCATGCTGTCCTCTCATTCATGTTCCTCTTTTTCTCTACTGTAACTGTATATTCACATACATATCTACTGTATCAGAGAGTGAGTTTCTTTATGGAAGACACTTAGTCTCTTTTGGTTTTTTTAGCAGAGGACCTGCCACATTGTTGATGCTCAATAAATATTTCTGGACTCAAATGCATTCAATTGAAATTAATATTAATCTTTGATTAACTCATGGAAACATGCTACAAGATTAGTTAAGATTCTCGGGAACTCTTTTTATCTCAGCTCTTATTTAATAATAATTGAACCCCTGAACTTCTCAGCACTTGATTTACAGACATAGAAACTGGGGTAAATAGCATTTGTGTTTTTATATTCCTCAAAGGATATGCTTATCCTTTCCCTGAAAGAATCTACTGAAGAAATTAATTGAGATTGAAGACAAGTGAGCAAAATGAAATGGCCCAAGTAAATGTGCATGTGCATGTGTGTAATTTGAAGGTTAGTTGGGAGAAGGCTATGTCAAGATGGCAGAGCTTATCTTTCTTGTCCTTAGCAGTGACAACCACTGTGCACAGTAAGTTAACTCTTTGCCACCCTATGGACTGTAGCCCGCCAGGCTCTTCTGCCCATGAGATTCTCCAGGCAAGAATACTGGAGCGAGTTGCTATGCCCTCCTCCAGGGGATCTTCCACACACAGGGATCAAACCTGTGTCTCTTAGGTCTACCTGCACTGGCAGGCGGGCTCTTTACCACTAGCGCCACCTGGGAAGCCTGTGACAACAACTATCCTGTGCCTACTCAGTATCCTTCTTTCTTTCTCAACAGCCATTCCAATTTTAGAAAATTGTGCTCAGCTAAAAACATTGCTTGGCAGCCTCAGATGTAGCTCATAGTCATTTGATCAATTGTGGCCAGTGATAAAATTAGTTGAAGCCTCTTACTGGGGATTCCGGGAAAGCTTTACAAGAGAGGTAAACTCACTGGGATGGTCATTTAGTCCCGTTGCCTTCCTCTCAGATGGATCAATGGAGAAGCAATCCTCTTTCTATCATTAGGACTGAATCCACATTTTAGGACTGGTCGCAATACCAATACACTCAATATTCTTCCCTGGTGGCTCAGAGGTTAAAGCATCTGCCTGCAGTGCGGGAGACCTGGGTTTGAATCCTAGGTCGGGAAGATACCCCGGAGAAGGAAATGGCAACCCACTGCAGTATTCTTGCCTGGAGAATCCCAGGGACAGAGGAGTCTGGTGGGCTACAGTCCATGGGGTCCCAAAGAGTCGAACACGACTGAGCGCCTACACTTTTCACTTTCACTTCAATATCAATATAGAAGAAATTTGGATCCTTGATGACACTGAGCCACAGCACTCATCCTGATCTTTGTATCTATGGCTTATCATGTTAGACTAGACTAGTAAATCACTTACTTGTTTTACTCAGTGTTGGGATTTCTTGAAACCAGACACAGTTCTCATCTATTTTCCCTTCTAAAGAAAAGGGAAGCTCCAATACTTTTGGCTACCTGATGCAAAAAGCCAACTCATTAGAAAGCCCTGATGCTGGGAAAGATTGCAGGCAGGAGGAGCAGGGGACGAAAGAGGATGAAATGGTTGGATGGCATCACTGACTCAATAGACATGAGTTTGTGCAAGCTCCAGGAGATGGTGAAGGGCATGGAAGACTGGCATGCTGCAGTCCATGGGGCTGCAAAGAGTCAGACACAACTGAGTGACTGAACAACAACAAAAAGAAAAGGGAAGCACATGACTTTGAAGTCTGATGAGACTTTCTATGGCCCCAAGCACTCTACTCTAAGATTATGACGTCTGACCCCATCACTCCGTGGCAAATAGAAGGGGGAAACGTGGAGAAAAAATAAGGACAGATTCTATTTTATTGGGCTCCAAAATCACTAAGAACAGCAACTGCAGCCATGAAATTAAGACATTCACTCCTTGGAAGGACAACTATGATGGACCTAGAGAGCATGTTAAAAAAAAGAAACAACTCCATCTCTGCCCATGGTGCAGGGGAATCGTCCTGAATGACATACACTGAATGAATGTTTTTGGGGTTAGTTTTTCCTGAAGACAAGAGGGGCTTCCCAGTGACTCAGGGATAAAAAATTTGCCTGCCATTGCAGGAAATATGTGGGTTTAATCCTGGGTCAGGAAATCCCCTGGAAAAGGAAATGGCAACCCACTCAGGTATTCTTGCCTAGTGAACCCCAGGGACCGAAGAACCTGGCAGGCTACAGTCCATGGGGTCACAAAAGAGTAGGGCACAGCTTAGTGAATAAAACAACATTTAAAGAACACATTAGACTAGACTAGTAAATCACTTACTTGTTTTACTCAGTGTTGGGATTTCTTGAAACCAGACACAGTTCTCATCTATTTTCCCTTCTAAAGAAAAGGGAAGCTCCAATACTTTTGGCTACCTGATGCAAAAAGCCAACTCATTAGAAAGCCCTGATGCTGGGAAAGATTGCAGGCAGGAGGAGCAGGGGACGAAAGAGGATGAAATGGTTGGATGGCATCACTGACTCAATAGACATGAGTTTGTGCAAGCTCCAGGAGATGGTGAAGGGCATGGAAGACTGGCATGCTGCAGTCCATGGGGCTGCAAAGAGTCAGACACAACTGAGTGACTGAACAACAACAAAAAGAAAAGGGAAGCACATGACTTTGAAGTCTGATGAGACTTTCTATGGCCCCAAGCACTCTACTCTAAGATTATGACGTCTGGCCCCATCACTCCGTGGCAAATAGAAGGGGGAAACGTGGAGAAAAAATAAGGACAGATTCTATTTTATTGGGCTCCAAAATCACTAAGAACAGCAACTGCAGCCATGAAATTAAGACATTCACTCCTTGGAAGGACAACTATGATGGACCTAGAGAGCATGTTAAAAAACAGAAACAACTCCATCTCTGCCCATGGTGCAGGGGAATCGTCCTGAATGACATACACTGAATGAATGTTTTTGGGGTTAGTTTTTCCTGAAGACAAAAGGGGCTTCCCAGTGACTCAGGGATAAAAAATTTGCCTGCCAGTGCAGGAGATATGTGGGTTTAATCCTGGGTCAAGAAATCCCCTGGAAAAGGAAATGGCAACCCACTCAGGTATTCTTGCCTAGTGAATCCCAGGGACCGAAGAACCTGGCAGGCTACAGTCCATGGGGTCACAAAAGAGTAGGGCACAGCTTAGTGAATAAAACAACATTTAAAGAACACATGAGAGTTTTCTTAGAGGCATTATTAAATATATAATTTTTGTGTATGTAATAGATAAATTCAATTGCTATATGTATATTCTAGTTTGACAAAAATCAAATAAGCAACATCCCTTACTTATAATGTTGCTTTAATTAAGTTGACTTCTCTCAGGATGTGACATATACTGTAGACGCACAATCAGTGGACATTGGTGATCTGCTTAAATCTTTCTTTCTACATCGTTTATATGATTTATTGTGTGACTGGTTCTCAAGTGGTATGCTCCTATAGCTCATTATCTAGAAATCCTTCCCAGATGTGCTCAAAAATTTTAATTACTTTGTATATTTTATTTTTTATAAGCACACATGCTGGTGACTGGAAAACACCCTTGTCTTAGTCCCAGAGGATTACTTGGCCTTGAAAATAATTGATTCATATCTGTCCACTCCACCCCTATTATTCAAGTAGAGATTATTCTAGAAATCTCTGCCCTATAAACTTAGCTGATCAAAAAAAAATAAATAAATAAAGGGGAAATTGCTTTATTTTGAATATTTCTGCAGGATTTGTGTATAACTCAGTTTTTTTTTTCCATTAAAATCATATGATACTAGAATAGGTTCTATTCCTAAGTATCACAACTAAACCACAGCTTTAAAACAAGAACTAATCTTCTCTATGGTGGTATTTATCCACAGAGGTAATATCTCTGATGAGTGAACTTCTTGACCTGAAACCAGGTGTCTGCCTCTTAGTTTGTGGAACAATAAAAGTACTCAAAGAGCGAACTGTGTATTATAAGCACTATTGTTATGTACATTGCTTCTCTTTACGAATTATAGTGCTTGTTCATGGGGGTTATGTACCTATGTGTTTGTACACATGTGTGTGCTTGTTTGATTCACTAATCTGGTCTACTCAATATACCAGAGAAATTAGGAGAAACATTTTTACCTTGAACTGAGGAGTTGGTGAAGGACAGGGAGGCCTGGCGTGCTGTGGTTCATGGGATCTCACAGTTGGACACAGCTGAGTAACTGAACTTGAACTCGAAGGAACTGGCATAGCTCAGTATCTATACAGTATACTTTCTAGTGTCTAATTCTTTACTGTGAAGAATGGTACCTAAAATTGAAATTGCATTTGCTAGACTGCTTTGCTTCCCTGGTGGCTCAGACAGTAAAGCATCTGCCTACAATTTGGGAGACCCGGATTCAATCCCTGGGTCAGGAAGATCCCCTGGAGAAGGAAATGGCAACCTACTCCAGTACTCTTGCCTAGAGAATCCCATGAATGTAGGAGCCTGATAGGCTACAGTCCATGGGGTCGCAAAGAGTCAGACACAACTGAAAGACTTCACTTTCACTTTCTTTCAAACTGCTTTGCAGCTTGGTTTCTGGGGGAGATGATGTTTGACCAACCAGATGACCTCACAGAACACTTAGAAGGTGACAAGGGAGGCAAGAGTCACACGGCTGGTTGGGTATATTTAATGACCTTTATTGGGATAGATGTTATATAGAATATAAATGACCTTTACTGGGACACACTTTATATAAAATATATGCTTTAAGTGTACAGTTTGATGAGTTCTGACAAATTTATAGACCCATGTAACCAGTATCAATATGAAGGTTTATCATAATGCCCTCACCCCAGAAAAGTTTCTTGCACTTTCTTCCAGTTAATCTTCCACCCCTGATCCAGGCAACAGCTGATCTGCTTTCTGTGGCCATGGATTGTAGTTATCTTTCCTAGAGACTCAAATAAGTGGAATCATATATGTATTAGCAAACTTTCTGAAACTTATCCATACTCCAGATATGGTAAGCGGGATTCTAAACTAGCCCTTAAGATTCTTGCCTCCTGGTGTGAACAGCTTCTCTTGGTTATTCAGCCAAACTCTAGTCTACATGCTGTTGTGACGGTATTTTTCAGATGCAATTAAAACCTCTAATAAGTTTACTTTAAGTAGGGAGATTTTCTGTGGTGAGCCTGATGAGTCTTTAGAAAAACTTAGAGATACTTGAAGTCCAAGAGAAGGTCTGCTGTTGCCTTTCAAAGAGAGAACGCCCATGTTGTAGAGGAGTCATGGCAGAGAACACCAAGCAGTCTCTAGGAGCTGAGTACAATCCTGTACTGACAGCCAGCAAGAAAGCTGGAGAAGGGAATGGCAAACCACTTCAGCATTTTTGCCTTGAGAACCCCATGAACACTATGATAAGGCAACCAGTTATGATACTGAAACATGAACCCCCCCTACCACCCCATGTTGGTAGGTGTTCAATACACTTCTGAAAAAGAACACAGGAATAGCTATGGAAAGAATGAAGTGGCCGAGCCAAACTGAAAACTACACCCAGGTGTGGATGTGTCTGGTGGTGAAAGAAAACTCTGATGCTCTAAAGAAAACTGCAACCTCAGTCTTATAACCATAAAGAACTGAATTCTGTCAATAACTACAGTAAACTGGGGAGAGCTCCTGAGCCTCAGGAAATCACAGCAGTGGCCAACACCTTGAGTTAGCTGGATGGGATCTGAGCAGAGATCCCAGCTTTGCCACACCCAGACTTCTGTTGGACAGAAGTGAATTAATACAGGGGCTTTGCTTGAAGCTGCGGGGTTTGTGGTAATTCATTATGTGCCAACAGAAAACCACTACATTGCATGTGTCATTGAATTGTTCCTTCTTATTGATGAGTGTATGAGTTATTATTGTGAGCTGTGTGCTGGGATGAGTCACTTGTGTCTGACTTTATGATCCTATGGATTGTAACTGGCCAGTCTCTTCTGTCCATAGGATTCTCCAGAATACTGGAGTGTGTTGCCCTTCCCTCATCCAGGAGATCTTACAGACCCAGGTCTCCTGCATTGTAGGCAGATTCTTCATCACTGTGCCACCTGGGAAGCCACAAGTTACTATTACTGCATAATAAATCACCAACAATTTAGTGTCTGAAAACAGCACATGTTTATTATTTCAGAGTTTCTCTGGGTCAGCAATCTGGGCGTGGTTTATATGAAAAATCCTCTGATTCATGGTTGCTTACAAGCCTGCAGAGTGTCAGCCAGCACTGGAGTTGCATCTGAAAGTTAACATGCCCAACCCCTACCCCTACATATCAGAACTGAGTACAAAATTATAGCCTTTATCTCACATAAATGAGAATCCACTTATTCTGGATTTTGAATGAATTTCTCTCTCCTACCTTTTTTTCTCATTTCCATCTTTTCCTTCTTCAGTGCTTTTCTAAGGTCATTTCTTCAAGACTTTTCAATGTTGCTCTAAGAGAATTTTTCCTCTAGTCTACTCTGCACATTCAAAACCTCTTCCCAGTATTTGCATTTCTTTAGTACCTCCCCCAGTCTCATACTGTCTCCTCTCTCCTCTCAATCAATTTATTAAGCTTATCCTAGTGACTCTACTGTCATTTAGATGTGAATGTTTGCAAGTAAGCAATATGCCAAAGTAATGCCACCCAATAGATGTTTTTCTTTCACTTCAAACCCAAATATTTAGATGTTGACTGTACTTGAATATTCCTTTGATTACTAGTTAGGATTTCTATATTATATTATAGATCCAACCTTATTGTAGCAAAATGCAAAGCAGGTTTAAGTTTATATTTAACAGATCTATTCAAAATGTGAATGAAGACTGGTCTGAGTAAGTGGGAACCACGTTGCACTCACTGATAATGCTCTGGTCTGCTCTGGTTTCAGTATTTTCTTTATGCATGCTAAGGTGGAGCAAGGATTGTTGATAAAGTTGTGCAGCAGTTTAAAAATATTGCTTTGTCCTGTAAATACTCTCTAAGCTCCAGCACTGGACTATTTCTTTCATCAGGGTATTAATTCACAGTACTGGACTATTGCTGTCATCAGTGTATTATTTCACACACAAAAAAACAAATACATATGCAAATAAACTTTACTTGCAAAGATGCCTTTGATACTGTATCGAATCTTAATATTTCCAATTTAGTCTTATCTGGAAATGAACAAAAATGAGGATTAAAAGCTCATCACACCTTTACAATAGCTGTTTCTAATATAACTGAAAACATTGAGGCATAATCTATGAAACAAGCAGTAGTAGGTAGGTTGTATATCCCATTTCCCTTCCAGAGTCTTTCCCTAAACACATTAGTGACCACAAATAATAAAGCATCATATACATGCATTGTTTCTCAGCTTTTATACATTTTAAAGGAACACAGTAAAAGTCCCATATTGTAGAATTTGCTCCTTGGAAGGAAAGCTATGACAAACTTATTTAGCATATTAAAGGGAAGAGACATCACTTTTCTGACAAGGGTCTATATAGTCAAAGCTATGGTTTTCCCAGTAGTCATGTATGGATGTGAGAGTTGGACTGTGAAGAAGGCTGAGTGCCAAAGAATTGAGGCTTTTGAACTGTGGTGCTGGAGAAGACTCTTGAGAGTCCCTTGGATTGGAATGACACCAAATAAGTCAATCCTAAAGGAAATCAATCCAGAATATTCACTGGAAGGACTAACGCTGAAGCTGAAGCTCCGATACTTTGGCCACCTGATGTGAAGAGCCAACTCATTAGAAAAGCCCCTGATGCTGGGAAAGGTTGAAGGAAAAAGGAGAAGAGGGTAGCAGAGGATAAGATGGTTAGATAACATCGTCATGAGTTTGAACAAACTCTGAGAGATAGTGAAGGACAGGGACGCCTGGGATGCTGCTATCCATGGGATCTCAAAGAGTCAGACATGACTTAGTGACTGAACAACAAATTGTAGAGCATCGCATAAGCCTCAGGCAAACTATATAATAGCACTAACTGGTTGTGATAATAAAACCATCCCAGAATCATGATTATTAGTAAAAACAAACAAAATAAAAATTATGCAGACTAATGAGATAAACTTTATCAGAAGTGTCTACTCTCCTTTTAAACAGCAAAAAGAAAGCAATGCAGAAAACTTTAAACATAACCACTGATTCTGGAAAAGGCAGAAGAATGTTTTAGGTACTCATTCCTACACCAAGGTCATCTGCTTTTCTCCAACACTCAATCCTAATTAAAGGTAAATGAATACATCCAGTGACAGTAAACTGGTGCCTAGCTGGCCTCGATCTCCCAAGGGCCAGAGGAAGAACACCTGCAACAGCAGATAAAATGTGTTAGATTTGCTGAGCCTATGGAAAGACAGAATATGCCAAAGTGTAAAAAACTGTCTTTGAATGTGAAGTGGCAAGCTGCTTATTCCCATAACGGTGAGGATTGTGTCTAAATTAATCCTGCCCCTGGCATGAACTGTAGAGAATCAGATACTTTTCCAAGTGTGACTGTTACTGATATAGCTAAACTGATGCAACATCCAGGACAAAGGATTTAGGTTGAACAGTTTAAATAATTTGCACATTTTAGGATTTAAATAGGAGTTGGCAATTTGTTTCTATAAGAGGAGAGATGGTAAATATTTTAGACTTGATGAGCCATACGCTGCCACAACTACAGAAATCTGCTGCTGAAGTAGAACAGCAGCAACTGATCATACGTAGAATAATGGGTGTGGTTGCACAGCTGCATTAACTATTAACAGCTCCTGCCCCAAGTACTAAACATCAGTCTACCTGAGCTGAGCCAAGCGTGGCTCTTGGGGAGTAAGAATGAAAGTGGTAGATGATGAGGATTATTGTCAAAAGGACAGGCTAAAATCTAGCTTTTGCTAATAAACATCTCTCCAGGAGAAAAACTTGCTGGCAATGCAAAGGAAGCATCAATACAAATTCCATAGGACTCCTTCCAACTAGACTACTGCACTCAGCCTCCACTCCATCCATAGTGATTTTACAACTTTCACGGCATGTAAAAATAAAGGGAGTGTTCACTTAGCAAAGGGAATGAACTAGATATCTCCTACACATTGAGAATTGAATACATTGCTTCTCATAGCAATGTTTAGTGGTAGATGATGAGGATTATTGTCAAAAGGACAGGCTAAAATCTAGCTTTTGCTAATAAACATCTCTCTAGGAGAAAAACTTGCTGGCAATGCAAAGGAAGCATCAATACAATTTCCACAGGACTCCTTCCAACCAGACTACTGCACTCAGCCTCCACTCCATCCATAGTGATTTTACAACTTTCACGGCATGTAAAAATACAGGGAGTGTTCACTTAGCAAAGGGAATGAGCTAGGTATCTCCTACACATTGGGAATGGAATACATTGCTTCTCATAGCAATGTTAAAATATTTCAATAAATTAAATAAAGTTGGATTCTGATCCATACACTAGATCAGTGGCTGTCAACTGGGAGTGATGTGGCAATGTATGCAGACAATTTGGGTTGTCATGACTGGAGAATGGTCACTACTGGCATCTTGTAGCTTGAGGCCAGGGATGCTGCTGGACATCCAACATGCACATGTGGTCAGCCCCCCACAACAAAGGGCTCAGCATGTCAGTCATGCAGTCGTATCCAACTCTTCACGATCCCATAGCCTGTAGCCTGCCAGGCCCCCCTGTCCATGGAATTCTCCAAGCAAGAATACTGGAGTGGGTAGCCATTCCCTTTTCCAGGGGATCTTCCCNCCCCCACAACAAAGGGCTCAGCATGTCAGTCATGCAGTCGTATCCAACTCTTCACGATCCCATAGCCTGTAGCCTGCCAGGCCCCCCTGTCCATGGAATTCTCCAAGCAAGAATACTGGAGTGGGTAGCCATTCCCTTTTCCAGGGGATCTTCCCAAGCGAGAGATCAAATCCGGGTTTCCTGCACTGCAAGCAGATTCTTTACCATATGAACCACCAGGGAAGCCAAAAAAGGGTTGTTCTGTTGTTCTTTAGTTGCTCAGTTGTGTCAGACTCTTCATGACTCCATGGACTGTAGCCACCAGGCTCCTGTGTCCATGGGATTCTCCAGGCAGGAACATTGAAGGGGGTTGCTGTTTCCTGCCCCCAGGGATCTTCTGACCCAGGGATCGAACCCCCATCTGTTGCATTTCCTGCATTAGCAGGCGGATTCTTTACCAACTGTGCCACCTGGAAAACCCCAACAAAGGACTATCCAGCCCCAAATGTTACCAAATCCAAACTTGCACCACTTGCAACATGGCAGCCCAATAAGTTGAGAGATGAGTTGTTAGGAAAAAGAATACAAGTTATTTGGAAAGCCACAGACTGAGAAGATGGTGGACTAGTGTCCCACAGAACCATCTTCCCCAAGTTAGCATTCAGGCTTCTTTTATACTAAAAAGGGAGGATAAACTGTTGGTTGCTACAAACTTCTCAGTGCCAGAATCCTTCTTCCTTACAGCTGCCCAAGTAGGTTTGGTCAGGATGTTCCTATAAACCTCTAACATGGTGGATGTTACTCTGTTTTGAAATTTTTATCTCTGTATGATGGAAATACCTCTAGAGATCAGAGCCTTGCAGATAGACTGTGCTCTATAATTCAGTCTATAAGCAACATTTGTAACTTGTAGCAAGAGCAATAGAATACAAAGGTTACAGTGAAAGAAACAGATCCCTGGTGGCTCAGTCAGTAAAGAATTTACCTGCAATGCAAGAGACTTGAGTTTGATCCCTGGGCTGGGAAGACCCTCTGGAGGAGGGCATGGCAACCCACTCCAGTATTCTTCCCTGGAGAATCCCATAGACAGAGGAGCCTGGCAGATTACAGTCCTACAGTACATAGGGTCACAAAGAGTCAGACATGACTGAGTGACTAACACACACATTACTAAAATATCAATAGTACCAAGGTGGAGAAACTTTGTGCTGTTACTTTAATAAATTCCTCCTTTAGTAAATGTAATTATAAAAAACACAAAATATATTTTCTGGAGAAATGTTGGAGCTGTCACCACATAAAATGTTGTAAGAGCAAAAGACTTCCAAATAATTTACTGACAGAATCCTCCTGAAAATATTTTGCTCTTTCATATTAATGCAAGAAATGAAAGAACGTCTCTTAATTTTAGATTTGAATGTAGTATCTTTCAGAACATAATTTGAAACAAGTTTGCTTTGAATTTGGAGTGTTTTGTAGTTTAATTTTCTAACACTGACATTGGTTATAAATTTAGGTATATTTAGGTTTTGTAGTATGTGTGTGTCTGACAGAATCCTCCTGAAAATATTTTGCTCTTTCATATTAATGCAAGAAATGAAAGAACGTCTCTTAATTTTAGATTTGAATGTAGTATCTTTCAGAACATAATTTGAAACAAGTTTGCTTTGAATTTGGAGTGTTTTGTAGTTTAATTTTCTAACACTGACATTGGTTATAAATTTAGGTATATTTAGGTTTTGTAGTATGTGTGTGCGGGGAAGGCAATGTCACCCCACCCCAGTACTCTTGCCTGGAAAATCCAATGGATGGAGTAGCCTGGTGGGCTGCAGTCCATGGGGTCGCTGACAGTCGGACAGACTGAGCGACTTCACTTTCACTTTTCTCTTTCATGCACTGGAGAAGGAAATGGCAACCCACTCCAGTATTCTTGCCTGGAGAATCCCAGGGATGGGGGAGCCTGGTGGGCTGCCGTCTATGGGGTCACACAGAGTTGGACACGACTGAAGTGACTTAGCAGCAGCAGCAGCAGTATGTATGTGACATAGTCTGAAATTGCATCAAGCTCAAATGATAATTTACCTGGTTGATATTGACAATTGGAACTTTAGAAGAGAGATGCTTTAAAGGACGTGATAAAATAAGAACAATACTCTTGTAAAGTTGCAAAGGAATTAGTGGGGTCTTAGAACTGCCTAGAAACTGTATGCTTTTCTGTCAGGAAAGCAGGAGCTAAGATATGGTTGAGGCTGGGCTGACAGAATCAGGTCAAAATGTTCTGTTTCATTTTGATCTGTCTTAATATGGAGTTCCTCGGATGGAGCTAAACCTATATAACTCTCAGTCTGAGGAAAAGAAAAACACTCCAGCAGACTCATGGAGTTTCTCAATAACTAAACTTAGTATGTTAATCAAGGTTGACTTAAAATGACCAGAAGCTGTTGAAATTTACTAAAATATGCAAATTACTCAATAACCATTGACTTAGGAAGTAGGAACTAATCAATAAATTATCTCTTGAACAAAAATGAAATCAAACAAGCTGGTTATTTGCAGCATTTAAAAGAAAATTCTTGCTATTAGATAATCTTTTTTTTTTTTTTTTAAGTTTACTTTATCCCAAACTCCCAAACATCTAACCCCCTCCCAACTCCAACCACATTTCCCACTGGTAACCATAAGTTTCTTCTCTGTGAGTCTGTTTCTGTTTTATAAATCACTTCATTTGTATCTTTTTGCCTTTTTATATTGTTCATGTGGTTCTCATGGCAAGAATACTGAAGTGGGTTTCCATTCCCTCCTCCAGGATCATAAGGAAGGCAGAGAGCTAAAGAATTGATTCTTTCTAATTATCGTGCTGGTCCCATCACTTCATGGGGAAAGAGTGGTTGACTTTTTCTGGGTTCCAAAATCACTCCAGATGGTGATTGCAGCCATGAAATTAAAAGACATTTACTCCCTGGAAGAAAAGTTATGACCAACCTAGACAGCATATTCAACAGCAGAGACATTACTTTGCCAACAAAGGTCTGTCTAGTCAAGGCTATGGTTTTCCAGAGGTCACGTATGGATGTGAGAGTTGGACCATAAAGAAACCCGAGCACTGAAGAATTGATGCTTTTGAGCTGTGGTGTTGCAGAAGACTCTTGAAAGTCACTTGGACTGCAAGGAGATCCAGCCAGTCCATCCTAAAGGAGATCAGTCCTGGGTGTTCATTAGAAGGAATGATGCTGAAGATGAAGCTCCAATACTTTGGCCACCTGATGCGAAGAGCTATCTCATTGGAAAAGACCCTGATGCTGGGAATGGTTGAGGGCAGGAGGAGAAGGGGATGACAGAGGATGAGATGGCTGGATGGCATCACCGACTCGATGGACATGGGTTTGGGTGGACTCCGGGAGTTGGTGATGGACAGGGAGGCCTGGTGTGCTGCGGTTCATGGGGTCACAAAGAGTTGGACATGACTGAGCAACTGAACTGAACTGAACTATGGTGACGGAAAAGGCTCTTGAGAGTCATTTGGACAGTAAGGAGATCATACCAGTCAGTCCCAAAGGAAATCAACACTGAATAGTCATTGGAAGGACTGATGCTGAAGCTGAAGCTCCAATACTTTGGCCACCTGATCTGAACAGATGATGTGAACACCTGACAGGAACATTGGAAAATACCCTGATTGAAGGCAAAAGAATAAGGCGACAGAGAATGAGATAGTTTGATGGCATCATCACTGACTTGGGCAAACTCTGGGAGATAGTGAGGGCCAGGGAAGCCTTCCATGCTGCAGTTCATGGGATTGCAAAGAGTCAGACACAACTTAGCAAATGAATAACTCATTTGTATCATGTATTTTTAAAGCCCACATATTGATAATATCTTATGATATTTGTCCTCTCTGTTTGACTTATTTCACTTAGTACAATAATCTCCAGGTCTTTGATTGACATGTTACCTCTGCTATGCTAAATATAAAATGTCTTTCCACAAAAAAAAAAAAAGTTTACTTTAGAATAGCTTTAGATTAAGAAAAAAATGGAAACATAGTACAGAGAGTTCCAGTATATCTCGTATCTGTTTTCCCCTATTATTACTTAATTACATTAGTACATTACATTAGTTAACAGTAGTTCTTTCTGCAGGGTGATTGGAAGGGCACAAAATGAGACTTTGAGAGGTGTGTGATGTTCTATTTCTTGGCTTGAATTATCGTTCCTTGATTTTTTTCATTTTGTGATAAATGAGTTCACTGTACACATTAACATTTTTTTAGTTTGATATTTATTTTTTAAAGTTAAGAAAGCAATTTTTCTTCAATAGAACTTTGTGCACATGGAATATAATTCAGGGTCTGAATATCCTGAATATCCTGCCTATACTGCATATTCTTAGTAAGAACCTCTTGCCATAATTCCACCTGGAGTACTTATTTTCCTTACTCTGTAAACTCCTTGAAATAACACCATTAAAGATCTTTCTTTCTTCACTCATCTCAATGTGTTGCTATTTTTGTTTGTAGACTATAAAAGTTATGTTTCTAGTCATAGTTTCCTATTTACCTACCATTGCATATTGTTAAATGTCTTTGTGTTGAGCTCATTCGTTTGAAAGGATTAATTTCACTTCACAGAATTAAAAATGGCCAAGGTTTGTTTAAACATATCATGAGGCCATTTGTTAAATGATTTGTTATCATGATTTGTTAAAACATATCATGAGGCCATTTGGGCTTCTCTGGTGGCGCAGATGGTAAAGAATCTGCCTGCAATGTAGGGGTTGATGCCCAAGTGAGGAAGAGCCCCTGGAGAAGGGAATGACAGCCCACTAGAGCATGCTTGTCTGGAGAGCTCCATAGGCAGAGGGGCCTGGAGGGCTACAGTCCATGGGGTCACAAAGAGTCTCACTGAGCGACTAATGCACGCTTGAGGCCATTAAAGGCACGTGTTATACATGCTGAAAAAACAGCTGCTGCTGTTCCTTCTGCTCATGTTGGTGGGGAGAAAAGGAGCACAGGTTAAGTGCAAGGAGGTAGGAAGTCTTCCAAGGGCGTGCCTGAGGAATGCCTCTGGGTGGTGGAAGCCACTGATCTCTCATTTTATTGCATCAAGAGTACAAGCCAAATGTTTGTTCCAATGCTAGACAGCACGAAAAGGATATTACTTAGAAATGGAAGAGAAAGGGTAGATAGGACATGGTTTGTAGGGAAAGAAATGATGACAAAGAGATCTGTTTTTAAATGTCTCATGGAATTTTACTATAAAAACCCCCATCACCTCTTCAAACAAAATATTCAGTAAAATATCCATTTTTATTATTGGCATTTTTTAATTGGATATTTTTTCACCAGCATAATGATCTCTGTTTCCAAGTCAAGAAGCTGGCAATAAAATATGCTTGTGAGCAGCGCCCAGGATCTTGGATATAACTACAAAGAACGCAGTACAAAAATATTCCTTAAAATGCATCAAAATAAGAGGCCTAGATTTTAAATCCTAAATCAATTGCTTGGAAACTCTAGAACTCACTGGCTAGCCAACAGTAAATTATCTAGCTTTCAAAAGAAGGAAATAAAAGTTTTTTGCTTCTTCTTAGTTCATAGCTCCTTCTTAGTTCATAGCCTTGTTTACAGAGTTCTTTATTCTATGAAATTTTCAAATTCTGCTTTAAAAATATTTTTATTTTCAATCTCATCATGCTCAAAAATTACTTAAAACTAAAAATAAAACCTTAATGGGACCTTTTCTAGAAATCATGGGTTTAGATTACCTATCAAAAGATCCAGGATGGTTCACTTGGCTTTTTCTGAATCTCATATTTCTCAATAATTCTGGGCAAACATTACAAATTCAGATTATTTTTTCCAATTAAATTTCTAAGTAAGCTCTCTTTTGTCTGAGACAAAATTATCACTGTGAAAATTTAAAGTAAGACAAACTCTCTTAAACATTAAAATGCAGATTAATAAATTGTTGGCATATTTTAAGTTAGAGGGTTTTTTTTTTTTTTTTTGGCTTACTGTGACCATGGATTCTTTGGGGAATCAAAACTTCTTTAGCCTCAGTAGAGAGCTTTTTATGGTAAATCAAAGCTTACTGACCTTCGTTGAGCCTTCTTTCTTAGGAATGTGAATGATTTGGCAGTTTGAAATTAAGGGTTATATCTATACACTTTTTAGTGATTATTATCATGTTTTCTGAGGTCTAAGATGACAGATAAATGTATTGTTACTTGGAAGCATTTAATTTGTTCTTGTTTTCTTATTTTCAGAAGCAAATGTCTCGCTGGAGACCTCACAATATGTTAAATAGTATGTATCCATATTAAATTACTTGAGAATTTAATTAATTTATGAGTCAACCTTGCC
Source organism: Oreotragus oreotragus (assembly GCA_006410675.1). Classification (NCBI taxonomy): domain Eukaryota; kingdom Metazoa; phylum Chordata; class Mammalia; order Artiodactyla; family Bovidae; genus Oreotragus; species Oreotragus oreotragus. Next base: position 100,427 of record SJYX01015270.1, on the reverse strand, counting down.
ATAATATTTACTTGCTTCTCTCATTTTAGTAGTAAGTCTAGGAAAAAAGACAAATCTATATATTCCAGGAAATAAGAAACAGTTTGCTTTAGAATGTATCAGGTTTTGCCTCAGTTCTTTAAATAAGCTTTTAAAAATACAATAGTGAAAAATCAATAGTTATTATTTTAACCTATATTGAAAAAAAATAAAAATGCCACATGATTGTTCTAATTTTAAAGTGTTTACTTGGTCTTTTCTGGCCATCCTAAATCTATCCATAACTAAAGAGCCAGTCTGACCCATCTCCCCACTCCTGGGCAGCTGGCCACACTCATACAGTATATTCAATATAGCAATCTTCCTGGTCTATGTCTTTTCTCTTTAACTAGAGGGCAACAACAATTTTTTTTTTAATATCTGCTGTATCATCTACCATGTCTTGAATATTTTTTCCTCAGCAATGTACACAATAAAATGAATACTTTTTCATCTGTTCTGTGGCACAAATCTTCCTCTCTGATGACACCAAGATGATGTTATGCCATGTCTAAATGAATCTCTACGTGTCAAGAAAATCCAAAGAGTCTGGGTGTGTGCCTGCTTAGTCACTTCAGTCATGTTCAGCTCTTTGCAACTCTATGAACTATAGCCTGCCAGGCTCCTCTTTTATGGGATTCTCTAGGCAAGAATACTGGAGTGGGTTGCCACGCCCTCTTCTCATAGAGTCTAGTACCCTTGTACTAGACTTAAGATATGTTGCTTAAGATAGATCTCTCTTTAATTAATTCAGTCCAAAAAGTGTTTATTGAATACCTACTGTATGCAGGACAAATGTAGATAGAGAATAGAACTCACAGAAGTTTCAGCTTTCATAAAGTGTTTCTAGTAGTCAGGAATGGATGTGAGAGTTGGACTATACAGAAAGCTGAGTGATGAAGAATTAGTGCTTTTGAACTGTGGTGTTGGGGAAGAGTCCCTTGGACGGCAAGGAGATCCAACCTGTCCATCCTAAAGGAGATCAGTCCTGAGTGTTCTTTGGAAGGACTGATATTGAAGCTGAAACTCCAATACTTTGGCTACCGAAGAGTTGATTCATTTGAAAAGACCCTGATGCTGGGAAAGATTGATGGCAGAAGGAGACGACAGAGGATGAGATAGTTTGATGGCATCACCGACCCAATGGACATGAGTTTGGGTAAACATGGGTTGGTGATGGACAGGGAGGTCTGGCATGCTGTGATTTATGGGGTCACAAAGAATTGGACATGACTGAGTGACTGAACTGAACTAACAGCTTACATACTAGTGGGAAGCAGATAATAAGTAGGAAGAGAAGTGTGTGTGTGTGTGTGAATATGAAAGTGCAGACATGAAATTTTAGTATACCTGAGAGGAAAGCATTCTGGGAAGCAAGTGCGAAGGTTCTGAGTGAAGAGTGTGAAGGCAGATCAAGGAAGACGTTACAGAGTTAATAGGGAGCCAGGGATGTCAGTCCTTAGAAAGTATTAGATTATAATAAGAAGCCAGTGGAAAATCTTGAGCAAAAAGGACATGATCTATAATTCTGTGAGATTCAGTACTCCACTTTTCTTCCTTTTGTCCCTTGTTGTACATCCTAAAATGATATCAATATATAATCCATATATGTGACAATCTGTCTATTCATATCATGTTTCATATATGTATAACTGAGAATAACCTTATACACATGGAGGAATAAGAAAACTTCCTCTTCCATGACCACTGCCCAAATTGAGAAACTAATCTTTAGATAACTGAAGGCTTTGAGTTTACACAGGTTTACATCAATATTTTTTGTTGTTGTTCATTCACTCAGTTGTGTTCGACTCTTTGCAACTCCTTGGACTACAGCATGTCAGGCTTCCCTGTCCTTCACTCTCTCCTGGAGTCTGCTCAAAGTCATGTTCAGTGAGTTAGGGATGCCACCCAACTAGCTCATCCTGTTACCCCCCGATCCTCCTGCCCTCAGTCTTTTCATACATCAGGGGCTTTTTCAGTTATTTGGCTCATCACATCAGGTAGACAAATTATTGGAGCTTCAGCTTCAGCATCAGTCCTTCCAATGAATATTCAGGGTTGATTTCTTTTAGGATTGGCTTGTTTTATCTCTTTGCAGTCCAAGGGACAAGAGTCTTCTCCAACATCAAATTCAAAAGCATCAGTTCTTCAGTGCTCAGCCTTTTTTAAGATTCAACTCTCACATTTGTACATGACTACTGGAAAAACATGTGAAAAATGCTATTTTAAATTAATGTATGGTTTATTTACAATATTATACTCATTTCAGATGTACAGAAAACATGTTAATATTTAAACAGAAATATTTCCAGAGACATTTTGAAAGTAAGCAAATGGATTTTTAAAATTATTTTTCTGATTATTTGCATGCTCCTTTTCCATGCATATGTTAAAATTTAAAAACAGAAAGGAATCTTGTCTAAAATATATTCTAATGTATGTGTCCTCAGCATCTAATCAGGGTTTAAGTGAATCACTTTCACAGTTGTGTAATTATCAGAAAAACAAAGCAAACAAAAACAAAACAAAAAATCCACAAAACCCAAAGAAACATTTCATTATAGAATTAGGAATTATATTTACCTATTGCAATATTTTCTTTGTTTACAAATTTTAAATATTTTTTCATTATGAGAGAAATTACTAAGCAAAAATAAAGCCTTAAGTTTTCAAGATGTGTTATTCCAAGGCTGATTTTTCATTCACAAATATGATCCTCATATAGGTAATCAATGAATTAATAAATTTACACAAGTTGTGTTATAAACTAAAAGAGGCTTTCTGTTTAACCTATTCGGAAATGTTCCCATCACTTTATTCTGACTGTATCTTACTAGTTTGTGGGAAATTTTTACCTGTTTCCATGTGGTTCTCAGGTGGTTGTTGATAGTAAAGCAGGTGTGACCTAACCTGAAACAAACATCTATTTCCATAAACATTATGTTTAGTACAAGTGTCACTAAGCAACTCAAACTAAAGTAATTGAAATTCTTTATTTGAATTGCCTGCATTCTTTACAGAGGTGTAGCTTTATTTTCTTTTCTCTTTAGGAGCTTAAATTGTATAATTCTGGAGTAATCTGCTTGGCAGAAGGAAACAGTGAGAACAAGAGAAACCAGTACAGATGAGAAGATTTACAGACACATATAAAAAAGTCAAAGAACAGAGAAGGAGACAGACAGATTGTGAGAGAGAAATACAGAAGAAAAGAAAGACATTTATTTTCTCAGTTCTAACCTATTCTACTGTCTCCCTCAGCTACAAATACAAATAAAACTCTTTGTATTTAAAGAAATTTGAGAAGAATTTATGTTATCTACAACCAAAAGAAAGCTGAGATCAAAATTAATACTAGAAGAGTTGTGGGAAAAAGAAGACCCTAAAGTGGAAAACTGGCTGAAGTCGAAGTGGACTGAGTTACAATGTTGATTTCACCATCCCAGGATGGAAATTGGCAGCCTTTGTTACACAAGAAGCAGATTGAAAAGTCACCTGTCAAATCTTTGAGTTTCATGTGGTTACTGAGGCTGGACATATGGGAGACTTGCTGGGAAATATCTGAATTCTAGGAATAGATTTAAATCCTTGCCTTCAGCAAGGTCCTAAATAAATGCCACAAGATTTTGTGTAAACTGGCTCATTCAAAATTAGAAATGGCATAGTCATTTTGAGTTTAAAAGATGGGTATGGTCAGTCCAGAGATAGTTTCTGAAATTTTCTAGAAAAAAAGTAAATGATGATAGCTTTTAATTTGCCTTAGATTGAAAGTCTTTAACACGTAGAAGTCAAGCCATACAAGGTTTTGTTTCTGCTTTTTGGAGATAGTGTCTCTGAAAGGGTTGAGAGGAAGCTTATGCTGTTTGTTGCCCAGTTCCAACCTCTAGTTTTTAGTTCTTGATTTTATTTTTAGCTATTTCATTATTCTTCCCTGTCATGTTCATAACAAAATTCCATTTTTCCTTAACTCAAGCTGAGCAATATTTCATTGCTCACATCCAGAAGTGACTAAAATAAGGTAAGATGTTATTATAGCTAATGAGTGCTGTATAGTTTGATAAATGCCTTACATAGAGCTGCTGCTGCTGCTGCTAAGTCACTTCAGTCGTGTCTGACTCTGTGTGACCCCATAGACAGCAGCCCACTAGGCTCCTCTGTCCCTGGGATTCTCCAGGCAAGAATACGCCATTTCCTTCTCCAATGCATGAAAGTGAAAAGTGAAAGTGAAGTCACTCAGCCATGCCCAACTCTTCGCGACCCCATGGACTGCAGCCTACCAGGCTCTTCTGTCCATGGGATTTTCCAGGCAAGAGTGCTGGAGTGGGTTGCCATTGCCTTCTCCGTACATAGAGCTAGTCATAGAAAATTAATTCTGAGATTCCTCAGAGATCATTGAGACCAATGTCCTCTTAGATATAGTTCAGTAAATTGACCTTGGAGATGGTCCATTAGCTTGTGATTTCAAAAAGAATCCATCTGGCTATATTGGATAAGTGAAAGTGAAGACGCTCTGTCATGTCTGACTCTTTGCAACCCCATGGACTGTAGCCTACCAGGCTTCTCCGTCCATGGATTATTCAGGCAAGACTACTGGAGTGGGTTGCCATTTCCTTCTCCAGGGGATCTTCTTGACCCAGGGAATGAACTGGGGTCTCCCGCATTGCAGGCAGATGCTTTACCATCTGAGCCACCAGGAAAGTCTGCTAATACCTAATGTGGCATTAGAAGGAGAAATTTGGAGGGGTGAAATACAAGTCCATGGTCCAGACTATAATAAAGTCTGAGAACTGATTCTTTCTTTCTTTCTTTTAATATTCAATGCTGTTATGTGATTTAATCCTTATCAAAGTCCCTAAAGTGTCATGATCTAGACTACCTCACACCTTCTACAGAAGAGAGGAGATGAGAAGCAGGCTGTGTAGCCTAACATTAGCACACATTTCCTGCTCTGGGCATCCATGCTCTTCCCTCACCTTCTCTCTGTAACCACCAAACTGAACCCTCCAAACAAGGCTATGGTTGTTTCCCTTAAGACCCACCAGAAGGAACATACTAGACAAACATTCCTTTAGAATTTCGTGGCAAAGTTGGCCCAAACAAAGTAAGGATCATGGGTGAGGAGAAAGATAATAAGGTCAGCCTAAGGAGAAGACATCTTGGAAGAGGCTACTGTGGAAGTAAGAGGAGAGTCTGCTGTTGATGGTGGCTAAGGAGGGGCTGGCCCTAGATCTCTTGAGAAGTAACAACATCATGAAATAGATTCTGTGAAAACCTAGTTGGCTAAGGGAAGAGCTAGTAGGCTAGGTGGAGAGTGAGTCATGGCTGGAGGGCAGGAGAGTAGGGGGCAGTGAGGAGCTCTGCTGAGAATGGTGGACATGATAGTTCTGCCCTGGAACTGGGGGTCGTGATGGGTTAGGGGGTGGCCATAAGTGAGTCTGAGGAACTGTGATCAGGTCAGCTCACAGGAGCCTGAAACAGAGTCTCTAGGCCCCATTAAATGTCTAAGAGAGTCCTAAGGGGTTTGTAAAAGGGTATGCTAGGATGGAGGACCCATGCCAGAACCCCTGAAGAGACTGGAGGGCTGAAATGGTGCCTGTGGAAGAAACCATACGTGGGGTCTAGTGGGAACCTGGTGGGCAGCGATTGGGTGTCTGGGAGGCTGGGGGGCTGACCTCTTCATAGAGTATCTCTGCTGGGGTGGGGCAAGGCAGCACCACAGGAGCCAAAGAGAAAACTGAGACATAGGCATGACGAGGCAACAGGATCGCTGAGCAGCTTGGGCGAGTCTTACCTCGGGGTCCACCAAGCGGCCATCGCAGCACCCTCCTCTTCAGAGGAAGCCATCTGGGAACTTACAAACCAAAGGCAGATCAAATTAACAAACTAAAATGTCCATATATTAATGTAAAATGGGAGATGAACATTGATTGTGACAGTCATCTAAAAAGGTACTTAACTGCTTGTGTATTCTTTGGTCATACAAAAATATTACCTAATTCTTTGTTGAGAGAGGCTTTATATAATGACATCCCAGTGGCAACAAGCATACTGAGTACGCAGACCTTGGTTTCTACATACTATTGTCTGCTAAATACATCATATGTGGCTGATTCTGGGACTGAGTCTGGGAAATACAAGATGAGCCTGGAGTGCCTTGTGGTTATAGAAAGCAAAAAAAGAGCTCCAAAAAAAAGGGGGGGGTGGATAATTGCCAAAAGGACAAAGGAGCAACTTGAAAAATCCCAGGTGTCAAAGCAACAAAAAATGTCAGCAATAATGTAGTGTGTGCCTGCATGCTCAGTTGCTTCAGCTGTATCCAACTCTTTGCAACCCTATGGACTGTAGCCCACCAGTCTTCTCTGTCCATGGGGTTCCCCAGCCAAGAATACTAGAGTGGGTTGCCATGTCCAGGGACCAAACCCAAGTCTCCTGCATTTCCTGTGGATTCTTTATCATTGAGCCATGGGGGGAAAGCCCAGGTAATGAGGTATTGGATTATAAACCAAAGTGTAAAATAAACATTCATGACTCCATATTGATATAAATAAATGACTGATAAGTAAACAGGAGAAGAATCAAATCTCTCTTAAAGAATATATCCAAAGAATTTATATAGGTTCTTTCTCTTACATGTGGTTGAACTTTATTCCCATCCCACCTCCTAAACTTCAGGGTAGGCTAGACTTAATCACTTGTCTCCAAAACAGAGTAGGAAATAGGAAAAATAACTATTTTTCAGTGCAAAAACCTGGCAAATGGTACCTTCATCAAGTGATAAAAGTTAACATTGTTAGTGATTTCATGTGGATATCATGTAAGAGTGCTTACACCTCATCTAGTTGGCATTGAAAAAAAAAAAATAGATCCTATTTTCAGGTCAGTAAGAGAGGCAAAGTTGTGGACTTGTGGACACGCAGGATGGGGGACCAAGGAGAGGAAGATGAATTGAGAGAGTAGCATTGACGTATAGGTATGATAATGTGTAAAATAGACAGTAGGAAGCTGCTATGTAACTGACTCTGTCATGGCCTAAAGGGGTGGAATGAAAGGGTGGGAGGGAGGCTCAAGAGGGAGGGAGTTTGTGAATACTGATTCAAGACATTGTACAGCAGAAACATTATAAGGCAATCATATTTCAACTAAAAAGAAACAAACAGAACACTAGTCTAATTATGAGAAAAACACAAAAGCATCTCAGCTGGGAGGACACTGTGTGGGATATCTGGTGAATACTCCTCAAAAAGCTCATGAAAAAGAAAAAAAAAGTAGAGTAACAGTCATAGGCCAGAGAGAGATTAAGAAGACTTGGCAATTAAATGCTCCTGCTGCTGCTGCTGCTGCCAAGTCGCTTCAGTCGTGTCCGACACTGTGCGACCCCATAGACAGTAGCCCACCAGGCTCCCCCATCCCTGGGATTCTCCAGGCAAGAATACTGGAGTGGGTTGCCATTTTCTTCTCCAATGCATGAAAGTGAAAAGTGAAAGTAAAGTCGCTCAGTCATGTCCGACTCTTCGCAACCCCATGGACGGTAGCCTACCAGGCTCCTCCCTCCATGGGATTTTCTGGGTGAAATCCGAATAAACTCTAGAGTTTAGTTAAGAAGTGAACAGTCATGTGCCAATGTCAGTGTCTTAGTTTGGACAAGTGTACAATGTAACACAAAATGTTAACCACTGGACCACTAGGGAAATTGGCTGAGGGGATATACAAGAGAACACTCTGCATGATCTTTGCAAATTTTATGTAAACTTAAAATTGTTCCAGAATAAATGTTCATTAAAAAAATAAAAGTATGTTGAATATTCTTAACAAATAGTTTCATTAATCTATGAACTGTCCTTTTTGACCATACGTTTTGTTAAATGTGATTGCATTTGGATAAAAATACATGGGAAACACCTCAATATGCTCTTCTCTTTAGCTGCTTCTTTTTCTGACACTACATAGAGAGTGCCAAACCTCTCCTGTCATCCCTTATTGTGGTCACAAGTAAACAATATGATCTGAAATTAGTATTGAATAGAAAGAGACAAGGGGGACATTGGCATTTCTATTTTCATAAATGCTAGCAGATGGAGAGTCAGGAGGTCTTTCCAGCCACAGCCAGTGGGTGGTTTCAGAGTTTGCTTCCCAGCGTGCTCTCTTTTGAATGATGGTGGCAAATTACATATGACTTTATTAAGCACCTTTCACTTTTTAGAAGAAAACTGCTTTTCATTAAGTGTAATATAATAATAGTTATATTTGTAATGACACAACCATTCATCATAAGAACCATATATTTTTTTTAGTTACTGTAGAAATCACCTTAGATTATGTGTTGAGCCTCTTGCAAAGTGGCAGTGCAACATAAATTGTCTCCAGTATGATTTTTTTCCAACTTGAGTGCAAAGTAAAAATAAAATCTAAGAACTCAAAAGCTCAAGTCACCATCTAGAAGAAATTTAGAGTAAAAACATTAATTAGAAATGTCTTTTATGAAGAATTTAGAGTTGAAAATATAGGGTAAGAGCTGCTTCTGAAATATGTTTGAACCTGGGAACTTAACCAGGTTTGTGAGGTAAAGAGATTCAAGATATAATTTTTATAAAAATCCAAGTAATATTAATAGCACTAGTACATGCATGCTAAATCACTTCAGTCATGTCCTACTCTTTGCAACCCTATGGACTATTGTCTGCCAGACTCCTCAGTCCATGGAATTCTCCAGGACTGAGAGTGAGTTGCCATGCCCTCCTCCATGGAATCTTCCTATCCAGGGATCAAATCAGCATCTCTTATGTCTTTTGCATTGGCAGGCAGGTTCTTTACCACTAGTGCCACCCGGAAAACCCAATAGCACTGGTACTTGGAGTAAAATCAAGTCTTTGTAGTAAAACTATTACAAAACTTATGCAATATTCTTAACTCTTAAAAATTGTGCTGCTGCTATTTTACTTATCTTNGGACGTGAGTCTGAGTGAACTCCAGGAGTTGGTGACGGACAGGGAGGCTTGGCCTGCTGCGATTCATGGGGTCGCAAAGAGTCGGACACGACTGAGAAAGTGAACTGAACTGAACTAATGATTGCTGTTTATGTACTATTAAAATGTTATCTTTGAATGGATTATGAATACTTGGGTAGTTTAGTTAGTGCTAGTCACTCAGTCGTGCCTGACTCTTTGCGACCCCATGGACTGCAGCCCACCAGGCTCCTCTGTCCATGAGATTTTCCAAACAAGGATACTGGAGTGGGTTGCCATTTCCTGGGATCGAACCCGGGTCTCCTGCACTGCAGGCAGATTCTTTACCGACTGAGCTACAAGGGAAGACCCAATCCCATGTCTTATATCCAGCTGTCTCTCTCACAGTGCTAGTATAGGGCTAAGAGCAATTAATATTTGGCTGAGCAGAAAAGCTATTTTAAAGCTATTATAAGACTCAGGAAGTTTTATAATTTATGAGTGAGAGCAGACATAGTTTCTTTCAAATTTTCATTTGAGATGCAGTCAAAGAATGGTCAAGATGAAGATTAAAAAAAATCAATGCCAGTCTGAGTAATTTTCCTTTCAAGTTAACCTATCAAAATAAGGACCTTGTTGTGATGAATATGTGCCGGCTCCAAGAATGTATAATGGGACAAAAAGTTCTTTGGTTTTTACCCAGGCATGTTGTTAGGATTTCCCAGGTGGTACTAGTGGTAAAGAACCCTCCTGCCAAAGCAGGTTGATGTAAGAGTTGAGGGTTTGATCTCTGGGTTGGGCAGATCCCCTGGAAACGGGCATGGCAATCCACTCCTGTACTCATACCTAGAGAATCCCATGGACAGAGGAGTCTTGAAGGCTGTAATCCATAGGGTTGCAGAGAACTGGACATGACTGAAGCTACTGAGCCCACCATACTGGTAAGTTCAGGCAAGCAAGCATTTGGCTAGTATCGCATTTTCATAGTGAATGTTTTCATTTTATAAAGTGTTTTAAAAATATGCGATTATCACAAGATGCAGTTAGTTAAGAATTTCCCATTCTACTCTCAGAAATTGGGTCAAAGCAACAGAAATAAGAAGAAAACATGCAAAATCTGTAAAAAAAAAAAAAACAACAACAACTAAACATGTATCAAGGAAACTCAACACAACAAATGTATATCTGAAATGCTGTCACAAAATGGCTGCCTAAATCAATGAAGAAAAGAAACAATAGTTCAGAAAGATGCTAACAGAGGGTAGCTACCACTGCAGATATCATTTTTAAAAAGCCTTTTAGCCTATGTTATCTTAAAAGTGGTACGTCTCTGTATAAATCCAATACTTGGAAGAGGTCCTGTGCTTGAGTTAATTTCAAAGACAAGACAAGAAAATGAGCTCCAACAATAAAACATTTAAGATATATATGCAGGAAACAGCCTGTTACTGAGCCTGTCAGGGACCAGAGAGATTACATTAAAGAGTCATGATCTTAATATCAGACATAGCAAAATCCAAAGTAAAGAGCAGTAAACTACCAAAGTGTACTACTATATAAAGCTGCTGCTGCTGCTAAGTCACTTCAGTTGTGTCTGACTCTGTGTTTGTGTGGAGCAGCCTGGGGCCTTCTAGAAGAGGCATCACAACGGAATGTGGGGCAGAGACAGAGACGGACCTACAGCTACAAAAGCCACTGGGGATCCTTGGAAATCAGGCAGAGATGTGGACTCCCCTGGGGTTCAGTCCAAGAGTATTGAGGTCCTAAGGGCCTCCTAGAAGTCTGGGACAAGACCCCCCCACTCTGCAGAGCCTTCCAGTGCAGATCAAGTGTGTGGACAACCTGACCCTCTGTGTTTGACCTGAAGGATGTACCTTCTCCCCAGGCAAACCCATCTGTCCTGGGGAGCCAGGGGAGGGCAAATTGCTCCCCCAGACTAACCTGGCATAGGGTGGGTAGAACACCAGGAAGAGAACAGCATCAGACAGACCTGGGCAAGGCCCCAGCATCAGTCTAATTGTGCAGATGTGGACAAAGCTCTCCCCTCCCTTGAGCCTCAGTTTCTGCATCTGTGAAATGAGTACAAAGTCTACTTGCCTCCTGGTTGCATTTTCCTATTCAAACTGCACACAGACACACAAACACACACACATGCACACACACACAAACACACACACATGCACACACACACATATACATGCATACTCACAAACACACACACATGCACACACATACACACACACACACAAAACCACATAATAAAAAATGAAATAGAACCTAAAGTTACCTTATGATCCTCTAGACTGTCTAGCCCTGCTCTCTGAGTGTGCAGAACCAGGGCTAGGGATAAGGGACAGAAAGAAAAGAAAGTAGCAATTTTCAACCTGCAGAAAAGTTTGTCCACAAAAAATATTTTTCAGCCTTGAAAATATTTTAGTTGCATGTTGGATATTGGATATTTTGATTGATCTCATATCTGGAATTAAGACTTCATGGGGATGCCCCTCAGCTTTCTTCCCTAGATCCAGCCTGGAATTCAAAGGAAGGCTTGCACAAGACCTCCTGCTTCATCCTGCCCCAGCTTCACCCTGACTGGGTTTGCAGAGCTGACTGCCTCCTGGCTGCAGGCAAGGGGGGAGAAGGGGTGGAAGGAGAGAGCTGGTCCAGTGTCATCACCTCCCAGGCACTGACCCCGCCCACTTGTGAGAGTGGCCCAAACAGTGCCCCACCTCTGACCGATCAGATCTACACATCCTCCTTCCTTGGGGAGTGTGCAGGGGTCTCAGAAGGACCTTGTGATCAAGGGCTGTTTCTGCCCAAGAATAAATGAGTCAGACTGTGATAGTAGCTGTGAAAGTGAAAATGAAGTAGCTCAGTCGTGTCTGACTCTTTGCGACCTCATGGACTGTAGCCCACCAGGCTCCTCCATCCATGGGATTCTCTGGGTTGCCATTTCCTTCTCCAGGGGATCTTCCCGACCCAGGGATCGAACCCAGATCTCCCGCACTGCAGGTAGATGCTCTACCATCTGAGCAACCAGGGATAGTAGCTGCAGTAGTGACCTAAAATGCTCTGGAAACAGGTGAGGAATATTCATTTCATTTGGAAGTTGAAGGAAGTTACATAGAAGGTCTTCCTTTGACCTTGGCCTTAACCATGGGGTAGGGTTTCAATGGCACCCCACCCCAGTACTCTTGCCTGGAAAATCCAATGGACAGAGTAGCCTGGTGGGCTGCAGTCCATGGGGTCGCTAACAGTCGGACAGACTGAGCGACTTCACTTTCACTTTTCTCTTTCACGCATTGGAGAAGGAAATGGCAACCCACTCCAGTATTCTTGCCTGGAGAATCCCAGGGATGGGGGAGCCTGGTGGGCTGCCGTCTATGGNGATGAAATGGTTGGCTGGCATCAACCAATGAACATGAGTTTGAGTAAGCTCCTGGAGCTGGTGATGGACAGGGAGGCCTGGCGTGCTGCAGTCCATGGGATCACAGATTCTGATACAACTGAGTGACTGAAATAAACTGAACTGAACTGTTTTTCTCTTTCTGACTTAAATGTCAACATTTGTATATTTTAAAGTGAAATTAATAGCATATAGACCTGTCTCTTATACACATCTAGATGTGTATAAGAGACAGCCTCAGTTCTGTCTCATGTCAACAAAAGTTTGAAGTGAGGGACATTAAAGCCCCTGGCGCATCATAGCTCTTGGACAGATCATGTTATAGCTCTCAGGTCTCCAACAGACAGTGTCATAGCTCCTAGACAGATCAGTGTTACAGCTCCGTGTTACAGCTCTGTTTTATTTAGAAAATAGCAGGAAAATACATCCTCGAGGTGTGAGGGCATGCTGACCCAAAGACACGAAGAGAGAGAGAGGAAGAGAGCTAGAGACAGAAAGCGCACTTGTTGGCGAGAGAGAGCCCCAGGCCTTTGGCTCTTCTTTTTAAGGTTTTTCCTCCCTCTGGGCCTGCCCTGTGTAAACTGGGCTAGCAAGAAATGCTGTTTGTTCTACCTGAGGTCCTCACTCCGGTCCTCAGAACTTCCTTTGACCTTTCTTTGTTCTATTTTTGTGGGCTTTTCCCTTCCTTATCTTTTACTCACTGCCATTTTGGACTCCTGTTTCCTATTCTAACTACCTAACAAATTCATTAGTTTTCAGTAAGTTTTATTGACCTTATGTACTCAAGTAGTTATAAAATGAAGTCTTATATGGTAGACTTATGCATTAAAATTAAGGAGGCATATCCAATGACATTGTTAAATTTGCTCCCTGAGTGTAAAGAGCAAGTCTAAATTTTCTGGTGCCCATGGAATATTCACAAAGAGTTGGACACGACTGAGCGGCTGAACTGAACTGAGCATGGAATATTCATATTAGCATGGACACACACACATACATATACACACTCCTAGGAGCTGAAGCCAGGGGAAGGCAATGGCACCCCACCCCAGTACTCTTGCCTGGAAAATCCAATGGACGGAGGAGCCTGGTGGGCTGCAGTCCATGGNTGGCACCAGACCCCAGTACTCTTGCCTGGAAAATCCAATGGACGGAGTAGCCTGGTGGGCTGCAGTCCATGGGGTCGCTAACAGTCGGACAGACTGAGCGACTTCACTTTCACTTTTCTCTTTCATGCATTGGAGAAGGAAATGGCAACCCACTCCAGTATTCTTGCCTGGAGAATCCCAGGGATGGGGGAGCCTGGTGGGCTGCCATCTATGGGGTCACACAGAGTCGGACACGACTGAAGTGACTTAGCAGCAGCAGGAGCTGAAGCCAGAGTGGTAAGTAAGTGAGGAGATATGATTGTTCTGAGGCCAAATGCCATTATAGGAACCAAGAGTTTTGGGGAAAGTAATGACCTCTTGGATCTTCTCAGTAAGTCTCTCAGTCATGTCCAACTCTTTGCTACCCCGTGGACTATATGGAGTTCTCCAGGCCAGAACATTGGAATGGGTAGAAGTGGATCTTCTCAAGGCAAACAGTTAAATCTGAGAGCCCTGCATAAGGCAAGGGACACCTAAGATCTACAAAGCTGGTGAGAATCTTGGTTAAAACAGCAGTGACAGCAAAAAAATGGAACCAGAAAGCAACCAGTCTGTGCCATGGCTCTGAGTGGGGTAAAAATAGTGACTTCCTGAACCTGAGAGCATAGGCCTGCTTCATTAATTTACTCCACAAAACCAGTCAGGGACACCTCAATTTGAGAAACTAATTTAAAGTTCTAGGTTATTAGTATCCAGGTGCTAGAAGAGGCAACCTCAATTCTTCTTTGGAGATCTTTAACCTAGAAGCACAGGAATTTCAAAGATTAAAGGCAGCAACTAGATTTGATTATTAACAGATAACAAATACACAAAGAACCAAGTTATGATAAGGAAACACTCTAAAAGTAACAAAAATATAATTTGATTGATCAGATGCTAGACTAACTAGACAAGAAAAAAAAATCTATAAAATATTCAAGACAGTATAACTAACTGATGAAAATAGTCAAATATATTATATTTGCTAAAATATTATATTTGCTAAAATGCCTACTTAGCTGTGAAGAACCATAAGTACCTTGCCACAACATAAGCTTTATGTTAATAATAAGTATAGGATGCTTCCTGACATTAGGAAATTTTCAAAGCACAAATCATGAAGAAATGTAACTAAAAGACTCTATAAACTCAGTTTTATATGTCAAAAACAACTCTTCCCCCTCCATTCCTGATAGATTGAATTAATTTTATTCCGTTTCTTCTAAGAGGCTAATCACCTATCCAGGAAAATTGCCCTTTGAAACCATGATCTAAATGCTAAACTTTGGTTTCTCTTGCCAAATTCAACTAAAAAAATGTGTAAAGGTCATTTTGACATTACTTGTGAGACTAATAACATAGGCATGTACACCCTTGGCTATCGTCACAGTTACTATAGCCTGGAGACACATTTTCAAGTTTAAAAAACGGCTTATGAGTGTGTTATCTGTCCAACAATTACATCTGTTAGCAATGTTCTGTATAAACTTTACAGTTGGTGAAAACCTTTAATAAGCTTTTGTAAACCGAGATTACATGGAAAAGGAAAATAGCATTTTTAGTGTTGCCTTCTGGGCCCCTTTCCTTTTATTTCTCTGAGTCAGCAGTATGTATAGGCTCATGTCTTTGAGCGGTTAGCCGAACTCTGCCAACATTTCACCCATAGTGAAATTCCTATTTAATGAAGAACCTATGGCCTTTTCTTTTAAAAAGTACGTTGGCCAGGTTTACAGACTTACAAGTGACAAAACAAATTGCTCAAATGGAAAACCTCTAACTTAAAACTACAATCAGTGAAAACCACAGCTCTTTCATACAATCTTCAAGAAAGTCCTCCCTTCTCCAGGAGCATACTTAATGAATCAGCCATAGCTGAATACTGAAAGATACTCCCAACATTGCACTGTAATTACATCCTGAAATCCCCAGTGTTTAGACTGGCTTTTCTTGAAATGCCTAATTTATGTGTTAGAAGTCTTCACTGTAACATTTTCTCTCCTCTCTTCTCCTGGAAGCCTGATAGCCAAGTTTTCTGTCTTGTTTCTGACAGTTATGGTTTGACCATATTCGACCAGTATGAGATTTATAGTCTTGAAAACATAACCAAATTTTACTTGAGCCATTGGTTTTTATCTATGGTTTCATATGCCCCAAGAAAGCCATGTCCAGGGCAGCAGTGACAGGGGGACAGTCCAACTCAGTGACTCTCCTGATGGGAGCCTGGTTCATTTCATGATGCCTATCCTTTGTTGTTTCTGTCTTGTTTCTAAGAGCTGCACCATAAAGAAGGCTGAACACTGAAAAGTTGATGCTTCCTAACTATGGTGTTGGAGAAGACTCTTGAGAGTCCCTAGGGCAGCAAAGAGATCAAACCAGTCAATCCTAAAGGAAATCAACCCTGAATATTCATTAGAAGGACTGTTGCTGAAGCTGAAGTTCCAAAACTTTGGCTACCTGTTGTGAAGCATTGACTCATTGGAAAAGACCCTGATGCTGGGAAAGACTGAAGGCAGGAGAAGAGGATGACAGAGGATGACAGAGAATGAGTTGGTTGGATGGCATCACCGACTCAATGGACATGAGTTTGAGCAAGATCCAGGAGTTGGTGATAGACAGTGAAGCCTGGCGTGCTGCCGTTCGTGGGGTCGCAGAGTAGGTCATGACTGAGTGACTGAACATCTCCATTATCCATTGTGTCAGTTGTCAGATAGCTTTCACTGTGCTTCTTTCTTCTCACAGTGGAGTTCATTTCTGTCCTTGCAGTCAGTAAGTCTGACTGATATAATAGCTCATCTAGAAAGTAAAGTATCCATCATAAGGATGCATATTTTTCTTTGACCACTTTTCCCATGTAAGGCAGGTGAATATGCTGTTTGTTGGTACCTCTTCCCTGTATCCTAATCTCTCCATGTTTTCTCATTTCTGAATATGTACATCAATAAGATGAGCAATATGCTTAGTCCCCACACACACACTTTTTTTTTTAATAGTTGTGAAGGATATATAATATGAGGAACCAGGGCAGAAACCAGAGGACAGCATTATGGGGTTTTAATATATCAGGGCTTTCCTGGTGTCTCCACTGGTAAAGAATCTTCCTGCCATGCAGGAGAATGGAGTTTGATCCCTGGGTCAGGAGGATCCTTTGAGAAAGAAATGGTAACCCACCCCAGTATTTCTTGCCTGGAAAACTATATGGACAGAGGAACTTGGTGGGCTACAGTCCATTGGGTTGCAAGAGTCAGATATAACTGAACAACTAAACTACCACCATCAGGTATCCGGATTTCTTTGGGGAAAACTAAAAAAATATTTGAAACCAACTGCCTAAGAAATTGCAGGCTCTGTTAGACTTAACTCCCAAAGGAAAATATGAATCACAGAAACAGTGGAAAGAAAGAGGAAACATGTTGGGAAAAGTTGTACACTTAAGGGGAAGTAAATTAACTTTACTATTTTTTAAAGATTTTACTCTGCATCAGGCACTATTTCAAGTGATTCAGATCAGAGTTTCTTAACAGCTACCCTGTTGACTTAGTGGGTGGGATGATTCTTTGTTGGGAACACTCATTCTGTGAATGTAGGGTGTCTAGAAGCATCCTTGGCCTCTTGTCCACTATGCCAGTTAAACATCCCTACCTTATTTATGAAACAAAACAAAACAAAAATGTGTTTCTAGACAGAGTCAATGTTACACAGGCAGGGGCAGTGGAATCACCACTGTTAGAGAACCATGGTTTTGCGTGTAATCCTCGGAACAAATATATGAAATAGAAGCTATCATTACCTTCTTTATACAGCTGAGGAAAGGAGAAAGCAATAATCAAACAACAAAAAAAGTGTTTTAGCTATAGTCAAACAACAAAAAAAGTGAAGTCACTCATCGTGTCCAGCCCTTTGCAACCCCATGGACTGTAGCCTACCAGGCTCCTCCATCTATGGGATTTTCCAGGCAAGAGTACTGGAGTGGCTTGCCATTTCCTTCTGCAGGGGATCTTCCTGACCCAGGGATTGAATCCAGGTCTCCCACATTCCAGGCAGACGCTTTACCATCTGAGCCACCAGGGAACAAACAGCTTAATAAGGGGAAGTCTGGGATTCAAACCTAGGCAATCCAACTCCAGAATTTTTGTTCACGGTATTGTTTGTTGTACTCAAAGTGGTGGGGCTCAAGAGTTAGTTAAATTAAAGAGTTTATTGAATTCATTTATTTATTTTAAAAATTTTTATTTTTACTTTATTTTACTTTACAATACTGTATTGATTTTGCCATGCATTGACACGAACCCGCCACAGGTGTACATGAGTTCCCAATCCTGAACCCCCTTCCCACCTCCCACCCCATATCATCTCTCTGGATCGTCCCCATGCACCAGCCCCAAGCATCCTGTATCCTGTATTGAACATAGACTGGCAATTCGTTTTTTTAAATGACAGTATACATGTTTCAATGTCATTCTGCCACATCATCCCACTATAATTCATAAAAAAGATACATTCTTCTACTGTCTTCTGATGTTTTATTTGCCGAGATCCTCTTAGCTATTCAGTGCCAGGGAAGATTCACAGTATGTTAGTCATTGTTAAGTCATTATTCCTATATTTTCAGTTCAGTTCAGTTCAGTTCAGTCACTCAGTCGTGTCAGATTCTTTGTGACCCATGAATAGCAGCATGCCAGACCTCCTTGTCCATCACCACCTATCGGAGTTCACTCAGACTCATGTCCATCGAGTCAGTGATGCCATCCAGCCATCTCATCCTCTGTCCTCCCCTTCTCCTCCTGCACCCAGTCCCTTCCAGCATCAGAGTCTTTTCCAGTGAGTCAACTCTTTGCATGAACTGGCCAAAGTACTAGAGCTTCAGCTTTAGCATCATTCCTTCCAAAGAAATCCCAGGGCTGATCTCCTTCAGAATGGACTGGTTGGATCTCCTTGCAGTCCAAGGGACTCTCAAGAGTCTTCTTCAACACCACAGTTCAAAAGCATCAATTCTCGGCACTCAGCCTTCTTCACAGTCCAACTCTCACATCCATACATGACCGCAGGAAAAACCATATCCTTAACTAGATGGAACTTAGTCAGCAAAGTACTGTCTCTGCTTTTGAATATGCTATCTAGGTTGGTCATAACTTTTCTTCCAAGGAGTAAGGGTCTTTTAATTTCATGGCTGAAATCATCATCTGCAGTGATTTTGGAGTCCCCCCCCAAAATAAAGTCTGACACTGTTTCCACTGTTTACCCACCTATTTCCCATGAAGTGATGGGACCGGATGCCATGATCTTCATTTTCTGAATGTTGAGCTTTAACTCAACTTTTTCACTCTCCTCTTTGACTTTCACCAAGAGGCTTTTTAGTTCCTCTTCACTTTCTGCCATAAGGGTGCTGTCATCTGCATATCTGAGGTGACTGATATTTCTGCCGGCAATCTTGATTCCAGCTTGTGTTTCTTCCAGTCCAGCGTTTCTCATGATGTACTCTGCATATAAGTTAAATAAGCAAGGTGACAATATACAGCCTTGACGTACTCCTTTTCCTATTTGGAACCATTCTGTTGTTCCATGTCCAGTTCTAACTGTTGCTTCCTGACCTGCATACAGATTTCTCAAGAGGCAGGTCAGGTGGTCTGGTATTCCCATCTCTTTCAGAATTTTCCACAGTTTATTGTTTAGATACACTTAAAGATAGACTTGGTGGGAAAACAGGTTGCAATATGACTCTTGTTTTCTTATCGGAATATATTTCTTTTCATTTTACAATGTTGTGTTAATTTCTGCTGTACAACAAAGCGAATCAGCTCTATGTATATACATATCCCCTCCATCTTGACCTGCCTCCCACCACCCCCATCTCATCCATCTAGGTCATCATAGAGATCCAAGCTGAGCCCCCTCTGCATACCAAAGTTTCCCACTATTTTACATGTGAAAGTATATGTATGTCAATGCTACTCTCCTAAAGCGTCCCAGCCTTCCCTTCCCCTTCTGTGTCCACAAGTCCGTTCTCTATGTCTGTGTCTCTATTCCTGTCCTACAAATAGGTTTTGCTTTTAAAAAAATGCCAAGTTGTTTCGTTTGTACCGTTTTTCTAGATTCCATATATATGTGTTAATATAAGATAGCTGTTCTCTCTTTTCTCAAAAAAGATGTTCTTTTCATTATAGAGGACTGGAATGCAAACGTAGAAAGTCAAGAAACACATGGAGTAACAAGCAAATTTGCCCTTGGAGTACAGAATGAAGCAGGGCAAAGGCTAATAGAATTCTGCCAAGAGAACACACTGGTCATAGCAAACACCCTCTTCCAACAAAACAAGAGAAGACTCTGACACATGGACATCACCAGATTGTCAATGCTGAAATCAGATGGATTATATTCTTTGCAGCCAAAGATGGAGAAGCTCTATCCAGTCAGCAAAACCAAGACTGGGAGCTGACTGTGGCTCAGATCATGAACTCCTTATTGCCAAATTCAGAATTAAATTGAAGAAAGTAGGGAAAACCACTAGACCATTCAGGTATGACCTAAATCAAATTGCTTACAATTATACAGTGGAAGTGAGAAAGACTCAAGGGATTAGATCTGATAGACAGAGTACCTGAAGAACCATGGACGGAGGTTCATGACAATGTACATGAGGCAGGGATTAAGACCATCTCCAAGAAAAAGAAATGCAAACAGGAAAAATGGTTGTCTGAGAAGGCCTGACAAATAGCTGTGAAATGGAGAAGCAAAAAGCAAAGGAGAAAAGGAAAGATATACCCATTTGAATGGAGAGTTCCAAAGAATAGAAAGGAGAGATAAGAAAGCCTTCCTCGGTGATCAATACAAAGAAATAGAGCAAAACAATAGAATGGGAAAGACTAGAAATCTCTCCAAGAAAATTTGAGATACCAAAGGAACAATTCATGTAAAGTGGGCTCAATAAAGGGCAGAAATGATATGGACCTAACAGAAGCAAAAGTTACTAAGAAGCAGTGACAAGAACAAAGAGAAGAACTATGCAAAAAAAGATCTTCACGACCCAGATAACCACGATGGTGTGATCACTCACCTAGAACCAGACATCCTGGAATGTAAAGTCAAGTGGGCCTTAAGAAGCATCACCATGAACAAAGCTAGTGGAGGTGATGGAATTTCAGTTGAGCTATTTCAAATCCTAAGAGATGATGCTCTGAAAATGCTATACTTAACATGCCAGCGAATTTGGAAAACTCAGCAGTGGCCACAGGACTGGAAAAGGTCAGTTTTCATTCCAATCCCAAAGAAAGACTAAAGAATGCTCAAACTACTGCACAAATGTACTCACCTCACACACCAGCAAAGTAATGCTCAAAATTCTCCAAGCCAAGCTTTAACAGTACACGAACTGTGAACTTCCAGATGTTCAAGCTGGATTTTGAAAAGGCAGAGGAACCAGAGATCAAATTGCCAGCATCTGCTGGATCATTGAAAAAGCAAGAGTTCCAGAAAAAAAAAAATCTATTTCTGCTTTATTGACTATGCCAAAGCCTTTGACTGAGTAGAAAATTCCCAAAGACATGGGAATACCAGACCACCAAACCTGAATCCTGAGAAATCTGTATTCAGGTCAGGAAGCAACAATTAGAACTGGACATGGAACAACAGACTGGTTCCAGTTCGGGAAAAGAGTACATCAAGGCTATATATTGTCACCCTGCTTATTTAACTTATATCCAAAGTATATCATGAGCAATGCTGGGCTGGATGAAGCCCAAACTGGAACCAAGATTGATGGGAAAATATCAGTAATCTCAGATATGCATATGACACCACCCTTATGGCAAAAAGTGAGGAAGAACTAAAGAGTCTCTTGATAAAAATGAAAGAGGGGAGTGAAAAATTTGGCTGAAAACTCAACATTCAGAAAACTAAGATAATGGCATCTGGTCCCATCACTTCATGGAAAATAGAAAGGGAAGCATTGGAAACAGAGAAAGACTTTATTTTCTTGGGCTCCAAAATCACTGCAGATGGTGACTATAACAGTGAAATTAAAAGAAACTTGCTCCTTGGAAGAGAAGCCATGATCAACCTCTACATCATATTAAAAAGCAAAGACATTACTTTTTCCAACAAAGGTCCATCTAGTTAAAGGTATTGTTTTTCAGCAGTCATGTATGAATGTGAGAGTTGGACTACAAAGTTGAGTGTCAAAGAATTGATGCTTTTGACCTGGAGTTGGAGAAGGCTATACTTAATTTAAGTATAGCATTTGGAGTTGGAGAAGACTCTTGAGAGTCCCTTGGATTAAAAGGAGATCTAATCTGCCAATCCTAAAGGAAACCAGTCCTAAACATTCATTGGAAGGACTGGTGCTGAAGCTGAAACTCCAATATTTTGGCCACTTGATGTGAAGAAATGATTCATTTGAAAAGACCCTGTTGCCGGGAAATATTGAAGGCGGGAGGAGAAGTGGATGACAGAAGATGAAATGGTTGGCTGGCATCAACCAATGAACATGAGTTTGAGTAAGCTCCTGGAGCTGGTGATGGACAGGGAGGCCTGGCGTGCTGCAGTCCATGGGATCACAGATTCTGATACAACTGAGTGACTGAAATAAACTGAACTGAACTGTTTTTCTCTTTCTGACTTAAATGTCAACATTTGTATATTTTAAAGTGAAATTAATAGCATATAGACATTTTCAGGACCTCTCCCCTTTAAACATATTGTAGAAGTGAGCTTTGAGAAAACTCAGTCCAACCCAATAGAGACTCACCTCATATGCAAGACCACACACTTGCCTTGTGAAATCAAAATAGCAACTCCAGTTTTAGCTTAAACTCTGTAAACTGAGCACATGCAGAGCTTATGTGAGTACTTTGAAATTGTGGTGTTTCAGACAGTTTTTCTAAATTTCAAAAGCTTTTTTTTTTTTTCCCCCTCCAAAGCATAGAGTGAACGTAAAAGAAAAGAGTGAAATATGGGAGAAAAGGGAATGTGGAAAGGAAAGAGTATGAGAAAAAGGAAATAGGAACTGAATGTTTTATTTGAAACCAATTTTCCTCTTTAGAACATTTAAAATTTATAATTTAAATATTAAAATTCATAATTTTGAGAATTAAATTTTAAACATCATCTGAACTTGGGTTGGCAAAGTAATTAGATATAATTTTCCAAGAAGTCTACTTCTAGTAAGCAAATAAATCTACAAAATGCCTTTTTTTTCTAGACTCACAAAAACTTTTATACTTGGTATCTTAATATGCTGAAACATACAGTTTTCAAACCTACTGTGTCTTTGTTGCTTTCTAACTTTGCTGTGGCATGAGGATCAAGTGGGATGGAAATTGAACTGTTCTTGCAAATTTAGGAGAAATAGTTCATCAAAGATGAAAATTACAAACTCCATGCTAAAGCTAATGGAATCCAGTGCCTATGGATTCAACACAGGCCACAACTGAGTCTTTATTTGCCCTTTTAAGGACTTAGGCAAAGCTTTATTCCCTTAGCACAGTACATACAAGGTGACATTTTCAGCAGTCTGACTTTTCAATTATGGATCTTTTGGAAAGCTAATGATGTCTGTATTGTTAATACTGCCAACATTGTGTCAGTACATGGAAGAACCTGTGATATTAAATATGCTGATGTAAAAATATATGTTATTTCTGTTTAGCCGTGTGCAAACAATCTGGCTGAAGTGCTAGAATTATAGGGAAATCCTCTCCAGAGATAAAAGTGGAATGGAATTCTGTTGAAAGCAGTTAAAAGGCTCTCTTCTTGAAGTGAGGCCAAATTTTTAGAAGTTAATTACATGGGGTCTGTCACTCAAGATTTTTGGTTAAAGTTATAAATCCTTACCATGATATTCTTATTTGGGGGGATGGAGAGGGCATTGTTAGATATCATTTAGGCAATTACTTAGAATTTGAAGAAATCTATGCAAATTGAGTTTTGAGCACGATGATTGATGATGTTTAAGTTTTAAAGAGAGTGGCAATAACTGTTCTTCAACCAGCAAGACAAAAGGATCTGAGACTATTTTCCATCACATAATTACTCCAACAAAGTTGGGATCATATTCTTAATGTTTATCCTTCACAGTAAACTTTCATTGATTGGTTATGAGCTTGGCCATTGTTCAGTGTGATGGGTTCCAGATGTTTAAATACAGTGATAGCTCACTGATAAAATGAATAATAGTGACCAAAGTAACAAACCCAAAAGGCATTCTGCTCAAAACTAAAAGGGATAATA
The DNA here is from genome assembly GCA_006410675.1 of Oreotragus oreotragus. Taxonomy (NCBI): domain Eukaryota; kingdom Metazoa; phylum Chordata; class Mammalia; order Artiodactyla; family Bovidae; genus Oreotragus; species Oreotragus oreotragus. Next base: position 76,713 of record SJYX01015270.1, on the reverse strand, counting down.
AATGTGAAACTTAGTCACATATTTAAGATATCGTCCTTCCAGATCACTTTAAAAATATTTTTATTACATTGTTCCAGATCTCTTAACTAATATACAGACTTTAGACAATAAATCCCCAATGATATTATTTCCCATGTATAAAAATGTCTGTCTGATATTTTCAGGGAATAAACCTTATTTGGTATGAAATTAAAGTATATGTTGTATTTTCTTCATTTATAGGCAATTGCCAAATGGAACACAGTATATGATGCAAAATAGAAATTATCTAATCATAACAAAAAACAGTGGGGGGAAAAATGTTTTACTATTAAGGTAACTCAAGAAATAGCATGTTTTAAAATCTCCTGTTATCTTAGAATATTATGGTATATAAAATTAGAATAAAAATGATATATGAATAAAAAGATAAATATTATTCCATAGATCATCACTGTAATGTAAATATTAGAATATATTGGTAGAGGCTATTATNTCAGTGATGCCATCCAACCATCTCATCCTCTGTCATCCCCTTCTCCTGCCTTCACTCTTTCACAGCATCAGGGTGTTTTCAAATGAGTCAGTTCTTCACATCAGGTGGCCAAAGCATTAAAGTTTCAGCTCCAACATCAATCCTTCCAATGAATATTCAGGACTGATTTCCTTTAGACTGGTTTGATCTTGCAGTCCAAGGGACTCTCAGCAGTCTTCTCCAACACCACAGTTCAAATGCATCAGTTCTTCGGCACTCAGCTTTCTTTGTAGTCCAACTCTCAAATTAATACATGACTACTGGAAAAACCATAGCTTTGACTAGATGGGCCTTTTTTTGACAAAGTAACGTCTCTGCTTTTTAATATGCTGTCTAAGTTGTTCATACTTTCCTTCCAATACAGAGGCAAAGTAAGTTACGTGGTTATATGACTCAAATATCTTGTTGTTTCCATCATGCTGCTGCTGCTGCTGCTAAGTTACTTCAGTTGTGTCTGACTCTATGCGACCCCATAGATGGCAGCCCACCAGGCTCTGCCTTCCCTGGGATTCTCCAGGTAAGAACAGTGGAGTGGGTTGCCATTTCCTTCTCTAATGCATGAAAGTGAAAGTGAGGTCGCTCAGTCGTGTCTGACTCTTTGAGACCCCATGGACTGCAGCCTACTAGGCTCCTCTGTCCATGGGATTTTCCAGGCAAGAGTNCCTTCTCTAATGCATGAAAGTGAAAGTGAGGTCGCTCAGTCGTGTCTGACTCTTTGAGACCCCATGGACTGCAGCCTACTAGGCTCCTCTGTCCATGGGATTTTCCAGGCAAGAGTACTGGAGTGGGTTGCCATTGCCTTCTCCATATTACCATCATCCCAGGCTTCAAATAAGATGCCCAAGTTGGAACATAAACCCTCAACCTTGAGACCAAGACTTTCACATTTCTATTACTAGTATTGACACTAAATCAGAGCCATAAATTAAACTCAGAAATTTGACACTTGGGGCAAGATTTTTTGACCATGTTCTTGCCAAGACTCCGCCACTTATGACCTGATGCTTACCTCTTCTTTCTTCCATCGCTCCTCTAATTGATATTTCATTTTTTTCTATGTCTCCTTTGTTACATAAAAGTAGAGTCATTGAGGTAGTTCCACTCTTGGGAGATTTGTATCAAGTCATAAAGCATACACTTGTTTTCTTGATGATTCCCTACTGGAGCCACCTCACTGGTGCCCAAGCCCTTTGTCTACTTGGAGAACCAAAATATTAAAATATTCCATCTTGGAACTGAACATATTTTCTTGGAAATAGATTAAAAACAACTATGTAAATATACTGCAAAGGAAGAAAGTAGTTTGACTTTAATATGTTCAGCATGTTTCTTACTGTTATCACCTCTTGCTATAGAAGCAAATCCTAATGCACAGTTACGTGAAATGCTTTAAAAAAAAAAAAACAACTGAAAATGGCTGGATTAAAAAAAAGTAACTTAGCTTTATAAAAATTTGCACTATTTTGATTCATATAAACCCTGATTCAAATTTTGAATCTCATACTTGTTACCTATGTAACTTATAGCTTTAGGTTCCTCATCTACAAATTGGAATAATAAAACTTACGAGTGTTCTTGTGAGAAGAAAATTAGATGTCTATGAAGGAATTAGCACTTTGACTAGAACACTATAGACATTCAGTAGATGTTCTTTTTCTTCCTTTTTAAATAATCATAGTGAAGTAATTAGGAATCCTGAAGCTCTCAGAGAACAATAAAAGACAGATCAGTGAGAAGATTTCAGTGATCAAGGAAGTCTTCCTGCTGCTGCTGCTGCTGCAGCTAAGTTGCTTCAGTTGTGTCCGACTCTATGCGACCCCACAGATGGCAGCCCACTGGGCTCCGCCATCCCTGGGATTCTCCAGGCAAAAACACTGGAGTGGGTTGCCATTTCCTTCTCCAATGCATGAAAGTGAAAAGTGAAAGTGAAGTCACTCAGTTGTGTCTGACTCAGCGACCCCATGGACTTCAGCCTATCAGGCTCCTCCATCCATGGGAGTTTCCAGGCAAGAGTACTGGAGTGGGATGCCATTGCCTTCTTCGAGTCTTCCTGAAGACAGTGAAATTTGAAAATCTCTTTAATGGATAGTCCAATGTATCTCAAAATCTGCCATTAGAACACTGAGATTCTGAACAATGGGCCAGGGTGCTCCACTATTTAGCCAAAATAATACTAATCATTTCTCAATTTTCAAAACAATTAATATTCTCTCAATCTGAAATTTCTTTTCTGCACATTTCTTTACTTCTTTGACACTTACTACAGCTTTTCTAAATTAACTACAGAATAAGATAGTAATGAGTTTAGCAGAATCATGTAGTTAGCTATTTTATGTTTAATAAAGATATTTTATGATATTCTATAATTATGACTTAAACGTGCCCTGCTGTCTGAAGACATTTGAGATTCACTCTGATAGGTGAAAAAGATGAAGCAATGGGGAATAGCATAAAGATAGCAAAAAAAAAAAAAAGTGTTCCATGGTACAGTGAGCAGACCCATCTGAGTGGAGAGTATGTGTTCTAGATTAATAGAAAATAATAGTTAGGCAACAAGAGATAGTACTATCCTGAGCATAGTAATTTACCATTTGCAAATAGTTTGCACATATCTGAACTTACCTTCATTAAAAAATTGTGAAATAAAGAGGGCGGGTAATAATGGTAATGATTGTAATAATCAGTAATGGTGGTCTCTAATGATAAGAGAAACCCAAGATGGTGGGTGTGGCAAGAGAGCATCAGAGGGCAGACACACTGAAACCATACTCAGAGAACTAGTCAATCTAATCACACTAGGACCACAGCCTTGCCTAACTCAATGAAACCAAGCCATGCCTGCAGGGCAACCCAAGGTGGGCGGGGCATGGTGGAGAGGTCTGACAGAATGTGGTCCACTGGAGAAGGGAATGGCAAACCACTTCAGTATTCTTGCCTTGAGAACCCGTGAACAGTGTGAAAAGGCAAAATGATAGGATACCAAAAGAGGAACTCCCCAGGTCAGTAGGTGCCCAACATGCTACTGGAGATCAGTGAAGAAATAACTTCAGAAAGAATGAAGGCATGGAGCCAAAGCAAAAACAATACCCAGCTGTGGATGGGACTGGTGATAGAAGCAAGGTCCAATGCTGTAAAGAGCAATATTGCATAGGAACTTGGAATGTTAGGTCCATGAATCAAGGCAAATTGGAAGTGGTCAAACAAGGGATGGCAAGAGTGAACATCGACATTCTAGGAATCAGCGAACTAAAAGACTGGAATGGGTGAATTTAACTCAGATGACCATTATATCTACTACTGCAGGCAGGAATCCCTCAGAAGAAATGGAGTAGCCATCATGGTCAAACAAAGAGTCCAAAATGCAGTACTTGGATGCAATCTCAAAAACGGCAGAATGATCTCTGTTCATTTCCAAGGCAAGCCATTCAATATCACGGTAATCCAAGTCTATGCCCCAACCAGTAACACTGAAGAAGCTGAAGCTGAACGGTTCTATGAAGACCTACAAGACCTTTTAGAACTAACACCTAAAAAAGATGTCTTTTTCATTATAGGGGACTGGAATGCAAAAGTAAGAAGGCAAGGAACACTTGGAGTAACAGGCAAATTTGGCCTTGGAATGTGGAATGAAGCAGGGCAAAGACTAATAGAGTTTTGCCAAGAAAATGCACTGGTCATAGCAAACACCCTCTTCCAACAACACAAGAGAAGACTCTACACATGGACATCACTAGATGGTCAACACTGAAATCACACTGATTATATTCTTTGCAGCTAAAGATAGAGAAGCTCTATACAGTCAACAAAAACAAGACCAGGAGCTGACTGTGGCTCAGATCATGAACTCCTTATTGCCAAATTCAGACTTAAATTGAAGAAAGTAGGGAAAACCGCTAGACCATTCAGGTATGACCTAAATCAAATCCCTTATGATTATACAGTGGAAGTGAGAAATAGATTTAAGGG
>SJYX01015270.1:44375-63691 GCA_006410675.1 Oreotragus oreotragus | reverse complement strand
GTACATCATGAGAAATGCTGGACTGGAAGAAACATAAGCTGGAATCAAGGTTGCCGGGATAAATATCAATAACCTCAGATATGCAGATGACACCACCCTTATGGCAGAAAGTGAAGAGGAACTAAAAAGCCTCTTGAAGAAAGTGAAAGAGGAGAGTGAAAAGTTGACTTAAAGCTCAACATTCAGAAAATGAAGATCATGGCATCTGGTCCCATCACTTCACGGGATATAGATGGGGAAACAGCGGAAACAGTGTCAGACTTTATTTTGGGGGGCTCCAAAGTCACTGCAGATGGTGACTGCAGCCATGAAATTAGAAGATGCTTACTCCTTGGAAGAAACGTTATGACCAACCTAGATAGTATATTCAAAAGCAGAGACATTACTTTGCCGACTAAGGTCTGTCTAGTCAAGGCTATGGTTTTTCCTGTGGTCATGTATGGATGTGAGAGTTGGACTGTGAAGAAGGATGAGCGCCAAAGAATTGATGCTTTTGAACTGTGGTGTTGGAGAAGACTCTTGAGAATCCCTTGGACTGCAAGAAGATCCAACCTGTCCATTCTGAAGGAGATCAACCCTGGGATTTCTTTGGCAGGAGTGATGCTAAAGCTGAAACTCCAGTACTTTGCCACCTTTTGCAAAGAGTTGACTCATTGGAAAAGACTGATGCTGGGAAGGATTGGGGGCAGGAGGAGAAGGGGACGACAGAGAATGAGATGGCTGGATGGCATCATTGACTCGATTTACATGAATCTCATTGAAATCCGGGAGTTGGTGATGGACAGGGAGGCCTGGCGTGCTGCGATTCATGGGGTTGCAAAGAATTGGACGTGACTGAGTGACTGAACTGAATGATTGAACCCTTACAGTTTACTAGACATCATTGTTAGATGCTTTGCATCTATTATCCCTAATGCTCACAACAACCCTGTGATATAGGTGCTATTATCTAATTTTACAGTTGAGTAAACTAAGGCTCAGAAAGTGTAAGTAAGTTGCCAAGATCATATACTTAGAAAAGAACATATGCTTAAATTGGAATCTTAGGTCTGATTCCAAGGGGGTATCAAGGGGCTTCCCTTGTAGCTCAGTTGGTAAAGAATCCTCCTACAATGCAGGAGACCTGGGTTCGATTCCTGTGTTGGGAAGATCCCCTGGAGAAGGAAACAGCAACCCACTCCAGTGTTATTGCTTGGAGAACCCCATGGACTTTAGCCTACCAGGCTCCTCTGTCCATGGGATCGCAAGAGTTGGACACGACTTAGCGACTAAACCACCACCACAGGTCTGATTCCAGCTCCACTAGACTATCATAACAGTATGAAAATAAGAGAGGAAAGAAGTAGAAAGGAAGAGTGTAATAACAAGTGCATGATATTATAACTTGGTTGGATTGTACAGAAAATAAACTAATTTTTGAAGACCATTTTATAAAAATAGCTTCAGCTCTGTCAATCATGAATATCAACAGACTCTATTTTGGAAGTCCAACTGCCATACTGAAGTATTTTGGGGCCACCAGCTTCACTTCACAACTCAAGATTTGGAGTCATCTGTATAACTCCAAGGGCTTCCCTGGTAGCTTAGCTGGTAAAGAATCTGCCTGCAAGGCAGGAGACCCAAGTTTGCTTCCAGGGTTGAGAAGATCCCCTGGAGAAGGGATAGGCTACCCACTCCAGTTTTCTTGAGCTTCGCTGGTGGCTCAGATGGTAAAGAATTTTCCTGCAATGTGGAAGACCTGGGTTTGGTCTCTGGGTTGGGAAGATCCCCTGGAGGAGGGCATTGCAACCCACTCTAGTACTCTTTCCTGGAGAATTTCCCATGGACAGAGGAGCCTGGTGGACTAAAGTTAATGGAGTCGCAGAGTCGGACACAACTGAACAACTAAGCTTAGCATAGCATCCAATTCCAAATGAGAAAAACAAAAATCTTGATTAACATTCTTTACAATTTATTTACTTTTTCTCCTTGTGGAGATGCCTGCAACTAACACAAGCTCCCTTTGTGGGAACATTTAAAGTAATCCACAAAGTGAAGCATAAGGAGTTTCCATAACTGGCTCTTTACAAAGGCACTTTCTTTACACAAGGAGAGGTTCAGAGATTGCCAAAACCAGGGATCAGCACAAAAGCCTGCCTCAGAGGCTCACTCTCTCTTGAAAGGATGAAACATTCAAGATGCTCATTCAAAAGGAATGATTGGTTTCACCTGTGGGAAAAGGCTTGGCTTGTCAATCAATACTCTTCAGCAAGGAGACAAGTGCTGACACTAGAGCTTAGACTAGAGAAAGGGCAGCATCTGTTTTATCCCCCAAAGAAGATGATGTGATCTGTCAGTGAGTTTTGACCTTCATGGCAGGGAAGTTTTGCCACCCCTTTCCTCCTGAAGGTATACTTAAAACACAGAAGGATGGAGTAAAAGCTCTCTGAGAAGCCAGCAAAGATGACACTGAGTCTAGAAATGAAAACTCATAGAACTTTATTCATAGGAGAGTTCCTCCCTTGTGTTCTTAAAGCCAACTAATTCATATCGTATAATTAAAACAAATAATTTATTAAATTTATAAATAAACATACTTGAAAAATGTTTTAAAGAAAATTGTATCTTTTGCCTTTTTATACTGTTCAAGGGGTTCTTGTGACAAGAATGTTGGAGTGGTTTGCCTTTCCCTTCTCCACGTTTTTGTCAGAACTCTCCACCATGCCCCATCTGTCTTGGGTGGCCCCAGCACTGCATGGCCTATAGCTTCACTGAGTTATGCAAGTCCCTGTAGCATATGTAGTCAAAGCTATTGTTTTCCTGGGAGTCATGTATGGATGTGAGAGTTGGACCGACCATAAAGAAAGCTGAGCACTGAAGAATTGATGCTTTTGAACTGTGGTGTTGGAGAAGACTCTTAAGNATGCCTGCTTTCTGGAGAGTTTTTATCATAAGTGGATGTTGAATTTTGTCAAAGGCTTTCTCTGCATCTGCTGAGGTAATCATATGGCTTTTATTTTTCAATTTGTTAATATGGTGAATTACATTGATTGATTTGTGGATATTGAAGAATCCTTGCATCCCTGGGATAAAACCCATCTGGTAGTGGTGTATGATCTTTTTAATGTGTTCTTGGATTCCGATTGCTAGAATTTTGTTAAGGGTTTTTGCATCTATGTTCATCAGTGATATTGGCCTGTAGTTTGGTTTTCAGTCTACATAAAGTGTGATGATTAGTTCAGTTCAGTTCAGTCGCTCAGTGGTGTCCAACACTTTGTGACCCCATGGACTGCAGCATCCCAGGTTTTCCTGTCCATCACCAACACCCAGAGCTTGCACAAATTCAGGTCAATCGAGTTGGTGGTGCCATCCAATCATCTGATCCTCTATTGTCCCCTTATTCTCCTTTGTTCAGTCTTTCCCAGCATCAGAGCGTTTTTGAGGGAGTCGGTTCTTCATATCAGGTGGCGAAAGTATTGGAGCTTCTACTTCAGCATCATTCTTTCCAATGAATGTTCAGGACTGATTTCCTTTAGGATTGACTCGTTGGATCTCCTTTCAGTCTGAGGGACTCTCAAGAGTCTTCTTCAACACCACAGTTCAAAAGCATCAGTTCTTCAGTGCTCAGGTTTCTTTACGATCCAATTCTCATATCCCTACATGACTACTGGAAATACCGTAGCTTTGACTAGATGGACCTTTGTTGGCAAAGTAATGTCTCTGCTTTTTAATATGCTGTCTAGGTTGGTCATAGCTTTTCTTCCAAGGAGCAAGTTTCTTTTATTTTCATGGCTGCAGTCACCATATGCAGTGATTTTGGAGCCCAGGAAAATAAAGTCTTTCTCTGTTTTCATTTTTTCCCCTATCTATTTGCCATGAAGTGATGGGACTGGATGCCATGACCTTCATTCTTTAAATGTTGAGTTTTAAGCCAACTTTTTCACTCTCCTCTTTCACTTTCATCAAGAGGCTCTTTCATTCCTCTTTGCTTTTCGGCAAAAGGGTCATTTCATTGGTATTTCTGAGGTTGTTGATATTTCTCCCAGCAATCTTGATTCCAGATTGTGTTTCATCCAGCCCAGCATTTCTCATAATGTACTCTGCATATAAGTTAAATAAGCAGGGTGACAATATACAGCCTTGATGTACTCATTTCCCAATTTTGAACCAGTCCTTTGTTCCATGTGAGGTTCTAACAGTTGCTTCTTGACCTGTATGCAGATTTTCTCAGGTGACAGGTAAGGTGGTCTGGTATTCCCATCTCTTTTTTCCAGTTTGTTGTGATCCACACAGTCAAAGGCTTTAGCATAGTCAATGAAGCAGAAGTAGATGTTTTTGTGGAATTCTCTTGCTTTTTCAATGATCCAGCGGATGTTGGCAATTTGATCTCTGGTTCCTCTGCCTTTTCTAAATCCAGCCTGAATATCTGGAAGTTCTTGGTTCATGTACTGTTAAAGCCTAGCTTTATGAATTTTTCCAGTCCTGTGTAAGTTCTGGCAGCTCTATAGTGGGGTTAATGGTGACCTCCTCCAAGAGGACTTATGCCATACCCACACCCAGAGCCTCTGTCCCTGTGACAGACCACTGCCAACCCGTACCTCCACAGGAGATGCTCAGATACAGTTCTGTCTCAGTCTCTGTGGGGTCTTGGGTCCTGATGTGCACAAGGTTTGTTTGAACCCTCTGAGCATCTCTGGTGGAAACAGGGTTTGATTCTAAACTCGAATTTTTGGGAATTCTGGGAAATAGACTCTTGGAAGACACAACAGAACCTTGTGCACCAGGACCCAGGAGAAAGAAACAGTGACCCCACAAGAGACTTGCCTGTGGGTGTCCAGGAGTCTCTGGTGAAGGCGTGGGTGGGTGGTGGCCTGCTGCAAAGTCAGGAGCACTGGCTGTAGCAGTACAAGCCTGGGATCTTTTGAGGGAGGTCACCATTATCTTCATTACCTCCACTGTAGTCTGGCCCCAAGTAAATAGCAGGGAGGGAACACAGCACCACCTACCAACAGAAAATTGGATTAAAGATTTACTAAGCATGGCCCCACACATCAGAACAAGACCCAGTATCCACCTCTGTCAGTCTATACCATCAGGAAGTTTTCATAAGCCTTTTATCCTCCATCAGAGGGCAGACAGACTGAAAACCACCATCACAGAAAACTAACCAATCTAATCACATGGACCACAGTCTTGTCTAACTCAGTGAAACTATGAGCCATGCCATGTAGGGCCACCCAAGATGGACAGGTCATGGTGGAGAGTTCTGAGAAAACATGGTCCACTGGAGAAGGGAATGGCAAACCATTTCAATATCTCTGTCTTGAGAACCCTATGAACAGTATGTAAAGGAAAAAGATAAGACACTGAAAGACGAACTCCCTAGGTTGGTAGGTGCCCAATATGCTACTGGAGATCAGTGGAGAACTAACTCCAGAAAGAATGAAGAGATGGAGCCAAAGCAAAATCAACATCCAGTTGTGGATGTGACTGGTGATGGAAACAAGGTCCGATGCTGTAAAGAGCAATATTGCTTAGGAATCTGCATGTTACATCCATGAATCAAGACAAATTGGACATGATCAAACAGGAGATGGCAAGAGTGAATGTCGACATTCTAGGAATCAGTGAACTAAAATGGGCTGGAATGGTTTAATTTAATTCAGATGACCATTATATCTACTACTGTGGGCAAGAATCCCTTAGAAAAAATGGAGTAGCCATTATAGGCAACAAAAGAGTCTGAAATACAGTATTTGGATGCAGTCTCAAAAATGACAGAATGATCTCTGTTCATTTCCAAGACAAACCATTCAATGTCACAGTAATCTAAGTGTATGCCCTGACCAGTAATGCTGAAGAAACTGAAGTTGAACGGTTCTATGAACACCTAAAAGACCTTCTGGAATTAACATGCAAAAAAGATGTTCTTTTCATCATAGGGGACTGGAATGCAAAAGTAGGAAGGAGTACAGAATGAAGCAGGGCAATGGCTAATAGAGTTCTACCAAAAGAATGCACTAGTCATAGCAAACACCCTCTTCCAACAACAGAAGAGAAGACTGTACACATTGACATCACCAGATGGTCAACATCGAAATCAGATTGATTATATTCATTGCAGCCAAATATGGAGAAGCTCTACCCAGCCAGCAAAAACAAAACTGGGAGCTAACTTTGCATGTGACTGGTGATAGAAGCAAGGTCCGATGCTGTAAAGAGCAATATTGCATAGGAACCTGGAATGTCAGGTCCATGAATCAAGGCAAATTGGAAGTGGTCAAACAAGAGATGGCAAGGGTGAACATCAACATTCTAGGAATCAGCGAACTAAAATGGACTGGAATGGGTGAATTTAACTCAGATGACCATTATATCTACTACTGCGGGCAGGAATCCCTCAGAAGAAATGGAGCAGCCATCATGGTCAACAAAAGAGTCTGAAATGCAGTACTTGGATGCAATCTCAAAAACGACAGAATGATCTAGGTTCGTTTCCAAGGCAAACCATTCAATATCACAGTTATCCAAGTCTATGCCCCAACCAGTAATGCTGAAGAAGCTGAAGTTGAACGGTTTTATGAAGACCTACAAGACCTTTTAGAACTAACACCCAAAAAAGATGTCCTTTTCATTATAGGGGACTGGAATGCTAAAGTAGGAAGTCAAGAAACACCTGGAGTAACAGGCAAATTTGGCCTTGGAATGCGGAATGAAGCAGGGCAAAGACTAATAGAGTTTTGCCAAGAAAATGCACTGGTCATAGCAAACACCCTCTTCCAGCAACACAAGAGAAGACTCTACACATGGACATCACCAGATGGTCAACACCGAAATCAGATTGATTATATTCTTTGCAGCCAAAGATGGAGAAGCTCTATACAGTCAACAAAAACAAGACCAGGAGCTGACTGTGGCTCAGATCATGAACTCCTTATTTCCAAATTCAGACTTAAATTGAAGAAAGTAGGGAAAACCGCTAGACCATTCAGGTATGACCTAAATCAAATCCCTTATGATTATACAGTGGAAGTGAGAAATAGATTTAAGGGCCTAGATCTGATAGATAGAGTTCCTGATGAACTATGGAATGAGGTTCGTGACATTGTACAGGAGACAGGGATCAAGACCATCCCCATGGAAAAGAAATGCAAAAAAGCAAAATGGCTGTCTGGAGAAGCCTTACAAATAGCACTGAAAAGAAGAGAGGCGAAAAGCAAAGGAGAAAAGAAAAGATATAAGCATCTGAATGCAGAGTTCCAAAGAATAGCAAGAAGAGATAAGAAAGCCTTCTTCAGCAATCAATGCAAAGAGATAGAGGAAAACAACAGAATGGGAAAGACTAGAGATCTCTTCAAGAGAATTGGAGATACCAAGGGAACATTTCATGCAAAGATGGGCTCGATAAAGGATAGAAATGGTATGGACCTAACAGAAGCAGAAGATATTAAGAAGAGGTGGCAAGAATACACAGAAGAACTGTACAGAAAAGATCTTCACGACCCAGATAATCATGAGGATGTGATCACTAATCTAGAGCCAGACATCTTGGAATGTGAAGTCAAGTGGGCCTTAGAAAGCATCACTAAGAACAAAGCTAGTGGAGGTGATGGAATTCCCGTTGAGCTGTTTCAAATCCTGGAAGATGATGCTGTGAAAGTGCTGCACTCAATATGCCAGCAAATTTGGAAAACTCAGCAGTGGCCACAGGACTGGAAAAGGTCAGTTTTCATTCCAATTCCAAAGAAAGGCAATGCCAAAGAATGCTCAAACTACCGCACAATTGCACTCATCTCACACGCTAGTAAAGTAATGCTCAAAATTCTCCAAGCCAGGCTTCAGCAATATGTGAACCGTGAACTCCCTGATGTTCAAGCTGGTTTTAGAACAGGCAGAGGAACCAGAGATCAAATTGCCAACATCCGCTGGATCATGGAAAAAGCAAGAGAGTTCCAGAAAAACATCTATTTCTGCTTTATTGACTATGCCAAAGCCTTTGACTGTGTGGATCACAATAAACTGTGGAAAATTCTGAAAGAGATGGGAATACCAGACCACCTAACCTGCCTCTTGAGAAATCTGTATGCAGGTCAGGAAGCAACAGTTAGAACTGGACATGGAACAACAGACTGGTTCCAAATAGGAAAAGGAGTACGTCAAGGCTGTATATTGTCTCCCTGCTTATTTAACTTATATGCAGAGTACATCATGAGAAACGCTGGACTGGAAGAAACACAAGCTGGAATCAAGATTGCCGGGAGAAATATCAATAACCTCAGATATGCTGATGACACCACCCTTATGGCAGAAAGTGAGGAGGAGCTAAAAAGCCTCTTGATGAAAGTGAAGGAGGAGAGCGAAAAAGTTGGCTTAAAGCTCAACATTCAGAAAACGAAGATCATGGCATCCGGTCCCATCACTTCATGGGAAATAGATGGGGAAACAGTGGAAACAGTGTCAGACTTTATTTTTTTGGGCTCCAAAATCACTGCAGATGGTGACTGCAGCCATGAAATTAAAAGACGCTTACTCCTTGGAAGAAAAGTTATGACCAACCTGGATAGTATATTCAAAAGCAGAGACATTACTTTGCCGACTAAGGTCCGCCTAGTCAAGGCTATGGTTTTTCCTGTGGTCATGTATGGATGTGAAAGTTGTATTGTGAAGAAAGCTGAGTGCCGAAGAAATGATGCTTTTGAACTGTGGTGTTGGAGAAAACTCTTGAGAATCCCTTGGACTGCAAGGAGATCCAACCAGTCCATTCTGAAGGAGATCAGCCCTGGGATTTCTTTGGAAGGAATGATGCTAAAGCTGAAACTCCAGTACTTTGGCCACCTCATGCGAAGAGTTGACTCATTGGAAAAGACTCTGATGCTGGGAGGGATTAGGGGCAGGAGGAGAAGGGAGCGACCGAGGATGAGATGGCTGGATGGCATCATGGACTCGATGGACATGAGTCTGAGTGAACTCCGGGAGATGGTGATGGACAGGGAGGCCTGGCGTGCTGCAATTCATGGGGTCGCAAAGAGTCGGACACGACTGAGCGACTCAACTGAACTGAACTGAACTGAATGTCCAGTAAATTAACTTTTGAGAAAAAGTCTATGTGGATGAATTCTTTCAAGTTATGTACTTATTTGTGAATAAATTCATTTATACATTCCAGATCTGCCCACAACAGACTTCTGTAGATATGAATGGAAAAGTTTTGTCATTATATTTAGAGCACAGTTAAGAAGAAATTGTCTCCACGTTGTTACATATAATTTGCTGCAATTCATGGGGTCGCAAAGAGTCGGACACGACTGAGCGACTAAACTGAACTGAACTGAACTGAACTTTGGCCCAGATCATGACCTTCTTATTGCCAAATTCAGACTTAACCTGCAGAAAGTAGGGAAAGCCTCTAGACCATACAGGCATGACCTAAATCAAATCCCTAACGATGATACAATAGAAGTGAGAAATAGATTTAAGGGACTAGGTCTGATAGACAGAGTGCCTGATGAACTATGGAGAGAAGTTCTTGACAATGTACAGAAGGCAGGGAGCAAGACCATCCCCAAGAATAAGAAATATAAAAAGCAAAATGTCTGTCTGAGGAGGCCTTACAAAAAGCTGTGAGAAGAAGAGAAGTGAAAAGCAAAGGAGAAAAGGAAAGATGTGCCCATCTGAATGCAGAGTTTCAAAGAATAGAAAGGAGAAATAAGAAAGCTTTCCTCCATGATCAATGCAAAGAAATAGAGGAAAACAATAGAATGGGAAAGATTAGAAATCTCTTCCAGAAAAAATAGAAATACCAAAGGAACATTTCATGCAAAGATGAGCACAATAAAGTGGTATGGACAGAAGTGGTATGGAATTAACAGAAGCAGAAGATATTAAGAGGTGGCAAGAATACACAGAAGCACTACACAAAAAAGATCTTCATGACCCAGATAATCACTACATTGTGATCACTCACCTAGAAACAGACATCCTGGCATGTGAAGTCAAGTGGGCCTTAGGAAGCATCACTATGAACAACGCTATGGAGGTGATGGAATTGCAGTTGAGTTATTTCAGATCCTAAAAGACAATGCTGTAAAAGTGCTGCACTCAATATGTCAGCAAATTTGGAAATCTCAGCAGTGGCCACAGGACTGGAAAAGATCAGTATTCATTCCAATCCCAAAGAAATGCAATGTGAAAGAATGCTCAAACTACTGCACAATTGCACTCATCTCATGTGCTAGCAAAGTAATGATCAAAATTCTCCAAGCCAGGCTTCAAAAATACATGAACTGTGAGTTTTCAGATGTTCACACCGGTTTTAGAAAAGGCAGAGGAACCAGAAATCAAATTGTCAACATCCACTGGATCATTGAAAGCAAGAGAGTTCCAAAAAACCATCTATTTCTGCTTTATCGACTATGCCAAAGCCTTTGACTGTGTGGATCACAATAAACTGTAGAAAATTCTGAAAGAGATGGAAATACCAGACCACCTGATCTACCTCTTGAGAAATCTGTAAGCAGGTCAGGAAGCAACAGTTAGAACTGGACATGGAACAACAGACTNTTAATTTCTGCTCAGTCAAGTTATAGGAACTTTTCTCGTCCAGTTTTCCAGATCATTTTCTTGAGAAAATTGCCTTTTGTAAAGAGATCTCTCTGGGCCCTTTTCTGTGGTGTTTACCCAGCAGGATCTCTGTAACCCTTCTGCCAGGAATCCCTTTGGAATTGAATGCATCCTGGAGATGTTACAGTATGTAAGTGGATATTTTTGGATGTTCACAGCCCTGTTACTATATATAAAAAGAATTCTGTCAGGGTTATTTGGATTTTCAGATATTTGGTGCATACCTAGCTCTACTTTTCTGAGATTAGTTCCACTATTCTCTATATGGTTTTCACTAAAATTATATTATGACCTACTCCTTGGGGACACAGTTATGGACCCTTGGTTAGCAGGATAGACTAGAACATTTGTGATGAACTATTTTCATCAGAAATATCAGAATCTCATTAGGAAAATGAAATGAAAAAGAAAGCTGAGGGCTTAGCACAGGGTTGATATTTCAGGAAATCACCAAGAGGTTGGATTTCTGTTGTGGGGAGGGGGGAATTTTTTATTTGTGATCTTTCCTTTCATATTTCTGTTACTTTCCACAGTAGATACTTTATTTAATTCAGAGCTTATGAGAGCCTGCAAACATTGCAGTAGATTGAATGACTTTTAACTGGGCGATCAGAGGCCCGTGTGCTTTGGAAGCAAGGGTCATAGTCAAGGTGGAAATGAGGACACAGTTGGCAGGCATCAAAGCCACCCCAGCATACAAATGATCTGACAGTCCCTGGGGACTTCAGAGAGCCACCCTGATGTTTCTCCTAACAACAGATTTTAACCTGGTTTTCCTTCCTTTTTATATGAAAAATTGTGATTGGCTGTCAACACCCCCATCCTGCATCCCCCAGCATCATTCTTGTTTGGTTGCTTGGTTTTGTTTTACTGAGATAGTCACCCTTCTAAAGTGTACAGTTGAGTGGTCTTTAGTGGAGTCACGAAGTGGTGCAACCATCATCACTGTCTGTTTTCATCGCCTCCAGAGAGAAACCCCGCGCCTCACCTGTGCTCGTCACCACCTGGCACTCCCCTCCCAGCCTGTGAGCCCTGGGCAGTCACCTGTCTGCTTTCTCTGTCTGTGGATGTGCCTCTTCGGTACACATGACATAAATGCATTCATGCAACACGTAAACTTCTGTGTCTGGCTTCTTTCACTCAGTGTAGTGTTTTCTGGGAAAGATTGAGGGCAGGAGGAGAAGGCCTCAGAAGAGGATGAGTTAGGTGGTTGGCATCACCAACTCATTGGACATGAGTTTGAGCAAACTCTGGAAGATCGTGGAGGACAGGGGAGCCTGGTGTGCTGCAGTCCATGGGGTCACAAGGAGTCTGACATGGTTTAAGTGACTGAACAACGTTTTCCAAGGGTCACCATATTACGGCCTTCATCAGCGTTTCATTCCTTTTATGGCTGGGCAGCATTCCATTGTATAGACAGACTGCAGTTTATTTATAAGTTCTTCAGTTGATGGGCATTTAGGTTGTTTTGATTGACATGAATAGGGCTGCAGTGAACATTCACATCCAAGTGTTTGTGCGAACATGTATTTTTAGTCCTCCTGGACTAAAAGGAGTAGAATTGCTAGGTCATAACGGTAATTCTGTGTTTAACTTTTTGAGAAGCTGACAGCCTGTCTTCCAAAGTGAATGCACGTCTCACCTTGCGCCTATTAGCATGTGAAGCTCTAATGTCTCTACATCCTTGTCGACTTCTGTTGTCATATGTCACGGTGTTCTTATTTATGTTTATTCTGTGAATGAGAAGATTAGGGTATAGAAGGTAAGAGTCAAACCGTCAGAGGGTCATAGGTAGGATCAGTGATAGAATTTGTATTTCCTGACCATAGTCACTATTTTCCTGTCACATTTTGTTTTAGGAAAACCAGATGTGAAAAAAATCATTATTCTGGAATTGATCTATTCTTATATCCCCGTCATAAGAATAGAGTGTTTTGTTTCTTCATTATCTGGTTGTGTGTCTCCAGCCTTAGCCTTTTATCTGAACATGGAACTTGAATAGCCAGCTGCTTCCTTGCCTGTCTCCCCTTGGGCGTGGACTTGGCATCTCAGGCTTGTCCCAAACCACTCTTGTCCCTTCCCCCTTCCATTCCAGTCTCCCTGAGTGGTACCCAGCAGCTCAGGACGAAAACCTGAGACGCTTCTGACCTTCTCACTCTCTCATCCTCCAGATCCAGCCCATCACTGACCCCTAACAGTTCATCCCATAGTCACTTCTCTTCAAGCTGCTTCATTATCACTCCCTTGACCAAGGCAGTGTCCTCTCTAGAGGCCTCTTACTGGACTTCAAACCTTGCATCTCCCCTGGCCACCCCACTTCCGTGGCTTCTTTTCAAGCCTAGAAAGAAACGTAAAATCCTTGGACCGTTCTAAAGCCCTTGACTGCCCCGTGCCCCTCGGTTCCTGCCATATTCTGCTTGTTCTAGCCCTCCCAGTTTCTAACTCTTAGCTTTCCTCTGAAGATGCTCGGGTATGTTTATTTGCTTATTTTCTGCCTACCTTTCAAGATTTAAGCCCTGAGACAGCAGACACTTCCTGTCTTGGTTTTACTGCTCTATCATCGTAGGTTGAGATCAGACTTAACACGTGCTAGGCACTCAATCAATTACCCTTGAATGAGCAGGCTGTTTTATTCTTCTTCCTGGCATCACTCAGAATCGTTTTGCTGTCAACCTGTGTTGAGTGAGCTTTTAATCTTTCTTCCATTTTGCAAAAGGTCTTCCCCTATAGTTGTGTATAAATCTGTGCAAGCCTTTCCATAGCACAGTTGCTTCACAGATAAATTTGCAAGCATGCTTGGCAGGTGCTCTGAGACCTCATCTGAAAAATGCCCCCACCAGGTAACAACGATGATGATTATATTGTTGTCATTTTTATTACTCAGTCTGGTTTTAATACATTACAACAGTATGGACCCTGTTAGCCAAGTATGTGATAATGGCCTTGCATTATAATATCCTAGGATATAATATTGTAATAATATCTTATTGCTGTGTTCCTTCTAATAAGGATCTCACTTACATATGCACAGAGCCCTAGTAGTTTTTTTTTTTTTTCTTTTAATAAACATTCAGGAGGAAGAATTTGTTGAGAATCTTGTTTAAAACATAAGCTACCAAATGGGGTGTTGACAGTATATATCCATGTATTTAAGCTGAACATGCAGAATTTAATCCAGTCATCGTGCTGTGTTGCACATTGTTCCCTAAAATTCCGCATTGTCCAAGTGCCTTCCAGTAGATGAGTAATTCAGGAGAAGAGACTTGCTCTTATAGTCAGGTTTCCCTGAGTGTGACTGTAACTGAGTTATAGCCCGTGTTTCCCTGAGTCTTTCGTCTTGAAGGTGCTGTGTACCCATAAGACTGTCCCTTTCTCATCAGTGTTACCTCACCTGTAGGAATGGGATGAAAAACAGTAAGCCGCTTCCTGAGGTTGTGTGAGAATTGAACTGATTCATTTCAAGTACCTGGCTGGTAATAAAATGTGCAATAAATGTTAACTGCACTTATTAGTACTATTACTGTCTTAAAACATTTGCGTACTCTGGCTGAAGAAATAGTCATTCTAGCATCATTTTGCTGAGGGATATCAGGGAGAGTAGTAAACCAGCTTTAAATAGAGCAGTAAAATTCAGATATATTCCCTTTGCTCCCCCCCCACCCCATTTCAGAACTGTATCTCATTCAGCTCCTAGAAAAAGAGAACTGGGCTGCCGCTACACACAGCGTAACAAAATAATACAGAAACAGACCCCCTTAAGGTACCATACATGTTTATAGCCTATTTAGGGAACAAGAATGGATCTTTCTGTAGCACCGACTCTGGCCAAGACACTCAGGATACCCATTAGCTTTCGTGCTCATTTAGCTGTTGTAATGGCAGTTCACATTCTCTTCCTCCTCTTAATCTGAGCCTCTGGGGGTGGTAGTGAGAGAACAAACCCAGTGTTGAAAATACCCCCCGTTTGTTTTTAAAGGCAAAAGCAACGACGTGGTCGCCCAGGTCTGAGCAGGGAGGCTGCCCAGCTCTCCTAGCCTTCAGCTCCGCTCCGGTGTCTGCCACCGCTGAGCGAGTTCACGCCTCCTCGGACGTCTGCACAGAGGTTCCCAGGGCTGCACAGCAGGAGCACGTCAGGCTTGTTGGAAACCTTGAAATCCGGCCCACCCCCAGTCTTCCCGATCCCGTGGGTCCCCGGGGGTGCTGAGAATCTGCCTCTCTAAGGAGCTCCGAGGTGGTGCTCCTGCGCCGGTCAGGAGAGGAGACAGCTGCAAGCACTTGGAGGCCTCCCCAGCGCGCAGGCCCGGAGCTGGGCCCGGGGTATGCACTCGGCACGGGGTATGTGCTCAGATGTACACTTGTTGCTGTGCTGTGTCTGAGGTCACTGAGATGAGCTATAGAAGCAAGATGAAGTATATTAAGGTTCTCATTGGGCGCCCTGCCTAATCCTCATTAAGACTGTCCTGATTTCTTTTATGTCCTGGGCGTGTGGGCTCCAGGCTAATTTCCATGGCTTCTGCATCCCTGGTGTTCTGTTGTTTTCATCGAGTCCAGGGCTCTCCTCGGAGACCGCTCATCGTAACCCTGGGAGCCCTCTGGACCAGTATGAGTGTGAGAATTCTTTTACCTCCCAAAGAGCGTCTCTGTAAGCCCCTTGTTTTCCGTCTCATTTCTGGTCCCTCCACCCCTTAACTGAAAGCTGGAGCCTTTGGCTTGTGGCTTCATTCTCTAAAACTTTAAATTTGATCGAAAGTGTGCCTGTGCTAAGCTGACATTGGATTGAGTCCCTGGGGAGAGGGGAGGGGTTTGTAGGAAAGCGGTACAAAACAAACTGGACTAGAGAAGGGCTTGTTTGGAATTATTGTATTGCCAAATTCATTGTTTATCGCTCTCTCATTTTTCTAAGTGTGAGCAGTACGGGTATTCCTTCACCAGAAAAGAATTTTAAGGGGTGTTTTTGCATATCCCTTAAAATTCTCCTATTTGAGCATCAACAAATTTTAGAGGAAAGTAATGTTTTCCTTCACAAAACTAGAAGAAAAAAAACCAGTTTCTACTTCCACGGACCCATTACCACTTATAGCGGAGCCTTCTATGCAAAGATAATAAAGACCTTTAAATAGCTTTTTCGCTGAATTTCTGAGTACAATTTTCACTCTTTGCTTCCAGCCAGCACTCAAGTTCAGGTTTTAGAGTTTTGCAAAGTAGAGTCCATGGAACACTAGGAAGATGTTTTATGGATGGAAAGCATCCAGTGACAGAAATAAAGCTTAGCAATCAAAGGTTTAAATAAAGTTAAACAAGCGTCTTTAATTTGTTATTCAAGACTAATCTTTAATATGAGTTTTAGGCCTTGTGGTTAAGGGAGAGAGGTGTTGCTAGACTCTTCGGCATAGAAACTTTTGGTAGAGCCTCTGATGGTGGTCATGTCATTTAGCACAGAATTTGGAGAAGTACTGTGTACAGATTCTTGGGTAGTGTCATAATTTTTGATTCCTAAAGAAGACTCAGGAATATAGGATAGAGAAAGCCACTCTTTTTCTGTACAGACACAAGAGACATAATTTTGGTTCCTTTCAGAAGTAGGAAAAATTTCTTTTCAAAAAATGTACAGTAGTATGTCAGTCATTCTGTCACACTTAAGGCCCCAGTGCCTACCCTGAATACTGATATCTGGCTAAATTCTTCTTGAATGTAGAAATTTTCATTTTACATTGTTGAATTTAGGCAAAATGCCACTGCCCAATTCACCCCGCATTCTGTTGCTACATGTACTTCTAGGGTGAGAGCATGCAGAGAGGTCATAAGTTTTTTTCCTCCCCTCCCAGATGTCAGCTTTCAAAATCATGGAAAAATTAAGTTACTAGTATTTTTTTTTCCTTAACTGAGGTGCGGTCGCTTTACAATGTAGCATTGGTTTCTGCTGTACGATGAAGTGAGTCGGCTGTATGTGTACAGACACCCCTTCCGCCTTGAGCTCCCTCGCTCCCCGGCTCCATCCATCTAGGTCCCTAACCTCACTGTGCTCTGCCGCAGACTCCCACTGGCTATCTGTTTCACACATGGCAGAGCGCATGCCTCACTCTGAGTCTCCCACTTCATCCCACCTCCCCTCACCGCCCGCCCCAGCATCCACATGTCTGTTGTCTGCGCCTCAATTCTTGCCTGGCAGATAGGTTCATCTGTACCATTTTTCTAGACTCCACATACATGATTTAATACATGACATTTGTTTTTCTGACTTACTTCCCTCTGTTTGAAACTCCGTCATTCATAATTTAAACAGGCCCACAAAGCCAGAAGTCCACGCGTAAGGATTGTGACTTGCTGCTTTATACTCTTCCAGGTTCGTTGATCTTTCTCCCTGTTCACCTCCCTCAACCCCCCAAGGCAGTATTTCTGTTAGCAATACGCCGTGTGTCACCCTATTTTCTCAGAAAATACCAAGGAGTATAGTTCGGGCTTTGGAGACTATTCATCTCTGAGACGCTGTCAAAGGGAAGAGTGGAGTTAGAGCTGTAGGTTATTATTAGCGCTACTGACGATAGAAAAGTCCCCTTTGCAGTTGGGCTATTGCCACAGTTTAAATGTTGACAAAGATCAGGATGTGCATTTTTAGCTGTTGGAAGATCCCATATAGACAAGTGCTGAGAGGTAAACCCAAGCATAGACTTGATAAAGAGATGGTTGACTTTCTGGAATTTAGGGCAGTCTTAGTTACTGGGTTAGCCGAAGAGTGAGTTTGGGTTTTCCCATAGGATGGCATAGAAAACCTCAAACGAACTTTTTGGCCAACCCGATATTCTGAGCCATTCAGCTTTTCATTTCCAGGGCGGCTGCTTGTGTCCGTGAATGTCTTAGCGCCACCTGTTCTTGTTGGCTATCTTATCCCCACCTCCAACCCCCAACCCATGCAGCTGATGTTGGCATTGGGAAGAGCTGGGATCACGCCCATTTGACGGCAGTGTTACTCGTGTTAGAATCCACCAAGCTGTGAAAAACACATCCGTAAAACACAGAAGGTAGAATTTAAGAACGTGGTCATCTTCCTCTCCCCTCCAGGGGCCAGCCGAACTTTTTAACACAGTCCCTCATAGAGCACTGGGTTTTTCTGTCGCAGCCTATCTGGTCCTCATTCAGTGAGTATAACTGTGAGTGTAGGTGCTATGGATTCGTTGGTTAAAAGCCCCCAAACACACATGTCATGTATGGATGTGACAGTTGAACTATAAAGAAAGCTGAGCACCAAAGAATTGATGCTTTTGAACTGTGGTGTTGGAGAAGACTCTTGAGAGTCCCTTGGACTGCAAGGAGATCCAACCAGTCCATCCTAAATGATATCAGTCTTGGGTGTTCATTGGAAGGATTGATTTTGAAGCTAAAACTCCAATACTTTGGCCACCTGATGTGAAGTGCTGAATCCTTTGTAAAGACCCTGATGCTGGGAATGATTGAGGGCAGGAGGAGAAGGGGACAACAGAGGATGAGATGCTTGAATAGCATCACGGATTCAATGGACATGGGTTTGGGTGAACTCCAGGAGTTGGTGATGGACAGGGAGGCCTGGAGTGCTGCATTTCATGAGGTCTCAAAGAATCAGACATGACTGAGTGACTGAATTGAACTGAATTGGTGAATTTTGAGCATTACTTTGTTATTGTGTGAGATGAGTGCAATTGTGCAGTAGCTTGAACATTCTTTAACCTTGTCTTTCTCTGGGATTGGAATGAAAACAGACCTTTTGCAGTGTGTGGCCACTGCTGAGCTTTCCAAATTTGCTGACATATTGAGTGGAGCACGTTCACGACATCATCTCTTAGGATTTGAAATAGCTCCACTGCAATCCCATCACCTCCACTGGCTTTGTCATAGTGATGCTTCCTAAGGCCCACTTTACTTCACATTCCAGGATGTCTGTTTCTAGGTGAGTAATCACACTAAGGCAGTTATATGGGTCGTGAAGATCTTTTTTTGTATAGTTCTTCTGTGTATTCTTACCACCTCTTAATATCTTCTGCTTCTGTTAATTCCATATCACTTCTGTCTATAGAAATTTATTGTGCCCATCTTTGCATGAAATGTTCCCTTGGTATCTCTATTTTTCTAGAAGAGATCTCTAATCTTTCCCATTCAATTGTTTTCCTCTATTTATTTGCATTGATCATGGAGGAAGGCTTTATTATTTCTCTTTTCTATTCTTTGGAACTCTGCATTCAGATGAGTATATCTTTCTTTTTCTCCTTTGTCTTTCACTTCTCTTCTTTTTTTCAGCTATTGTAAGTCCCCCTCAGACAACCATTTTGTCTTTTTGCATTTCTTTTTCTTCAACATGCTTTTGATCCCTGCCACCTGTGTTTTCTGGAAAAATCTTCGGTTCAGTTCAGTCCAGTTCAGTCACTCAGTCGTGTCCGACTCTTTGCGACCCCATGAATCGCAGCACGCCAGGCCTCCCTGTTCATCATCATCTTCTGGAGTTCACTCAGACTCACCTCCATCAAGTCCGTGATGCCATCCAGCCATCTCATCCTCGGTCGTCCTCTTCTCCTCCTGCCCCCAATCCCTCCCAGCATCAGAGTCTTCTCCAACGAGTCAACTCTTCTCATGAGGTGGCCAAAGTACTGGAGTTTCAGCTTTAGCATCATTCCTTCCAAAGAAATCCCAGGGCTGATCTCTTTTAGAATGGACTGGTTGGATCTCCTTGCAGTCCAAGGGACTCTCAA
>SJYX01015270.1:13791-39449 GCA_006410675.1 Oreotragus oreotragus | reverse complement strand
GGTTGCTGGTGGGAATCCTTATATTCTCGCTGCACCTTACAACAACTATATCTTATTGAAGTGGGAGAACTTGGTACCAATATTTTTAAATATTTCTAGAAGTTTCCAATATGCAAGCAATATAGGGAACCACTATGCTAATCTGGTGATTCTCACTTTATTGCACATTAGAATTATCTATGCATCTTTGAAAACTTTTTTGAAAAGTAAAAAAACATACTCCATACCAACCAAATCAGGCAGAGTGGACAGGAGTTTTTAAATGTTCCAGATAATTCCATCATGTAGCCAAGTTTGAGAACTAGTGCTTTGGATTGAAAATCAATTTATTTGTCCTTTGTGTTAGTATATTGTTTCAGTTTTATGAGATAGGGAGGCAGTTGAAAGAAGGCTGGAAGGGAAAAAATAATTATTGCAATTTTAACAAATTCTCTTTTGTAGATTCTATCTATTTAAGAGCAATTTAATTACAACTTAACTTGTATTGAAGGTGAGACACATGTAACAGAGACTTTTGCTCAAAAAAAAAGTGTTTAATAAGGACCTGAAAGGTTTAGGAGAGGAGCATGTGAACCATTGCTTAAACCATCCTTTATATTTTTCACAGATGAAATGTATCATAAAGGGGACAAGTTCATGCTAAAGCTACTGTTTTAGAACTTTTATTTTCTTCCCTTATACATGGTTTTCCCTTTGTTGAAAGCTAAAGGATTGACGGTTTATTTCTTTGTATCTGTAGGTTGTTTGAGACATACCATGTACTGCGCTTGGATTCTTCCAAGTTCTATTACCATATAGATTAAGTTTCAATCCAAGTTTTTAACTTTTGGTTATGCTTTTTCAACAAATATTCCAAAGAAAAGTTACAGTCAGGTCTATTTCTTAAAATGTGCTAGAAAAAAAGCCAAAATAATCATGTACTTTCCCCCCACAATTATTATGTTTGTTCCTACATATGGCCAAATAATATTTAATATGGTTCATAGTCAACCATGATAATATAGATAGTCATGCCCAATATTTTCTTTGTATAATTCTTTCTGTAGTAAACTACTGATTCAATACAATGTAAAAGATACATAATTTCTAAAATATGGAACAAATTAAATTTTTTTTTTTTTACTCCCAACATGAACCACCTCCCCACCTCCCACCCTGCATCATCATCCCTCCGGATCATCCCCCCGGATCATCCCCATGCACCAGCCCCAAGTATCCTGCATCCTGCATTGAACACAGACTGGCGATTCATTTCTTACATGATAGTATACATATTTCAATGCTATTCTCCCAAATCATCCCACCATCTACCTCTCCCGCTCCCTCAGAGTCCAAAAATCCACTCTACACATCTGTATCTCTTTTACTGTCTTGCAAATTAAATTTTAAATAAGTTTTCTTATTCCTTAATGATAAGGGATGTGGAAAAAATACACATTCAAATTTGGGTCAAAAGTAAGAATTTTACTAACTAGTTCCTTCATGTTCTTAAAATTCTCTTTCTATATGTCATCAAAGTCACCATCTAGCCCTCAAGGGGTATTATAATTACTTAAGTGAAGATATCCTTGCAAGGTTCCTACTACACAGATACACACTCATGCAAACATACATATACACATACCACATGAAAATTTCCTAAAATTTGTCTCTCTACTGGCTTTTTGAAATTATGGGGGTAATTATATTTCTACTCCCTGATTTTAACCATATTTCAATGATCAAACATTGTAGAAATAAGATTAAAACACATTCATGCTTTAATCAAGATCGTTTTCCCTGCTGGAGCTATCATTTGCATCAGATCAAATATATGAACTCAGATTGAAAATTGTTCAAAAAACTCAATAATTGTGACAAAGCATTTAACCAAGATTCTACATGATCAGCCAAAAACAACTTGTGTCCTTCACTCTTCATGGTGATTTACTCACAGACTCCTAGGTTTAGGTTGGATTAGCCTTTTGAAGATAAGTCTGTACCAGATGACTTCTTAAAGCCCTGTTGAGTACACAATTCAATGAATTGGGAGGAGTCCCCATGTGGGCTTCCCTAGTAGCTCAGGTGGTAACAAATCTGCCTGCAGTGCAGGAGAACTGGGTTCGATACCTAGATTGGGAAGATCACTTGAAGAAGGGAATGCAACCCACTCCAGTATTCTTGCGTGTAGAATTCAATGGCCAGAGAAGCCCAGCTGGCTACAGTCCTTGGGGTCAAAAAGTTTCAAACAAGACCGAGCAACTAACACACACAACCCATGTTAGGAAGTTTCCCTGGTCTCTCAGATGGTTAAGAATCTGCCTGCAATGCTTTACACCCAGGTTCAATGCCTGGGTCAGGAATATCCTCTGGAGAAGGGAATGGCTACCCACTCCAGTATTCTTGCCTGGACGGAAGAGCCTGGTTTGGGCTATAGTCCATGGGGTCAAAGAGTCAGACACGACTGAGCAACTCACACGCTTTCTCGTGTTAGAAAACCTATCCTTTCGTGTCAGTGGAAACTCTCGCTATGATCTTAAACCTTCTGATCGGTCTGCTGTGCAGCCCTAGTTGAACCCAGGTTTCAGCCATGGGGCATATTTGAATAAAAATTATTGAAATACATTGCTTGTGGAACAATGTATAGATCTCTGACCTACTGGATGGACCAACTTCAAATTTAATGTCTCGGCTTCCTGATCTTTGACAAGAGAATAACTCTCAGAGATGAAGCTATTTATATCGCCCTTGAATATATACTTTAGGAATTAGCCTGACTCAACCCAGTCATTTTGAAAATTTTTTTAATCAGTAGATAAAACATGAGTTCTGACATTACCCAGACATAAGCATGAGCTTCATCACTTACTGGCTCTCTGGCAATGAGTAAATCATGTAATTTCTTAAAGCCTTAGTTTCTTCATTACAAAATGGAAATAATAAAACTACTCAGGACTTTAAAATCCAATTAGATAAAGAAAAAAGTTTATAAATACCTAACAAATAACAAATTGCACATTCAGAAAACGAAGGTCATGGCATCCAGTCCCATCATTTCATGGGAAATAGATGGGGAAACAGTGGAAACAGTGTCAGACTTTATTTCTGAAGGAGATCAACCCTGGGATTTCTTTGGAAGGAATGATGCTAAAGCTGAAACTCCAGTGTTTGGCCACCTCATGTGAAGAGTTGACTCATTGGAAAAGACTCTGATGCTGGGAGGGATTGGGGGCAGGAGGAGAAGGGGACGACCAAGGATGAGATGGCTGGATGGCATCACTGACTCGATGGACGTGAGTCTGAGTGAACTCCGGGAGTTGGTGATGGACAGGAAGGCGTGGCGTGCTGCTATTCATGGGGTCGCAGAGAGTCGAACACAACTGAGCGAATGAACGGAACTGAACTGAACAAATTGCACACATTAGGCATCAAATTAAAATCTGCTTTCCTCTTTGATAAATGTAAAGGAAGAGAAATCTGGATTCTGAGAGTAAGCTGATTTGAAGCGTGATAAAATAAACATTATCAGAGTGGCAAATATAAAAACTATATAAAACTAAAATACTTGTCAATGTTCTATGTAATTGCATTCCGTTTCCTTCTTTGACCCCCTTTCTACTGTTTTTCTCACTCCTCTGGCAACTGCACTTCTATTTAGCTTAACCATCCCACATGAACAGATGCATATTTTTGCTTTTGTGCTTAAAAATATTTAAAAACAGATACATGAAGATTTTATACATCTATACATATGTATATACACATATAATTGTTTTTCTGGTATATCTATTAGAATATCTCTAAGAAATATATGTTTATACCCATAGCAATGACAAAAATGTGACAAATCAAGAAAATTAGAACCAGCCTCACATTCCTGACTTATTCTAAAAGCACATATGCTCATACTTCTGATGTATTTTCATAAACACATCACCTACTCTTTCAAAGCTGAAGATGGTATGGAAGTCCTAAAAGGAGTGAAAAAGTTAAAACATTATCAGTGTACCTATTATGAAGCCCTATTAGATATATATCAATATATCTATGATTTTTGTTTAATTGATATATAAAAATGAATCATTTTTCTCTTGGAAAAAATGTGACTCAAAAATATTATTAGATTTATCTAGCTTTTATTACAGACATTGGCATGAACAATTCGCTTTCCTAGAAATTTTTTGCTCAGAATATGGCAAAAATAACAGCTGTAAAATAAAATCTATTGAAATAGATTTAGGTGTCTTTTTTCCCCGTCTTATGTTTGTAATGGGAGAAGGCAATGACAATCCACTCCTGCACTCTTGCCTGGAAAATCCCATGGGTGGAGGAGCCTGTTGGGCTGCAGTCCATGGGGTGGCAAAGAGTCAAACACGACTGAGTGACTTCACTTTCACTTCTCACTTTCATGCATTGGAGAAGGAAATGGCAACCCACTCCAGTGTGCTTGCCTGGAGAATCCCAGGGACGGGGGAGCCTGGTGGGCTGCCGTCTATGAAGTCGCACAGAGTCGGACACAACTGAAGCGACTTAGCAGCAGCAGCAGCAGCATACTCTATTGGTGTTTTTCTTTCTGGCTTACTTCATGCCAAAACCAATAGAGTACTGTAAAGTAAAATAAAGTAAAATGGAAGCTCTAAAAATAAATAAATAAATAAATAAATTCTGTGCTTTCAATAGGGTTACAGAGTCAGACACGACTGAAGCGACTTAGCAGCAGCAGCAGCAGGTTTATAATGTTCTGTGTATAAAGATTTAAAATTACTCTTTATCCCAAGACTTTGAGGATTTCAATGAGTATTATACAACTATAGAGCTTAAATAGATTTAGTTCAGTTCAGTTCAGTCGCTCAGTCATGTCCGACTCTTTGCGACCCCATGAATCGCAGCATGCCAGGCCTCCCTGTCCATTACCAACTCCCGGAGTTCACTCAAACTCACGTCCATCGAGTCCGTGATGCCATCCAGCCATCTCGTCCTCGGTCGTCCCCTTCTCCTCCTGCCCCCAATCCTTCCCAGCATCAAAGTCTTTTCCAATGAGTCAACTNCCCATTACCAACTCCCGGAGTTCACTCAAACTCACGTCCAACGAGTCCGTGATGCCATCCAGCCATCTCATCCTCGGTCGTCCCCTTCTCCTCCTGCCCCCAATCCTTCCCAGCATCAAAGTCTTTTCCAATGAGTCAACTCTTCGCATGAGGTGGCCAAAGTATGGGAGTTTCAGTTTTAGCATCATTCCTTTCAGAGAAATCTCAGAGCTGATCCCCTTCAGAATGGACTGGTTGGAATTCCTCGCAGTCCAAGGGACTCTGATTTATGACATCACAAAAGTACGAACCAATCATGACTGTAATGCTTTGAGGTCTCAAGTCCTAGATAATCTGCTTTTTTTCAATTCACTTTACCTTTATTTTGAAAAATATTGAAAATCATCCTTTAAGTGGTCATATTAAAATGCTTTGTTCTAATTATGGAAAAGGTCACCAGACAAATCCCAGGTGAGGTACATTTTATGAAATTCCTAAGCAGTTCAAGTCAAAATGATAAGGTCGGAAAATAAATAAAATTCTGAGAAACTGTCAGTAGAGTTAAAGCAACATAGCTACGTAATATAATGCAGTATCCTGGAGGGGACCATGAAACAGAAAGAGAAACTTAGGTTAAAAATGGAGTAAATTACGGGTATTATTTAAATGATTGCAACAAACTCACCATAGTGCTATAAGCTGTAATAATACAGAAAACTAGCTATGGGGTATTCTAAGTACCATCTTTCCAATTTTTCTGTAAATCTAAAGGTTCTTAATACTGCCTTTCAGAAATTCATGTTGTTTGATGTCAACTTGAAATCTTAAAATAGTGTTCAAATTCAAAGCAACAAGTGGTTACTCATCTTTCAGCCTGGAAAATTTCCTTGCCTTGAAATTTACTATCTTGTGCAGGTAATATGCCGGAGAAGGTAATGGCACCTGACTCCAGTATTCTTGCCTAGAAAATTCCATGGACAGAGGAGCCTGGAAGGCTACAGTCCATGGGGTCACTGAGGGTCGAACAGGACTGAGCGACTTCACTTTAACTTTTCACTTTCATGCAGTGGAGAAGGAAATGGCAACCCACTCCAGTGTTCTTGTCTGGAGAATCCCAGGGACAGGGGAGCCTGGTGGGCTGCCGTCTCTGGGGTCGCACAGAGTCGGACACAACGGAAGCGACTGACTTAGCAGCAGCAGCAGATAATATGTACAAGGAAGAAATGTTTCAAAGAACAATCAAAGAGTAATATACAATTAAGGGACAAAATGAGGAGATCAGACCAAAAAATGCTTAGCATTGAGAGATAAATGTGCTAAAAGGTGAGCATTCTCAGAAAGTACTTCAGGGTGATAGAGCTTCACTGTCCAATAGCACTTTTTGTGATGATGGAAATAATTATGTGTGTAGCCACAATAAGAACACATAGCCACAAAACACAGGTGGCTGTCAAACATATAAAACGTGGCGAGGATGCATGAAGAACTAAATGTTTTATTTTACTCAATTCAAATTAGTCAGTGCAGTTTAGCATATGCACTGAACACAAAAGTCTAAGTAAAAGTTAGATGGACATTCCATTTCAGTGCAAAGATGCCATACGGTTAAATAAAAGACACTATACTATGGGACAGTGAGTAGACTTTTGAGCTCCTGGTTCAACCAGTGCTAAATCCTGACTTACATCTATACTTTTCTTCTTTAATGTTTATTATTTTTTAGTCTTTTTGGCTGTACCACACAGCATATAGGATCTTAGTTCCCTGAGCAGGGATTGAACCTGCACTCCCTGCATTGGCAGCTTGAAGTCTTAACCTCGTGACCAATAGTGAAGTCCCTCCCATCTGTACTTCTGATTTAAATCAACTCATTTCCTGTATATCCCAGTTTAAATTGGGCTTCGTATTTTGTTGTTGTTTGGTTGCCACATTGTGTCTGACTCTTTGCAATGCCACGGGCTATAGCCCACCAGGTTCCTCTGTCCATGGGACTGTCCCAGCAAGAATACTGGATTGGGTGGCTATTTCCTTCTCCAAGGGGTCAAGCTCACTTCTTCTGCACTGGCAGGCATTGCCAGGTGGATTCTTTATTGCTGAGCCACCAGGGAAGGTTTCTGTAATGTGTAGCCAAAAGTACCCAAACTCAACCATGAGGATTAAATGAGAAAACTATATGTGAAGTGCCAGCAGTTGCTCAGTAGATTCTAGAAGCTCAGTAAATGACACTCCTTCCTTTGCCCTCCTCTTTAACCAAGTCACTTTCCTTATGCCTGTTGTGTTTGTACTTCCACGATTTTGCTTCCAGACTATTCCCTTCTTACCCACATCACCAATTTGAATCCTTCTCACTCTTTTAGTTCCAACTCAACTGGAGTCTTTTTCACAAAGCTCATCAGCTCATGAGGAAGTCTCATCTTCCCACTCTCTATATGACTCGCACCCAATATGCCTCATCTGAGCCAAGCCCTGTCCTGTATTTCCTGCCATCCGAGGCTTTCTGGACAGTAGCTGCAGTGCCCATTGGAGTCCCTGGATGTTCTGAACTGCAGTTGAAGGTGAAGCCCTTTCTACTTTCTGGTCTTGGACTTTGAAGGAGGAAATTCCAGGGCTTCTGCTGGTGATGTCTCACAGAAGACTTACCTGTAGCTGAAAAAGAGTGACAAGAGCTGCAGTGATAACATGCAAGATCCAGACTCTAAAAATTGATTATTTTTCCCACATGTGCTCTTGTCCCTTCAATTGTTCTGATTCCCTCAACTGGCCTTACTTTTTCAACAAGCCCTTGTCTATCTCAAGTTCTTTATCACTGGATGTCTATCTGGCTACTCAACTTGTGTGTTTTTCTTAATGCCAAAATATATAGAGAACATGGATTTATTTTTACTTCCTCTACTTCCTTACCTTAACTCCCTTTTCATCTTTCACCTACTGAAATTAGGTTTTTATCTTTACCATACTTCTGAAGTCACTTACATAAAATTTAGATATATTGTCTATCTTCAAAATCCAATGTTAGATTTTCAGTCCTTCTCTTAAAGCTCTGGGCAATAGTTGACACATGTTTTTCACTTGTCTCCCAGGATATTATACACACCTGGCTTCCTCTTTACACACTGTATGTTCCCTTCCAAGTCTTTGCACTCTTTTTTTCCTTTCCAGCTTTTAATATTGAAGAGCTTCAGAGTTTCATCCTTGCCGTCTTCTCTTCTGCATCTTCATTCATGACCTAATGACTTAATCCAGTACAACCCCAACTATATGTAGATGATTCCCAAATTTATGTCTTAGCTCACATCTCTAGAGTCCACCTGCAATGAAGGAGATGCAGTTTGATCTTTGGGTTGGGAAGATCTCCTGGAGAAGGAAATGACAACCCATGCCAGTATCCTTGCCTGGAAAATTCCATGGATAAGAGGAGCCTGACAGGATACAGTCAATAGGGTTGCAAAGATTTGGACATGATTGAGCTTGCATTCATTCATTCATTCACATCTTTAGTCCTTCTTCTGAGCCCTAGACTCAGACATCAGTCTACTGGATACCTCCATCTTGAAGCCAAACAATCTCTCCTATTTAACACATTCAACACCAAGTCTGTATCTCTGCCTCCAAAGAAAGAAAGAAAGTGTTAGTCAGTAGTGTCTGACTCTCTACGACCTCATGGACTGTAGCCCACCAGGCTCCTCTGTCCATGGAATTCTCCAGGCAAGAATACTGGAATGAGTTGCCATTTCCTTCTCCAGGGAATTTCCCCAACCCAGAAAACGAACCTGGGTCTCCTGCATTGAAGAAAAACTCTTTACCGTCTGGGCCACCAGGGAAGGCTGCCTCCAAACCTACCAAGATAAATGGCACAACCATACCACCATTCACCAACTGTGCAAGTAAAAACCTAGATATTATCCTAGACTTTTCCTTTTCTACTATCTCACATCTACTATATCATCAAACTCCATTAGTACTATCTTCAGAATATACCCTTCAGCTGGCCTCTTCCCATCACCTCTATCATCAACACTTTTCAAGCCTCCAGCCTCCATTTCTTAGCCAATTAGTATAATACAGTCTCCTGGCAAATTTCCCTACACTCCACGGGCTCCACTAACCTTAATTCTCCACACAGCAGGCACTGGCAGAAGAGGCTTTTAGAGAATATGTGTTACCATTTACTTGTTCAAAACCCTTCAGTTAATTCTTAGCAAACTTAAAATTAAATGTTTTCGTTTTCCTACTCTTTCTGAAATCAGGTTCTAATATTCTTATATGACTCACTCCTGCCACCGGAGTCTGTCTCATTTTTGCCTCAGGGATGTCACTCTGCCTTTTCTCTGCTTGGAACAGTGTCCAGCAGAATATCACACAGTTTCCTTTTTCATATTGTTTGGGAATTTGCTCCAAAATCTCAGAGCAGCCTCCCCTGACTATCCCTCCTAAGATACAGTGCCTATGCGTCTCATGAGCTCTTTCTCTAGCTTGTTTTGTTTTTCTCCATAGCACTTGTGATTACTGGAAATTATAATGCATATTTGTTCATGTGTGAATTTATTACAGTCTCCTCTAAGAGAGTGAAAGGTGCATGAAGATATGAGACATGTGACTCATAACTTTTCTTCATTTCTAAAGGACAGTGCCTAACACCTAGCAGATGATAATGATAAATACTTGTTGCATAAATATTTATGGTTAAATTCTGATGTAAAGCTAATTTAAGAATAGAAGTGTACTGTTTTGTGATCCATTGATAAATGGCTGGAGGGTTCCTTCATGCAAGCAAATTTGTCTGATGATTTTACAACACTGCTGGTTTACATGATTGACTCCATTCTTAAAGGCTGGGGTCAAGACTAGTGCATATTGGCATATCTGTCCTTTCATTTGGCTTCCCAGATGGTTCAGTGGTAAAGAATCTGCCTGCCAAGCAGGAGACATAGATTCAGTCCCTGGATCAGGAAAATCCCCTGGAGGAGGAAATGGCAAACCACTCCAGTATTCTTCCTTGGGAAATCCCAAGGACAGAGGAGCCTGGTGGGCTACAGTCCATGGGGTCACAAGGAGTCAGACACAACTTAGCAACTAAACAGTGGCAGCAGCAGCAGCAGCCTCTCATTCACTGTCTGTTTCTCAGTAGGTGATCAGTAAATTTTGATTGCCTAAGAGCAAAAGATCAAATTAATTGACTGATCTCAGGCTTACACTACTGACTGGATATGAGCCTACATTTTATGTTGATATTACTAGTGTCTGGAGAATTGGAGGCCAAGAGACAAGCACAAATGCATTGTGGGTAAGAATCACTGATCCTAAGATAGAAAGGAAATTAGCAGGATTTCACAGAAAGAGAGAGAAGCCTTCTTTTCCTCAATCAAGTCTAAGCCAAATGAGAGAGTGGTGAAGATGGGCAAATGGAACACTAATATTATTTTTATTAAATCAGCTTGCTTATATGAATAGCAACACTGAGTTTTCAAATACTGAAACTCAGACTTACCTGGCCTTTCCATTCACACTCCAAATAAATAAATACAAACTCTCAAATTGGGTTTCTATCCTGCCTAACCTTAGACAAAGAAGTACACGATATGCTCCCTGAAGGCATCTGTATAACCAACTTTTGCTAAAAGATTTCTCAGCTGGAATTCAGTTCTTCTCTTCAAAGGAAAAGTGAGTGAAGGAATTAAGAGAGGCTATGGGTTTTATGCTAATGAATGTCACTCCATATGGAAATAAAAGAAAGGTGAACAAAGATTTTGCTAAGTATAAGGCACTGGGATTTCCCTGGCAGCTCAGTGGTTAAGATTTTTACCTTCTGCAGGGATGCAGTTTCTATACTTAGTTGGGAAGCTAAGATCCCATGTACCTCATGGCCAATTCACCAAAATACAAAACAGAAGCAAAATTGTAACAAATTCAATAAATGTTTTTTTTTTTTTTTTTAAAGAAGAAGCCCCAAATCATAGAAGACAAATTATATCCCTGGCTCATAGAACCTAAAGATAAAAACAGAAGTTCAAATGACTTTCCTAGTGAACTAACTAGTACAGAGAAATGTTTTAAAATCATTGAAAGGAAAGTAAGTCAGAGATTCCCTCTGACTTTGTGATCTGAACACTATCTTTTGAAAATTTCTATGTACCAATTATCGATGTCACAAAAACACCATAGTGGTAACACCACAAAACAAACAACCACAAAACTTCAGGGGTAATCAACAATAATTGTTCACTGTGCACACATCTGTAATTAAGTGGAGGTCAGCTAAGGGACTTTGCTAACCTTGGTTATGCTTGCTCAGATACCTGGAGCTCAGCTGGCTGTTTGGTTGATATAGTCTAGTTTTGGCTGGGGTGACCAGGGCAACTTGGCATTTTTCATGTGCCATTTAAGACCAGGAGGCTGACCCAGAGTATCTTCTGGCAAAGACTCAAGAAAAAGTAAATTGAAGCATGCAAGGGCTCTTACTATCTAAGTTTTGTGTAAAAAAAAAAAAAAAAAAAGAAGAAGCCCCAAATCATAGAAGACAAATTATATCCCTGGCTCATAGAACCTAAAGATAAAAACAGAAGTTCAAATGACTTTCCTAGTGAACTAACTAGTACAGAGAAATGTTTTAAAATCATTGAAAGGAAAGTAAGTCAGAGATTCCCTCTGACTTTGTGATCTGAACACTATCTTTTGAAAATTTCTATGTACCAATTATCGATGTCACAAAAACACCATAGTGGTAACACCACAAAACAAACAACCACAAAACTTCAGGGGTAATCAACAATAATTGTTCACTGTGCACACATCTGTAATTAAGTGGAGGTCAGCTAAGGGACTTTGCTAACCTTGGTTATGCTTGCTCAGATACCTGGAGCTCAGCTGGCTGTTTGGTTGATATAGTCTAGTTTTGGCTGGGGTGACCAGGGCAACTTGGCATTTTTCATGTGCCATTTAAGACCAGGAGGCTGACCCAGAGTATCTTCTGGCAAAGACTCAAGAAAAAGTAAATTGAAGCATGCAAGGGCTCTTACTATCTAAGTTTTGTGTTTTTTTTTTTTTTTTTTAAATTTTACTTTACAGTACTCTATTGGTTTTGGCATACATTGACATGAATCTGCCATATCTAAGTTTAAAACAGGAGTACCTTCATTGCTATCATTCCATGGACAAAAGCAAGATTAATGGACGAATTCAGAATGAAGGGGTGGAGATATACACAACTTTCCTTTTTCAAAGGGAACTGCATGGTCACAAAGCAAAGGGCATGGATGTCTTAGGGGTTGGGGGCGGAGAATTGGCACCTTCAATACAGTCTACCATAATGTAAGTTTGAGAGTGACTGAATTTATAAAATCTAAATAATGCCAGGAGAAAGATACGCAAATAGCTAAACTATAGCTGATTTCTCCTTACCCCAAACATTTACAGCATATCCAGTGTACTCTCATCATTATCTCCTGGATAACGATTGCTGTAGGTGAAAAACAGCAAATACATAGTTTAGAAACCAACTTTTTTAATTATAAAGAATTTGTAATTCAGCCATCCACTATAGATGCTGAAACACCTCTCAGAGAGGAAACTCAACATCCCTGACAATTCCTAATGGGGAGTCATCATACAGAATTAGCTCATGCAAAAGAATGAAAAGCAAATCCAGTGAGTTAGGAAACTACCCACAGGTCCAAATGAGGGGGTTACAACTGAAACCGGAGTAAGAAGTATTGTACGGTCAGATTGTCAGTCCTAGCAGAATTTAAGTGACTGAGCTGCAGGAGAAATAAGTCTGATCCAAAGGGTTTGTATTCACATGTGTGAAGCCAGAGAACCAGAATAACTATGCCAAAGAAGAAATGAAGAATCTTAAACAGCAAACATTGGTATCTCTGGTATCCATATACCTCAGCTCATATATTATTTATTCCTTCACCTTCCAGGTGACCTGATTTCTAAAAATGTTGTTCAGTCACTTGGTTGTGTCCAACTCCTTGTGACCACATGGACTGCAGCACACTAAGCTTCCCTGTGCTTCACAATCTCCTGGAGTTTTCTCAAACTCATATCTATTGAGTCAATGATGCCATCCAACCAACTCACCCTCTTCTGCCCCCTCTCCTCCTACCCTTCAGTTCTGTTCAGTTCAGTCACTCAGTCATGTCCAACTCTTTGCAACCCCATGGACTGCAGCACATCAGGCTTCCTGTTCATCGCCAGCTCCCAGAGTTTGCTCAAACTCATATCCATTGAATTAGTGTTGCCATCCAACCATCTCACCCTCTGCTTGTCCCCTTCTCCTCCTGCCTTCTATCTTTCCCAGCATCAGGGTCTTTTCTAAGAGTCAGTTCTTCACATCAGGTATTCAGAATGAAGGGGTGGAGATATACACAACTTTCCTTTTTCAAAGGGAACTGCATGGTCACAAGGCAAAGGGCATGGATGTCTTGGGGATGGGGGGAGAATTGGCACCATCAATACAGTCTACCATAATGTAATATTCTTCGCCAGAGTATTGGAGTTTCAGCTTCAGCATCAGCCCTGGTTCCAATGCATATTCAAGACTGATTTCCTTTAGTTTTACCTGGTTGGATCTCCTTGCAGTCCAAGGGACTCTCAAAAGTCTTCTTCAAAACCACAGTTCAAAAGCATCAGTTTTTTGGCACTAAGCTTTTTTTATGGTCCAAGTCTCACATCCACACATGACTACTGGAAAAACCATAGCTTTGATTATATGGACTTTTGCTGGCAAAGTGATAGCTCTGCTTTTTAATACACTGTCTAGGTTTGCCTTAGTTCCCTTTCTTCCAAGAAGCAAGTGTCTTTCAATTTCATGACTGCAGTCACAGATTCCCTAAAAGTCTCAAAACAATATTTTAAATTAGATTTTACTTAGAGATATAGAAAAATGGTGCTTGCCAAGAATATTAACATGATTCAGTTTAGGTATTAAAAATTGCGCTCATTGTAGATGAAACAGGAGTACAGAAGGTGGAGAGTTAGTAAAAGGACACTGGGTAGCAGAGAGGTGGGAAGATAAAAGGAAGGAAGGAGGGAAAGAAAGAAGGGAAGAAGTCAAGAAGACATGGATGAAAAAGAAAGAAGAAAACATAATAGGTAGAAGAGTCATATTAAACTAGAGCATGAATTGTCTTTTTTACAAAAAGAAAAAAATAGAATCAAACGTTGGCCTCTTATTGCTTTGATGTTTCTTATTCACCACAGTAGACAGGGAAAATGGTGGCCAAGGTTTTAGGAAAGTGAGTCTTAGGGGAACTTAGGCCACCATTTGCTCTGAGATTGATTCTAAACTTGAGTGTGCATTTTACAAAACCAATACACACACCATTGGGTCAATAAGTTTAGTGAATAAGTTTAGTGAATGTGTTTACTATCAGTGAGTATGTAGAACAAGTCTATAATGAAAGTGTGTTCTGCCCATGCATATATATTGTGGGTATGCATTGCAGTGAGGTTTATGGTATCAGTGGATTAAATTACAGTTTACTTACTCTGTTTAAATGAAATCCCAGTTAAAATTAACAAAAGTCATGGTCAGGCCATTTGAATAGATAAGTGATAACCATAGACAAAAACTGCAGCTTTTCTATTGTATCAGCAATATTTACTCTGAAAAACAAACTAAATAATTTAACTGTTGTTTATGTCATAAGTTGAAAAAAAGCTAGCTTCATAATATTTCTTAGGCCAAGGATGCAATTGAAATTCTTTAATGATATCTGTTCCTAAAGGAGATCAGTCCTGGGTGTTCACTGGGGACTGATGTTGAAGCTGAAACTCCAATACTTTGGCCACCTGATGAGGAGAGCTGACTCATTTGAAAAGATCTTGATGTTGGAAAAGATTGCAGGCAAGAGGAGAAGGGGATGACAGAGGATGAAATGGATGGATTGCATCACCAACTCAATGGACATGAGTCTGGGTAAACTCCAGGAGTTGGTGGTGGACAGGGATGCCTGGCGTGCTTCTGACCATGGGGTCGCGAAGAGTCAGACAAGACTAAGCAATTGAACTGAGCTGAACTGAACTGAATGATATATGTTCAGTCTGCACCATCCAACTCTCTTTCACCTTAGAAGAAAATTACTTGGGTCAAAAGTCATTGGTTTAAGTCCTTAGGTATATTATGAGACAAGAATGTTGCATTCAAAAGCCATTATCAAGTTTCTGATAGAGGCTTTTGTGACAGAAATTTTAATTTTGTAGTCAGAGTCATCAATGAATATCATGGAGATTTAGGCTCTCTCTCCTACACTCAGATTGTTAATTCAGTAAAAAATGTGTCACAACCCAGTTACTCCGGTAAGCTTATGCATTTTTTTACAGTAGTATTACTTTGGGGAATTCCCTGGTGGCTCAGATGGTAAAGCGTCTGCCTGCAACACGGGAGACCCAGGTTCGATCCCTGGGTGGGGAAGATCATCTGGAGAAGGAAGTGGCAACCCACTCCAGTACTCTTGTCTGGAGCATTCCTTGGACGGAGGAGCCTGTTAGGCTACAGTCCAAGGGGTCGCAAAGAGCAGGACAGGCCTGAGAGACTT
The DNA here is from genome assembly GCA_006410675.1 of Oreotragus oreotragus. Classification (NCBI taxonomy): domain Eukaryota; kingdom Metazoa; phylum Chordata; class Mammalia; order Artiodactyla; family Bovidae; genus Oreotragus; species Oreotragus oreotragus. The sequence goes on along the minus strand of SJYX01015270.1, from coordinate 23,902 downwards.
CACTTTTTTTCTTTCTTTTTATCTTTACTTTGGCTTCATCTACATAGAAAACTTATTTTTGTCCATAGCCCCCCGAGAACATCAGTGTACTTTCTCTTTCATGTATTTTCTTGGAAATGCAGCCTGGAAAGAAGCAAGTAACAACTTTCAAACTTATTCCACCTAAGTATATAAAGCATTCATCTCTATGAAGATTGCTATGGATTTTTGTATTTCAAATTAGTAAGCCATGTCCTTCCAGTAAGTTTGATACTGTTTACAAATTAATCCTAGACCTATAAAAATACAAGTAGAAGTTGACAAAACCTTAAACAGAATAAAATTTATTTTTAATAGATGTGTAGATCAGCTGTGGTGATAGATGCATCCTGACATTTTGTTTTAAATTTTTATTGAATATGAATGTGATCGTTGCTCAGTCATGTCTGACTCTTTGTGACCCCATGGACTATACAGTTCATGGAATTCTCCAGGCCAAAATACTGGAATGGGTAGCCTTTTCCTTCTCCAGAGGATCTTCCCAACCCAGGGACCAAACCCAGGTTTCCCACAGTGCACACATATTTTTTACCAGCTGAGCCACAAGGGAAGCCTACAAGGCTGTATTAATTTCAGATGTACAGCAAAGTGAATCAGTTATACATATACATGTATCCACTTTTTAAAAGATGTTATCCTGGTAATTTTTAAACAGAATTTATTTTACCCTTTGGACAATTCATGAGAACTCATATGCAAATTTTCCACTCTGTAGATTTTGCAAACTAAATTCTTCATACCAGGTTAATTTAGATGAGCATGAAAGGGAAATAGAGCTTTTCATATAGTGGAATATATTTTTAAGGGAAGAAACAGGCTTCAAGAGCTGTGATGGATTGTCCAAGGAAATATGTTGTCTTTTCAATATTCCCCAGCCAACCTAACTGTGTGGTTCTGTGGAAGATGAGACATATATTGTTTTTTTAATATTTATTTATTTATTCCACAGATGATATTAAGTAACTGAAGGGGGAATTGAAGGGGAAGCAACTGAAAATTAACCGCTGGATCACCAGGGAAGTCCCAGGTGATGTGTCTTTTTACTACCAGTGTTCTTCACAGAGTCTGATCATGGAGGATGCTTAAAATATTTGTTGTAAATACTGTCTCCTCTTATGTGAAATTTAGTTGCTCTATGCTTTATACCACAATACTATGGAAGATTGAATATTGGGGGGAAAAAAAAAGTCTGCTGGAAATCATATGATATAAAGGCAAATAGAAATTTTCTCAGGACTTGAGGCCATTGTAGAATGTTAGTGTCACTGTATTTCTTCTTTAGAAAAAATTTTTGAGAAGTGGCTAAATTTCCATTAACTTGAGTTTCTTTTCCCTATTATTGCCTGAACTGACATTTTTATTCTGGGACAGCTTGTTATTTTCAGGAGATCATCTATTCGTGTAGTCCTATGGTGAAATTTGCCAAGTGCTAGCCAGCCTATCTGTCTCCCCAATACTGTTATCAGAGCATTGAAGATGACTCTGTTGAAAAGTTGCATCTTTCAGGTTAAAACCTTTGCTCTAAAATTTCAGTTTTGATATTAAAAAAGTACCCTAGAAAAGAAGTGTATTTATCTCATAATATAATTATAATTTGTCAAGTAAATACAGAACAGAACAAGCAAACTTTTTTGAATAAATAGCTTTATTGAAGAATAATTTGTATAAAATCATTTCATTTACTTTACCATATAGTTTGATGAGATTTGAAAAGTGTAATTATCACTTACAGAACTTTTCCCTCAACTGAAAAAGTTGTGTCTGTGTGGGAGCCATTTCTGTGTCTTCTCTTTATTTCTTTTTATCACTTGTTTTCATTAATTTGATTATCATGTGTCACAGTATGGTTTTGTTTATATTTATTCAGCTTCAGTGCTCTTTTTGAATGTGACAGTTTTTCAAATTTGAAGTATTTTGATCATTCTTGCTTCAAATAGCCCTCCTCCTCAGACTCCAGCTTCCTTCACATCATATAAGACAACTTGATATTTTCTCACAGGTCCCTGATAAATCAATTCTTGTTTTCCTTCTTTTATTGCTTTGTGCTTTATTTTGGATATTTTCTATTTGTATACCTTCAAGTCTACTGATGTTTTCTTCTGCAATTTCTAATCTGCAGCTAATTGCCTCTAATGTATTATTCCTTCAGATATTATATTTTTAATCTCTAGTTCAAAAGATTTCACTTTTGTATCTTCCATTTCTTAAGTTTTCTTAACAGCTTTAAATCTGTTTTTAAGATTTATGTTTGATACTTAAGGCATTTCTGTCTGATCACTCCATCATTTCTGTCAGATCTGCCTCTTTCTATTGATTTCTTTTCTGCTAGCAATAAGCTGTATGCTGCTGTTGCTCCTAAGTAGCTTCAGTCGTGTCCGATTCTGTGTGACCCCATAGATGGCAGCTCACCAGGCTACCCCGGAGTGAGTTGCCAATAGTCCTGGTCTTTTACACACTGGTTATTTTTTATTAGATGCAAGAAATTGTGAGGTTTTGACTGGTGATTTCTTTCTTTCTTTTTTTTACTTTAACTAGTTTTAAACTATTTTCTGGCCTCGGAAAAGTTCAATACTTTCAAAGTGTGCTTTTTCACTTTTTACTGAAGTTTAAAAACAAACTTTACTCTCCCGAGGAATCTGTCCAATGCTGCATGTATCATGAAGACTTTAACCCTGAGTCCTGGGAACGCACATTCTTCCCAACCATAGGTAAGTCAGCTCCAGAGAATTTTCAAATTACTACTTTCTGGCTGGTGTTTTCCTTGGCTGCATGACACTTTACTTCATGCTTTATAAATTTCTATTCAGTCAAAGATCAAGAAGACACTTTTGCAGACCTCCCAAAGTCTGTAGGTGTTAGTATGGAACACCCATTTTTGACTCTTCTGCCCTACAGACTTCAGCCAGTTTCCTCTCTCAGCTCTAATCTCGGTCATCAGTGCAGCCTGACGCTAGACCCTGTTTGAATTCTGCCCCCTTCTACCTGAGTGTAAGTCAGGGAAATTTTAGGGTTCACCTCATTTATTTTCTAATCTCAGAGATAAGAGTTGTACACTATCTCTTGTACAGTGTGTGAAACTGGTTGTCTTTTGTATTTTGTCCAGTTTTATAAATGTATTTGGCAGAAAGATAATTCCCATAGCAGTGAATTTTTCATGGATAGTAGTGGAACTTCAGGTGAGTTTTGAAGAAAGTGAAAGAAAAACTTCTCAATGAAGGAACTCGATCTTAAGGGATTAAACTGAGGAGAGAATTGATGCAGGGAATTATGGGAATATTTAACAATAAATGGCCCTTGTAGATGAAAAAAAAAAAAAGGCAGAGACAAATTTTACTAAAGTGTCCAATTTTTCATATAAGAATATGCCTATTTAGTTACATCCATCCCCATGGAAAATGCAATGAAGCATTCAGCAAAGCTCCAAAAGGAATCATTACACCAAAATTCTTTCCAGTTTCTGAACTTCTGCAAGATAGAGAGGCTAGATTTGATCTTAAGAAAACCTAAGATTGAGTTCAAGTGTTTTCCTCCACTTCTTTCCTGTTGCCGTTTTTCAATCTGTTTTTCACCCAGTTTCTTGTATCACCTCTTTGTTGCTGTCTCCAGTTACTTTCGGTCAAGATGTAAAATAACCTATCAAGATTTATTATGAATATTACTGAGTTTCCTATTACCACACTTAAACCTATTTAGCCAAAGAATGCTCAAACTACCGCACAATTGCACTCATCTCACATGCTAGTCAAGTAATGCTCAAAATTCTCCAAGCTAGGCTTCAGCAATATGTGAACTATGAACTTCCAGATATTCAAGCTAGTTTAGAAAAGGCAGAGGAACCAGACATCAAATTGACGACATCTGCTGGATCATGGAAAAAACAAGAGAATTCCAGAAAAACATCTATTTCTGCTTTATTGACTATGCCAAAGCCTTTGACTGTGTGGATCACAATAAACTGTGGAAAATTCTGAAACATAAGAGATTATACCAGACCACCTAACCTGCCTCTTGAGAAACCTGTATGCAGGTCAGGAAGCAACGGTTAGAACTGGACATAAACAACAGACTGGTTCCAAATAGGAAAAGGAGTATATCAAGGCTGTATATTTTCACCCTGCTTATTTAACTTATACGCAGAGTACATCATGAGAAACGCTGGGCTGGAAGAAGCACAAGCTGGAATCAAGATTGCCGGGAGAAATATCAATCACCTCAGATATGCAGATGACACCACCCTTATGGCAGAAAGTGAAGAGGAACTAAAAAACCTCTTGATGAAAGTGAAAGTGGAGAGTGAAAAAGTTGGCTTAAAGCTCAACATTCAGAAAACGAAGATCATGGCATCTGGTCCCATCATTTCATGGGAAATAGATGGGGAAACAGTGGAAACAGTGTCAGACTTTATTTTGGGGGGCTCCAAAATCACTGCAGATGGTGATTGCAGCCATNAAGTTATGACCAACCTAGATAGCATATTCAAAAGCAGAGACACTATTTTGCCAACAAAGGTCCGTCTAGTCAAGGCAATGGCTTTTCCAGTGATTGTATATGGATGTGAGAGTTGGACTCTGAAGAAAGCTGAGCACTGAAGAAAGATGTGTATAAGAGACAGCCTCAGATATGCAGATGACACCACCCTTATGGCAGAAAGTGAAGAGGAACGAAAAAACCTCTTGATGAAAGTGAAAGTGGAGAGTGAAAAAGTTGGCTTAAAGCTCAACATTCAGAAAACGAAGATCATGGCATCTGGTCCCATCATTTCATGGGAAATAGATGGGGAAACAGTGGAAACAGTGTCAGACTTTATTTTGGGGGGCTCCAAAATCACTGCAGATGGTGATTGCAGCCATGAAATTAAAAGCCGTTTACTCCTTGGAAGAAAAGTTATGACCAACCTCGACAGCATATTCAAAAGCAGAGACATTACTTTGCCAACAATGGTCCATCTAGTCAAGGCTATGGTTTTTCCTGTGGTCATGTATGGATGTGAGAGTTGGACTGTGAAGAAGGCTGAGCATGGCAGAATTGATGTTTTTGAACTGTGGTGTTGGAGAAGACTCTTGAGAGTCTCTTGGACTGCAAGGAGGTCCAACCAGTCCATTCTGAAGGAGATCAGCTCTGGGATTTCTTTGGAAGGAATGATGCTAAAGCTGAAACTCCGGTACCTTGGCCTAATGCGAAGAGTTGACTCATTGGGAAAGACTCTGATGCTGGGAAGGATTGGGGGCAGGAGGAGAAGGGGACAACAGAGGATGAGATGGCTGGATAGCATCACTGACTTGAAGGATGCCAGTCTGAGTGAACTCCCGGAGTTGGTGATGAACAAGGAGGCCTGGCGTGCTGCAATTCATGGGGTCACAAAGAGTCGGACATGACTGAGCGACTGACCTGAACTGAACTCCTTGGAAGAAAAGTTATGACCAACCTAGACAACATATTAAAAAGCAGAGACATTACTTTGCCAACAAGGGTCCACCTAGTCAAAGCTATGATTTTTCCAGTGGTCATGTATGGATGTGAGAGTTGGACATAAAGGAAGCTGAGTACCAAAGAATTGATGCTTTTGAACTGTGGTGTTGGAGAAGACTCTTGAGAGTCCCTTGGCCTGCAAGGAGATCCAACAAGTCCATCCTAAAGGAGATCACTTCTGGGTGTTCATTGGAGGGACTGATGTTGAAGCTGAAACTCTAATATTTTGGCCACCTGATGTGGAGAGCTGACTCATTTGAAAAGACCCTGATGCTGGGAAAGATTGAGGGTAGGAGGAGAAGGGGACCACAGAGGATGAGATGGTTGGATGGCATCACCGACTCAATGGACATGGGTTTGGGTGGACTCCGGGAGTTGCTAATGAACAGGGAGGCCTGGCGTGCTGTGGTTCATGGGGTTGCAAAGAGTTGGACAGGACTAGCGACTGAACTGACCTGAACTGATTTATTCTCTAAGAACATGCTGCATTTATATCACACTTTTGCCAATGGCTCTTCTACACATATCTAAAAAAGCAAACTCTTTAAATAGATATAATTTTTATAGCTTCATGTAACACTTATATATTGAGAATCCCCAAAGGACTATGTGATTCCAAAGATTCTCTCCTATATTTCAAGCCTATATAGCCAACAATTTTCTGGGCACTTCCACTTAGACAAATTTAATGTGCTTATGTGAATTCATCAACTTTCTTTACTAGATGTAGTCTTGAAGGAAATCACCTTTCTGAATTGAGACTAGAAAATAAGAACCAGAAGGCAGGTGATTGACTATTCTCATTGAAAACATTTTAATATCTTTTTTATTGAAGGATATTTGCTTTAAATGTTGTGCTAGTTTCTTCTGTACAATGAAGTGGATCAGCTATATGTATATATATATATATATATATATATATATCCCTTTCCTCTAGAGTCTTCCTCCCACTATCCCCCACCCCATGCTACACATCTAGATCATCAGAGAGCACCAAACTGAGCTTCCTATGCCTCATAGCAGGCTCCTTTCCTTTTTACACATAATAGTGTAAATGTCAGTCCTAACTTCCCAATTCTTCCCACCCGCCTCTTTGCTTCTGTACCACATGTCCATCCTCTACATCTGCATCTCTATCTCTGCACTAAAAATAGGTTCATCTGTTCCATATTATTTTATTTTTTTCTTAGAATCCATATATATGAATTAATATAATGTCTGTTCTTTCTCCTTCCACAATAGTGTAGCATTAAATAAATCTCCTCTTCTTTTTATTTAAAGGATAAACTAAGTTTCATGGCAAGAAGACAAATCTTCCTAGGTTTTACATAGTCCATTTAGTAATAAACTTTGGCAAAAAAGAAAATGTTCTAAATACTTCAATAATAAATTATACGGCATGATTCTTAATGAATAAAGGGCAATGATGGAAACATTTTCTAATGTATGATGAGGTTGATTCTCCTTGGGCTTATATAATTAAATTTAAAGCATCTCTTCAAGGTGAAGGGAATTATACTTTTAATTTTTTAATCTAATGTTGAGCATATTCAATTAAGGTTTCCAACAAAGAGCCAATTCAGTACCAGCTATTTGGAGACCCACAATTACAGATCTTGAAGAAAAATTATGCTCTAGTTTAGAGGGAAATTTGTGTTAGGTATAGAGAGACACAGGGAAAGGATGACGTTTAAGCTGAGGAATTTAAATTCTTCACTCCCAATTTACCTGCTCCCAAAGACCCAAGATAAATAACTAAGTATGTTTTAAAGCACATATGGTAATTGATTCTGTTTAAATGAGACAAAATTTCAACTGATTTATACTTTCACTTTCAAGTATTTCTGGTGTCATATTTCTTCAAATAGTCTAAGGGGAAAGGATACTTCATCCTGAACCATTTTCTCCCTGTACTTCTCAGTTATAGCAAATGATACATCTCAGTGGTCAGACCTTATGACTTGATTTAGTGATACTCTGCTCTTGCCTTTAACTAGTTTTTTACAAGCTCACATACTTGTGGTCACTGTATTTCTGCCCCTGAGACTTGACTTCCACATAGCAAATACTTTTGAACTAAGTTCTATTTCCTTAAAGTTTATTCATACCAATACATGTTCTTTTATCCTTATTCTTCTGAAGCCAATACAAGCAAATCAGCATCAGTGGACCCAAACATTTGCTATCTTCTTTTAAAAGGGCCTAACCTGCTTTGACAAAGGTTTTATGCTGATCTTTGTAGTTTTCATTGGTACATTCCTATTTTAACAGTGGATTATAATGAAAACCAAAGTATGTTTGACGTTTATCTATTACACTTGAGAATCAAGACCAGTTCTTTTATTTCATTTCAGCTTACAAATAAATGAGAATAGAAATTCATTCTGAGAAGAATCCAAATAGTGGATTTTTTGAAGTATCTTTAAAAAATTATCACCTATTTTTAAAAAATCACCATGGCGTTGTAATAATTGAAGAATTAGTTATGAAAAGAAAGAACTGAAACCTTCGCTATAGGGAGCTGGAAGGATAGATGAGGAACAAGGTGGGTGTAGCTGTTGCTGCTGCTAAGTCACTTCAGTCGTGTCCACTCTGTGTGACCCCATAGACGGCAGCCCATCAGGCTCCCCCATCCCTGGGATTCTCCAGGTAAGAATACTGGAGTGGGTTGCCATTTCCTTCTCCAATGCATGAAAGTGAAAAGTGAAGGTTAAGTCGCTCAGTCTGTCCGACTGTTAGCGACCCCATGGACTGCAGCCCACCAGGCTACTCCATCCATTGGATTTTCCAGGCAAGAGTACTGGGGTGGGGTGCCATTGCCTTCCCCGGTGGGTGTAGAGAGAGGTAGAAATAAAGTTTCCTTTTATGTCATTGTGATTTTGTGAACTCTATGATGCAATACCTATTTTAAATAAACTGAATGCCTTATGGTGGTGGCATTATTTAGTGTCCAAAGGGCTAAAAAGGAATGCTACAAATGAACTTATTTGCAAAACAGAAACAGACTCATAGACTCAGAGAACGAACTTATAGTGACCAAGGGGGAAGGATTGGGGAAAGGGATAGTTCAGGAGTTCGGGATTGATTTGTGCACACTGCTGTTCCTATACTTAAAATGGGTAACCAACAAAGGCCCACTGTATAGCACAGGGAACTCTGCTCAATACCACATGGCAACCTGGAGAGGAGAGGAGTTTGGGGAAGAATGGATACATGTACGGCCGAGTTCCTTTGCTGTCCATCTGAAACTGTCACAACACGGTTGATTACTTACAATCCAATATAAAATCAAAAGTTAAAAAAAATAATAAAACAATAAAAATAAAAAGTATTGGTAGGTGTTCACTCAGTGGTCCAATCTGTGTGACCTAGGCAGGGGGTTGTCTATTTTAATGAGGACTGAGAATGTCGTACAAATTGCACAGATTTCATGAAACAAAGATAATGACAGAACAGGAGATTCTCCAGATGTACAGGCTGAGGAAAGATTTGAAAAGGGAAAACATAACAAAAGGAAGCAAATGATTCTGATGGATGTTTTCAAACAAGCTGTCACATCACAGCTCTCCTTTGGTTTCTGCAGATGCTGTTGGTACTAATACTGATGATGAGTGATTGTACTTCATATTCTCTGCAGATCAACAGGGATAGGGATTCTCTGGTAAATAAAGTTTCTTTCCATGGTTTTTTTTTTTTTTTNTATTCTCTGCAGATCAACAGGGATAGGGATTCTCTGGTAAATAAAGTTTCTTTCCATGGTTTTTTTTTTTTTTTCTTTTCATTGAGCACAATGCTTTTTGCCATTTCTAACAGAGGAAAAAAAAAAGTAATTGCCAATTCAGCTCTACAGTAAAAAAATTTCAGTGCAGTTTATTCTTTTTGGTTTATTAAATACTTAGGATTTATGTTTTTTCATCTTTAGTTGAAGCCTGGTATTTTAAGATATGTAAAATTATTGACATTTAATATATTCTCCAATTGACTTTCATATATTTTTTAGATAACAAAAATTTGTTTGGAAAAAATTCATAAACTTTTGTACTACTTATTAATCATATATATGTATTAAGCAACTATATTAAAAGCCACAATATCTTCTCTATTCTTTATTTTTATGCCCTTCAGAATTTAAGCCATCAAATCATGGAAATATTAAACTAGAGCAGGACCAATCCTAGACACTTGGAGTAGTATTTTAATGCAACCTAGCATTATACAGTAGAAGTGAGAAATAGATTTAAGGGCCTAGATCTGATAGATAGAGTGCCTGATGAACTATGGAATGAGGTTCGTGACATTATACAGGAGACAGGGATCAAGACCATTCCCATGGAAAAGAAAAGCAAAAAAGCAAAATGGCTGTCTGGGGAGGTCTTACAAATAGCTGTGAAAAGAAGAGAAGTGAAAAGCAAAGGAGAAAAGGAAAGATATAAGCATCTGAATGCAGAGTTCCAAAGAATAGCAAGAAGAGATAAGAAAGCCTTCTTCAGCGATCAATGCAAAGAAATAGAGGAAAACAATAGAATGGGAAAGACTAGAGATCTCTTCAAGAAAATTAGAGATACCAAGGGAACATTTCATGCAAAGATGGGCTCAATAAAGG
>SJYX01015270.1:0-12129 GCA_006410675.1 Oreotragus oreotragus | reverse complement strand
TCAATAACCTCAGATATGCAGATGACACCACCCTTATGGCAGAAAGTGAAGAGGAGCTAAAAAGCCTCTTGATGAAAGTGAAAGAGGAGAGTGAAAATGTTGGCTTAAAGCTCAACATTCAGAAAACGAAAATCATGGCATCTGGTCCCATCACTTCATGAAAAATAGATGGGGAAACAGTGGAAACAGTGTGAGACTTTATTTTTTGAGGGGCTCCAAAATCACTGCTGGAGAAGGCAATGTCACCCCACTCCAGTACTCTTGCCTGGAAAATCCCATGGACAGAGGAGCCTGGTAAGCTACAGTCCATGGGGTCACGAAGAGTCGGACACGACTGAGCGACTTCAGTTTGACTTTTCACTTTCATGCATTGGAGAAGGAAATGGCAACCCACTCCAGTGTTCTTGCCTGGAGAATCCCAGGGACAGAGGAGCCTGGTAGGCTGCCGTCTATGGGGTCGCACAGAGTTGGACACAACTGAAGTGACTTAGCAGCAAAATCACTGCAGATGATGATTGCAGCCATGAAATTAAAAGACCCTTACTCCTTGGAAGAAAAGTTATGACCAACCTAGATACCATATTCAGAAGCAGAGACATTACTTTGCTGACTAAGGTCCGTCTAGTCAAGGCTATGGTTTTTCCTGTGGTCATGTATGGATGTGAGAGTTGGACTGTGAAGAAGGTTGAGCACTGAAGAACTGATGCTTTTGAACTGTGGTGTTGGAGAAGACTCTTGGGAGTCCCTTGGACTGCAAGGAGATCCTACCAGTCCATTCTGAAGGAGATCAGCCCTGGGATTACTTTGGAAGGAATGATGCTACAGCTGAAACTCTAGTACTTTGGCCACCTCATGTGAAGAGTTGACTCATTGGAAAATACCTTGTTGCTGGGAGGGATTGGGGGCAGGAGGAGAAGGGGATGACAGAGGATGAGATGGCTGGATGACATCACTGACTTGATGGACGTGAGTCTGAGTGAACTCTGGGAGTTGGTGATGGAAAGGGAAGCCTGGCATGCTGCGATTCATGGGGTCACAAAGAGTCGGACACGACTGAGCTACTGAACTGAACTGAGCACCATACTCAAATATATTCAATTTTCATTTGGATTTATAAAGAACATTAGAAAATATCAACTTGGAAATTACTCACTTTTCAAATGAGGAAATTTAATATGATCAATATCTAATAATTATTTCAACATCTATAGAACTAACCAGAAAGCTGAGCAGCAGGATGAGATAAATTTAATGTTATTTATAAAAATTATTTGAGTATTTTGGAACCAATATTTTAACATGGTGGATTGGACCTAAGTACAATACCTTACCTTGTCCTTCCCTTCATTTATGTTTAAATCCATCACTTGGTGTCAGACTGGAGCAAGGAACTCCAAATTTATTGAAATGTTTGCCATTGTTTCTGGCAATGAATTGGAGTAAGGGCATGAGTGGGCAAGGCAAAACTCTATTTCAGAAATTTTCAAGTTATAGCAAATAATTTTTCATTCTTTCTAAGAATGTACACAGCATTCATGTGAATCTGTGGACTAACTAGATTTTTTTACAAATAAGGTTTTCAAAATATGTAACAAGAGTTAAGATTGCCAAATAATTCTAAATGAGATGTTAACAGTATTCTTTCAGCTCTAAAAATATTACCAAATTTTTCAGTGTTTCAGTTTTCTTTTTTTCCTCGTGGTAGCTTGATAAGATTTTAATTTTAGAAACAACCCTACTAAGTTCTATTTCTCATTTAATGGGCATAGCAGGTCTTTATTCATGCTTTCATGATGCCAAGAGTGGCCATTAGTGCTATTACACTGACACCTCCTTCTTGGGGGTCCATGTCACAGGGCCATTAGAGATATTACAGTTTATGAGTCATAATATACTTGTGGTAATTAAACTCTTCTTCAACTGTGTTCCACATGTATCTTGTTCTGTGTCAGGAAAAACAGCAAGATAAAATTCTACAAAGCAAATGCCATCAGCAGTATAAGACTAATCTGACTAAAACATACACATTTTTATCCTAAGGAAATAGCTTTCCACTACGAGTGATTGTCACAATAAAACTTCTATTGTTATGGGCCATATCCTTACACTAGTAAGTATGCTATTGGATTTAGAAATATTAATAAATCAATAGATTTAATGTCTAAAAGTGAATTCTTACATACAACTTTACTGTCAAAGTGTGTTTGAGAAAATAACCCAGTTATAAGTAAACTTACTGTGAATTTCTCTCAGAATAAGAACTTTCTATTGATCCTATCCCAGTGAACCTAAGAAATAGAAATAAATAATTCCCAATCAAAAACTATAACATGTATCTCCACTACATTTGAAGAAAGTGAATGGTGATATAATTTGATAGTCTTAGATACAATTTTTAATCACAATATACAATTTGGAGACATTTACAATAATCCTCTTTTAAAAAACAGACTACTCAGTTATAACATTGTTCCATTAAAAATTACACACACACATACACACATACATTCAGTTTCAAGTAGTTTCACATACCCCCACACAATAAAACCTACCCCCATGCAATAAAACCTGATTTGATACAAAATTATTAAGGATCTTATTTCTAAAAGAGCTTTAGAATTTTTAAATTGCAAAAGTCTGAATCTTGTGGGGATAAAGCAGGCTTGGCAGATGGGTGGAAAGAGAAGAACAACACAAAAAGCCAAAAGAAATGCCTGGAATGTGATTGATATTTGGACTTTGTGCAAACACATAGGGTGATGCCTGCAGAGAAGGCTACAGAAAGAGAGAGTATAATAATACATCAGATTTTGCTGTTTTAAAATTTTAAAACAGCAATTTTATAACAATGTGAAATCATCGTAAATTTAGATTACAGTTAGGTTGAGAATAGTTCATTGTAAGTGTTCTCAGATATTTCTTTTGCCCTTTTCACCTTAAGCGGTCCTTCACTCTGAGTGGGTTGGGTTTATAAGCTATGCAATGCTTCTTCCATGACATTAGTAACCTCTAAACTCATGTGAAATTTATATGCTTAAGTCCTTCCTAAAATGAATCATATCTTTTTTTTTTTTTTTTGAGCTGTGGCCAATTTAAAATATTCAGTACAAAATGAAAACTAAAAAATGTTTCAGCTGGCTTACTGATGCAGAAGAGAAAGACATGAAAGGATATACAACTTGACATTATGGACATTATCCCATTATTTAAGCAGTCTTAATATCAGAAGAAAAGTAACAGAACTGAAATTTGAATACATGTCACCAAGTTGCAGAGAGTTTTAATCATAACTGAAGTGAAGAAAGCCAGTATTTCTTTCTTATAACAAAAATAAAAGTCTTCGAATGACAATAACAAGCAAAGTTTTCAAAGATCTTATATATTATCAAAACTGTTCTTAATTGTGGGACAGCTTGTTGTATAAGTAGATGTATAATAAATCATGTGAAGTCAAATAGCTTTGAAAAGCTACAATATTTAAATGAGTACTTTCTTTTCCCCTTTTGTTTATTTCATACAATTATTTGAAACATTTTTGTTATTTCCTGATTCTTTCTCTTCATAGTGTTTTATTGCACAGGAATTGAAGACTGAGGAATATATTGTAGTATCACATTTTGTAGGATAGTGTACATTGGGCTTCCCTGGTGGTTCAATGATAAAGAATCCATTTGCCAATGCAGGAGATGTGGGTTGGATCCTTGGGTCAGGGAGATCCCCTGGAGAAGGAAATGGAAAGCCATTCCAGTATTCTTGCTTGGGGTGTACCATGGACAGATACTGGTGGGTTACAGTCCATGGGGTTGCAAAGAGTCAGGCACAATTTAGTGACTACATACACACAGCATATACTAAGACACCCAACATATATAGAGGATCAAAAACAATAGAAATGTATTTCCTATGCCTTTAATATTTCAAGGAAGGGGCTACTTTTCAGCTGACAGCTCTCATCTTGTGATAATTCAAGGAGCCACACTCTTCACTTTGTATCTCTGCCCAAACAAAACCTGATGTAATGACAAGGAGGAAGAGAATGATTGTACTTGAAAAAAAACAAAAAACAAAAAACAGATAAAAGCAAAAAAAAAACCTAAATGGAGGTAAATCTTGGGCTGGGACTTGAGTAGTAGATGGTATTTCAACAGAAAGAAACCCAAGGAGACGACATCCCAGAAAACACTATGAGCAAAGAGAAAAAGAAAAGAATGTTCTGGAAATGATGACTGTGTTGGGTTGCCAGTAATTCAGGATTCATGAGGAGAATCAAATGAAGGTCAATTGGGGAAAAAGTTGTGTCAGAATATGGATGACCTTATTGTTCTGCCGAGCTTTTGCTGCTGCTGCTGCTGCTAAGTCACTCCAGTCGTGTCTGACTCTGTGCGACCCCACAGACGGCAGCCCATTGGGCTCCGCCATCCCTGGGATTCTCCAGGCAAGAACACTGGAGTGGGTTGCCATTTCCTTCTCCAATGTATGAAAGTGAAAAGTGAAAGGGAAGTCGCTCAGTCGTGTCTGACTCAGCAACCCCATGGACTGCAGCCCACCAGGCTCCTCCGTCCATGGGAGTTTCCAGGCAAGAGTACTGGAGTGGGGTGCCATTGCCTTCTCCGGAGCTTTTGCTAGTTATACACATATACACACGCACACATACACGCACACACACACACACACACACACACACACACATTACTGGAAGGAAAATAACTTTCTAATAGAATGAAGAAAAGAGAGGTGGGAGAGAAGTCAGATCGCTACCGTGAAGTCCAGGAATTTATTAAGTTCCTGAATAAAACATTGCCTACAGAAAAGAAAATGAGTGGATTTATTTGAGGAAAAATAATTGAGATGTATAAATACCAGGTCATAATAGGAAAATTATTTTCAGAAATAAATGAAGAAAAGAAATTGAGGGAGTGGCTTCTGGTCTATTTGCCTGAGGGTAGTGACACTATTAAAATGAAGGTAGAAAATGAAGACTGTGGATCTGACTGAGGGAAAGAAGACAACAGGTTCATTTTAAGACATTTTAGGTTTCCTGTGTGAGCAGGACATGTCTCTTACACTCAGAGAAACAGCTAAGGGTGTAAGTTTGAGCCAGGGTTGGAGACAAATAGATCTCCTGGGAACTATTGGGAAGTGTGAGTAAAGTCAGATAGGAAAGGACTATCAGATAGAACATCAATCAATTTTAAATCACCTAGGAAAGCAGTTCCACTGAGCAAGCATGACCTTCTCATACCAGTTGTAATTTTTTTGTTATTAACTCAGTGATAGATGAGAAAAAGTCAACAGACTTGTTAGAGTAAGGTTTTTCAAATATGTCCTACTATATTGGGGGGGACAATATTAAAGTAGGATTTTATTTTCTTTTTTATGTATTCATTTTCTTTTTAAATGATGACAAGTGGATCATTATCAACAGTTTCCCTTAAATATTGAAGAAATATTTGGAACCTTAGTGAGTAAATGCTCGTGAACCGGATAGGGTCAGGTGTCTGCTACTGAGCCAGTCACTGGCAAGGGGAATGAGATTAACCTTTGGATCATGATTCTCTTCCTGGGGGAAGACTGGAATTTACCTCATGAAGATATCTAGCTATATGTGTGTGTTTGGGGTGGGATAGTTTTTACCAAATAATAATCATCATATTAAAATAATCAGGATGCTCTTGTTAAAAAAAGAAGAAAGAAGAGTGGATATTTTGAAGGCAAACATGGCATTCACTATGTGTGCACTCAGTCACTTAGTTGTGTCTGATTTTTTGTGACTCTGTGGACTGTAGCCCTCCAGACTCCTCTGTCCATGGATTTTTCTGGGCAATACTAGACTGTGTTACCATTTCCTACTCCAGGAGATCTTCCAGGCCCAGGGATCAAACCTGAGTCTTCTGCATCTCCTGCATTGACAGGAGGATTCTTGACCACTATGCCATCTGGGAAGCCCCATATTATTCACTTTGTCATGATTATCTGGTTAAGTGAATAAATAACAACAATATGTTTGCATTTCAGTCCTTATTATTGAATATTCTATAATGTGTTATTTCCTTTTACTCGAATAAATAGATTTCAGAAAAGGATGTTTTTTCCTAAGCATACCACTTTAGATTGGCAAGAATAATCATTACAAAATATATACATATAAGAAGTATAGAAAACTGAACTGAATATAACATCAAGGTATATATTGGAAGATGTTTGAATGAATTTTATGATGTATTTATAATATTTTAAGATTGTAAGTCCACCAGGGAGGAATGTTGCTTATTGTGTTCACTGGTGAATATCTAATGTTTAAACCAATACCTGACATACAGAAGGCTTGCAGTAAATATCTGTATGATGAATAAATGAAGAAAATATTTATATCAACTTAGTTGTGGTTTTTATATTTCTCTGATAAAAGAAAATTCTCTTTAAATTTTTTATATTTGATTATTTGGTATTTAATCTGCTCTGATTTTAACTATGCCCTTTTGCGATATTCTGTCTAAATTTAATTATATGTGACCTCATTTGCCCTTCAATTTCATCCAAAATTCTGGGTTTAGTCTGGTTGACTGGTTTCCCTTCTTGGTTTTCAAATATCTTGGTATAATTTGTTTTGAATGGGCAGAACCATATTCTTTTTGATATCCAGCTTTCTTGAACTGCACTTGCTAAAAAAATCCTAAGGATTCATTGTACTAGTTTTCAAGCTTAATACAATTAGCTTCCTAAAGTCAATTTTCTTAATCTTGCTGGCATTTCCATTCCCTTCCCTTAGGGAAAGGAATTCAATTTCATCTACTTGTGATTGTTTCCTCAAGGTTCCCTTTTACTATTAGAAATCCATCTAATTTTTCCCTGTGAGCATGTATCAGATCTGATACCTGCCTTGGGAAATGTTACGTTTTTCACAGAGGACCATGCTGTGAGATCCCATTGCTTAACAACTTCTCTGTCATCAGTATTCTCATTTTGACATGTGCCTATCAACCCTTATCTGTATTTAAAATTTATTTAAGTTGACTAGAAACTTTATTGAGATCTTCCTTGTAGCTCAGATGGTAAAGAATCTGCCTGCAGTGCAGTAGACCTGGGTTTGATCCCTGGGTCTGATCCCTGGGTCAGGAAGATCCTCTGGAGGAGGGACTGGCAATCCACTCCAGTATTCTTGCCTGGAGAATCCCACGGATAGAGCAGCGTGAGAGGCTACAGTTCGTGGGGTCACAAAGAGTCGGACACGACTAAGCGATATTAATCTACTGTCTCTTAGCTTGGTGATTTACATCAGTGATTTACACCAGGGCTTCCCTGGTGGCTGAGACAGTAAAGAATCTGCCTGCAATGCAGAAGACCCAGATTTGATCCCTGGGTCAGGAAGATCTCCTGAAGAAGGAAATGGCTATCCGCTTCCGTATTCTTGCCTGGAGAATTCCAAGGATAGAGGAGCCTGGCAGGCTATAGTCCATGGGGTCACAAAGAGCCAGACACAGCTGAGTGACCAAGATTTCACTTTTTCCCTTTTTATAGTAAATTTAAATATAGTTATTTCATATGCTCTTTATGCATTAACGTTAATCCAATTATTCATCCCAAATAATCCCATTACTGCATGTTTACTCCAGATTTGGTCAATGCATTAATTTCACAAATAATTATAAAATCTTTTCTCTTTCCTAAGCCAGTCCTCCAATTCCAAGTATTATCCTACTAGTTGTCAGGTATTTTAACAGCATCTTAACTCCAAATACTCCTGATTCATTATATCATTGAACTTTACATCAGAGCATTTTGCATGATTTTATGACTATTTCCTCACAATGGAATATGGTACTATAATAGATAGATATTGTAAATATGTTATATGATAGTCATCAAAACATATAAACATCACAATTCACAGTAAACATTCCATAAAAAATAAATACACAAAAGACAGTGAGCAAATAAGGATACAAAAATGTCAATTTATTTGTATTAGAAAAAAACAAGTGATAAAAGATTTGGTGTGAGCCTAGAGAAGAGTTAAATGAAGAGCTAAATCTATTTAACAGATTAAAGAAGAAGCTATTAGATGACTAAGATAAGAAAATATCATTTTATAAAAACTTAAAAGCACCTCAAATGAGTTTTGATCAATTCTTTTTATTTCTTCAGCTAGTATCTTTATTTTTATTTTTATTTTTTACTAATTTTTTTCCTTTTACACAAACTCCCAAACATGAATCCCCCTCCCACCTCCCACCCTACATCATCCCTCCGGATTATTCCCACACACCAGATAATTTTATTAAAAAAAAAAAAAGTGCTGAGTTAAAAATGTTCAGATCATATTAGTGCAATAAAGTGAATCAAGAGACTAAAATCTTTAGAGTGTTACTACGTGTGAGTTCATAGAACACAGAGGTAAATGACATGCAGTCTTGCCAAGAAGGAGATTACAGTCTTGGAATAAGAGAGAGTTTATATTAAAAGATTTTATTTTCTTTTATTGCACATCTATGATAAAAATCATAATGAGTACAATGGGAGCACAAAGAAAGTCTGCTAGCAGGGTCAGTTATCCTTAGGAATCTGAGGAAATTATTCAAGGGTAAGAATATCTATTTACACATAAGTCACTTTGAGTAAGACTGTGGTTTCTGCACAAAGGTCAGGCACTCAGTTGCTGTATAACACATCTCAAACTTTGAGTGCGAGCATAGAAAGTTAGAAAGATAACCACAGGCTACACTGTGAGTATTTTCACTGGAAGTTCAGTCACTTAAGCATAGAAATCTTTGGTTCTTTATATAGGGATACCCATGCAAATCAGGAAGACACAGAGCTGAGGATGGTTAGCAGTTTACTGGGTCTTCAGACTACTGGAGGGTGAAAGGTGGATTTAAGGTGAGACATTTGCAGTTAGAAAGCCACTAGGTTGCTACCTCTGCCAACTTGAAGGACTAGAGATTATAGCATAGATTAGCTGTATGTTCATGGTGGGAAAAATTCAAATGATAATTTCCTTTGGGAATAATTTTTCTGTGTATCACACTTATCAAGATTTTTTTTCAGCTACTCCAGTGTGTCCCAGTGTTTTATTAGGGATCTTCAAGTTAACTTCAATGAAATGCTTTACTTGTTTTTAACAGTGCATATTAAATTCCTTAAAAGAAGAATTACAATAACTCTTATTTGCTTTAATCAGTTTTTTTGAAAATTATGTTTGACTTTTATAGAAGGTCACAGGAAGAAACCATCTTATGATAGCCACATTCATACAAACACACTTTAGTATTTTGCAAAATAAACATTAATTCTAGGTGATCTTAGATTCCATACTATATTTTGTCTATATTCCCATCTCACTCTGCTGCTGCTGCTGCTGCTGCTGCTAAGTCACTTCAGTCGTGTCTGACTCTGTGTGACCCCAGAGACAGCTGCCTACCAGGTTCCCCCGTCCCTGGGATTCTCCAGGCAAGAACACTGGAGTGGGTTGCCATTTCCTTCTCCAATGCATGAAAGTGAAAAGTCAAACTGAAGTTGCTCAGTCGTGTCCAACTCTTCGCGACCCCATGGACTGCAGCCTACCAGGCTCCTCGATCCATGGGATTTTCCAGGCAAGAATACTGGATTGGGGTGCCATTGCCTTCTCCACCATCTCACTCTAACCCTTTCAAAGCAAACCTTCTCAAAAGAGTTATCAACACTTACTGTCTCTCCTTTTTCAGAAACTATTCACTCTTCAGACTAAACCAGTCGGACGGTCACCCCCAAGCGTGGCCTTTAAGATACCATTTAGCCTACTCTGGCCAAGGTGGCTTAAAATTCCCAGGATGCTTATGCCAAGGAACATGTCTATGCCCTCATCTCCCTAGACCTTCCAGCAGCATTTGACAAGATTTGCCACTCTTCCTTCTCAAAACACATTTTCTTCTTGGCTTTACTGACATTACATTGGTCATAAATGTTAGAGGCTCAGTTGTGTCTGACTCTTTGCAACCCCATAGACTGTAGCCCACCAGACTTTAGTCCATTGTCCTTGGGATTCTCCAGGCAAGAATACTGGAATGAGTAGCCATTCTGTTCTCCAGGGGACCCACCCAGGGATGGGACTTGGGTATCCTGCATTGCAGGTGGATTCTTTACTGTCCAAGCTACCAGGGAAGCCCAAACTGGTCATAGCACCCATCTTAATAATTGGAATAGTAGATATATATTTCTCTTTTTAGCTCGGTTCTAATTTTCTTCTTCCATTTCCATTTATGACTAAGCTTTGTTTGTGAGGCATCCTAAATCATTGTGGAAAAAAAGAATGTATATAATTAACATAAAAGTTAAATATGCAAGCAATAATACTGGCTATCTTATGGTTACAGGATACCATAAAGGAATTAAAAGAACTTATAATCACAGATATAGTCAAGTAAGAGTTTCATGTCTAAATATGTTATCTAAAAATATATGAACTGTCAACACTGTCAAATAAAGAGCATTTGTGTTTATGTACAGACTACTTAAAGATGCACATAATTCTTATAAAATAAGAAACTAGAGCTATGAGGGTAACAGTAAAAATAAGACTGGAGAAAGCCTAAGAAACTATCCTCAGCTGAATTCTCTTTCAAGTAAAGTGAGTCAGTTTTCTTAGGGAAAGGCCCTCATTAACCTTGAGATACAGTAGCAGCTGCTATAAAACATTCCTAACCAGAGTACATGGAAGAGCTTATCACTGTGGGCCTGTGATGTAATCACAGAAACATTGAATGTGAGCCAGAGCAGGTGGATTAAAAATTATGATGTTACACCTTGGCTGTCTAGGGGATGATTAGGTTAGGTCTCCAAAGGCAAAGACAACACAGCGCTTACATCATTATTCAAATAAATATCTTGCTTTGGAATACATTTCACAGGGAAGTTATAATATAAACCAAATAGTCAGTGATTGAGAATTAGCACATAGAAAATTTTACCAATAGATATTTCTAAATAAAGATGAATCCTACTGATTTTCTAAAAGAGTAGAAGTACAATGTTAACAACTTTTATTATAGCATTTTATTTTTTCTGAGAATATTAGTTATGTTCAAGTCTGAAAGGTCACTGAAATACTTGGTTGAGAAAAATATTTCATAGAAATCAGAGGCATTGTCATGGAGTTTGGACAGCAAATATCTTTTCCTTGGATGGTTTTTCTAAGATTAAAAATTATCCTGAAGATAATAAAATTGCTGCTTGTTGAATAAATACAGAATAACATTTTTCAATTAAATAAAAAGCAATTTAAGGGAAACATTGTAATTAGGCAATGGCTATCCTTCTGTTTAATTAAAATTTAGTGATGTATGATATGCATCAAAATTTCAGTTTTAAGTTGTATTCATGGCTTTCATCTTAGCAATTCTATCTGTATTTACTTCAAAGAAAATAATTAGAAATATTCACAAAGAATTATAGAAAGGACACAAATTGAACTACCTGGCTCTCTGTGCTCCCCAGGTAGAGCCTGAGAAAAGGACTTGAGTTTGTATGGTAAAACCAAAATGCAGGAAGGAAGAAGAAGAGAAACTAAAGGATGGAGAAAAAGCTAGAAGGGTCTTTGTCAAGGTCACCGACTGGGACTTCCTTACATCTGGGTCTTCTCAAGAGCCTGCAGAATGTCTAAGAGCTCTTCTCTCAAGGATCAGCTGGGAGAAGCATTCATCCATGAGAGCTCCTCTCTGGTTGAAGGCTACTCTACAGGCATTGTCTCTGTTTTCCATCCCCCTACAATATATATGGATTGTGCCAATTTCTGGGCATCCTTGGCCTCATAGTGCGAAAAAGACACATGCTTTAAGAGAAATATTATCAGCCTAGAGGGAATTGAAGCCCAAGCAGAACTGTTTGCTGCAGTTGTTGCTGAAATCAATGGTGAGATTGATCATATCCCCATTGTGGTGGGATATCAGAGGTCTTTGAGACCATTATTATGGTAGTTACCTAAAAATAATGTTCAAAAACTCCCCTGGTGGCTCAGACAGTAAAAAATCCACCTGCAATGCAGGAGATTGATCCCTATGTCAGGAAGATCCCCTGGAGAAGAGAATGACTACCCATTCCAGTATTCTTGCCTGGAGAATTCCATGGACAGAGGAGCCTGGCGGGCTACAGTCCATG
>SJYX01015269.1:108706-130834 GCA_006410675.1 Oreotragus oreotragus | reverse complement strand
CTAAAAGGTCTTGTAGGTCTTCATAGAACCATTCAACTTCAGCTTTTTCAGCGTTACTGGTTGGGGCATAGACTTGGATTACCGTGATATTGAATGGTTTGCCTTGAAAACGAACAGAGATCATTCTGTCGTTTTTGAGATTGCATCCAAGTATTGCATTTCGGACTCTTTTGTTGACCATGATGGCTACTCCATTTCTTCTGAGGGATTCCTGCCCGCAGTAGTAGATATAATGGTCATCTGAGTTAAATTCACCCATTCCAGTCCATTTTAGTTAGCTGATTCCTAGAATGTCAACGTTCACCCTTGCCATCTTTTGTTTGACCACTTCCAATTTGCCTTGATTCATGGACCTGACATTCTAGGTTCCTATGCAATATTGCTCTTTACAGCGTTGGACCTTGCTTCTATCACCAGTCACATAAGTCACTTGGGCGTTTAACTTTGTTAGATCTTCCCCAAGTAAGGGACTAGGGCATTCAGGCAGATAGAGAAAGCTGTGCCCTACGTATGCTCCCCGCCCCCCACCCACCATCAATTATATAAGATCTGAGGTAGAAAATGGAGAGTGTACATGTACAATGCCCTGGGTTGACCCTGGTCATCTAGCAGTTTGGGAACTTGTTTCATTTGATACTGCCCTGCCTGAGGGAAACTTAAAAGATACAAATTTTAAATATGTTTAAATTTAAATTAAACATTTACAATATAATAAACCATCTACTCTTTTGCTGCTGCTGCTAAGTTGCTTCAGTCATGTCCAATTCTGTGCAGCCCCATAGATAGCAGCCCACAGGCTCCCCCGTCCCTGGGGTTCTCCAAGGCAAGAACACTGGAGAGAGTTGCAATATCCTGCTCCAATGCATGAAAGTGAAAAGTGAAAAGTGAAAGTGAAGTTGCTCAGTCGTGTCCGACTCTTAGCGACCCCATGGACTGCAGCCTACCAGGCTCCTCCGTCCATGGGATTTTCCAGGCAAGACCACTGGAGTGGGGTGCCATTACCTTCTCCGTCTACTCTTTTAAGCAATAGTTTCTTCATCCTTATTTTACATATGAGAAAACAGAGGCACAGAGATGGTAATTCACATTCCCCAATGCCCTCAATTTAGTAAGTGGCTAGAATGGGATTTGAACCCAGGCCATCTGTGGGGAAGAATCCACGACACCAAACTGTTTCTCCAAAACAGGAGAGTAAGAAGGATATTCAGGCTTTCTTGGTGGCTCAGTGGTAAAGAATCCTTCTGCCAAAGCAGGAGACCTGGGTTTGATCCCTGATCCAGGAAGATCTCACATTTCACAGAACACCTCAGCCTGCGCATCACAACTACTGAACCTGTGCTCTAGAGCTGGGGAACCACAACTGCTGAGCCCATGGGCCACAACTACTGAAGTCCAAGCGCCTCGAGCCCGTGGTGTGCAACAGGCGAAGCCACCACAATAAGGAACCCACATACCACAACTAGAGAAAAGCCTGTGCAGTAACGAAGCCCTAGCACAACCCAAAATTCAATTTCTAGTTATAAAGATGAACAGCTACTCAGCTGGTGCTTGCTTCTATCTAGAGGAGAAGAGTTAATTGACATATGTAGGATCTGAGACATTGTCAGAGAGAGAAAAATGAAAGTGTCAGTCACTCAGTCGTATCCGACCGTTTGCAACGCCATGGACTGGAGCCTGCTAGGCTGCTCTGTTCATGGAATTCTCCAGGCAAAAACACTGGAGTGGGTGGATATTCCCTTCTCCCAGGGATCTCCCTGACCCAGGGACTAAACCTGCGTCTCCTGCATTGCAGGCAGATTCTTTGGCGTCTGAGCCACCAGGGAATGCTTATCAAAGAAAGAGGAGTGATCCTCAATGTAAGCAGAAAAAGAAACAGAGTGAAAAGACCCCAGTTGTCTAAGAACAAAGGAACAAGCAAATTTTCTGGAAATTTAACTGAAGAGAGTTAATCCTCATTAAAAAAAAATATTCAAGTGCAGTCATGGTGAAATGGGCCAGTTAATTCCTTTGTAGCCAGGCTTGCTTATATATTTGTAAATATTCAAAGTAAGAGTTAGTTGCTCAGTCATGTCCGACTCTCTGTGATTCCATGGACTATAGCCCACCAGCCTCCTCTGTCCATGGGATTCTCCAGGCAAGAATACTCAAATGAGTTGCCATTCCCTTCTCCAGGGGATCTTCCTGACCCAGGGATTAAACCTAGGTCTCTCACATTGCAGGCGGATTCTCTACTGTCTGAGCTACAGGGAGAATATTTGTAAATATTCAAAGCAGTTTGCAAACTTTTGGGAGACTCAGATGGACCATGTGTCAATCTGAGGACCATCTGTTATCAAGGACTATGTGTCCTTGATAAGACAGGCAAGATCTGTAAAATTTTAACTTTTGCCTTATTAACCACACCTAGGCACAGAAGAAACATATTTTGAGTGTTTTTGTTAGGCCAAGGCAATATTAGAGTTTACATGTGTAGAGACTTCATTTGATCATGATGTCTCCCATAGGTCTGTTTCTAAAGCTGACATCCACTCTGAACTCCAGATTCATTTTTCTGGCTACCTGCATGACAGTTCCACTTGGATGTCTAATATGCATCTCAGATTTTACATGACATGCCTTCTCCAACCTTCCTTCCCAGCTGTGCCCCTGGCAAAAGACCCCAAATTGATAAAATGGCACCACTATCAAGCCAGGCTAAAGTAGATTTTCTTCTTCATATCTCACTCTTCATCTCTGGTCCATGAAGAAACCTTGCTGATGTATCCCAGTCCATCTGCAGCGTGTCTACATCTCTTCATTTCTTCATCCTCCACTCCAGTTCAGCCACCATTGTCTTTCACCTGGACCAGCTGTCATACCTACTATCTGGTCTCTCAGCTTCAACCTTTCCCCCTCTACATACTTCAGTGCAGCCAGTACCACTGACTTCATATTCAGGGGGATTCATTTTACTTTATATTCAGTATCACAAATTGACCTTCATTCATGAGCTTATATTTTTCACCCTAGAAGGGCTATATAGAATCACCCTCAATAGAATTGAGATAAAATTTGAGTGGTATCATGCTACTTTATCGCAGGGTGGTATAATTCAAGTAGAAAATTGCATGTGGATGTTTTGTAAGGGCTGCTTCCATGCTCAACAGTGGTGACCACAGGAAGTGTGTCTCTAGGAAAGCCAGCCCTGCTACCCTTAGATTGTCACTGTAGCCCAGGGTGAGCTTGTCAGAGAGGGACTCTGCTATGCCAGCATCCCAGGCCCCCATCTTGCTACCCAGAAGTCTGCTTCAAACAAAATGAAGACCCCTTTATTTCATTCCCTTCCCAATCCCTTTCCCTTCACTGTTTCTGGAGATCAACCCCAATCGTGATTTTCAGGCCATATTTTTATGTCTTGTCTATTCACAGGCACCCACATTCACCAGGGCCTCACCTCACCCACGCCCACCCCATATACCACATTGTTTATTAGGGGAAGGTACATTTTGGGTACATTTTGTATTGTTCAGGGTCCTATGGGTCCTCTTCTTCCCTCCCTCTGTGGGGATCCTGAGCTGCCTGTGGACAGGGCATTGGTAGCTCGAAAGACTGCTGGATACCTGTTTTAAAACTTGAAAGGTTAAGGGTGTGCATGCATGAATCAACAAGGCACCTTTATTTCTTCAGGAAGCAATTACTTTATTGGAAGAACTGGCAACACTGAAAGAAGGAAAACTTAAAGTGAACTTTTTCTGCAAGGGCAGTACTGCGGTCTGCATTGCAGGCAGGGTGACCTTGGGCAGTCACCCAGGACTCGGGGGAAAGTCCAGTCCAGGCTCAGTCCTTCTTGTCGTCGTCACCCAACCTTTATTTCTTCAGGAAGCAATTACTTTATTGGAAGAACTGGCAACACTGAAAGAAGGAAAACTTAAAGTGAACTTTTTCTGCAAGGGCAGTACTGCGGTCTGCATTGCAGGCAGGGTGACCTTGGGCAGTCACCCAGGACTCGGGGGAAAGTCCAGTCCAGGCTCAGTCCTTCTTGTCGTCGTCACCCAGGGTGAGCCTGTCCAAGATGTACTCTGTCAGGGCACTTTCTGGGAACCCCATGTTGCTCAGGTCGCTGAGATGGTTCTGCAGCTCCCTGATGAACTTGACCTGCTGGTTCAGGTAGCCGGTCCCCAGGAACTGGCACAGGTCGGTGTCGCTGCTGTTGGTGGCCAGTTGGTGCAGGTTGAGCAGGCTCTGGTTGACGCACTTCTCCAGGTGCAGGGTGTCTTGCATGGCCTGGAGATCACTCTCCCACTCTTGGGTCTTAGGCTTTCTGATGTCGAGGAAGCAGATGTGGCCCCCACGCTGGTTCTGCAGGAACATCAGGCTCTCGGTTGTCTTGCTGTGCTCATGGGAGCGGAGCAAGAAGAAGCGGGAGAAACGCTTCAAGGCCACGTCATCATGGTCGAGGTAGAAGGACACGGCCAGGCAATGGAAGGAGGCGTGGAACTCCAGGGCGGCGTGGCTGTTGACCGCGGCCTCGCACTTGGGGCGGTAGTTCTGACGCACCGGTGAGGGCAATGTGGGCAGCATGGCAGGCAGCTCCTCGAACCAGGGAAGGGCGGCTGGGATGAGGCGTCTGCGGGGCAGGAATTGGCGGGGGCGCGAGCGCCAGTGGTCTCCTCGGAACTTTCCCAGGGTGGACGATGTGGGCGGCGGGAGGCGGGCTCCGGGCCAGATGGCAGGTGGCTGGGTGTGGGCTCTGGGATGGATGGGTAATGGCGTCTGTTGGGCAGGGTCAGTGCCTGGGCTTGTGATTGGTTAAGGAAGAGGTCACGTGGGTGGGCAGGATCCGTGGGCGGGATCTGTGGGCAGGGCAAGACCACTGTCTATCAAACCCAGGGTGTGGGGAGGGTGAGACCACTGTCGGTCAAAGCCAGCAGAGCTGCTTTGAGCTGAGTACTTTGCATCCACAAAGTTTTTATTTTATTTATTTTTAATAGAAATTTATTTATAAATAAAGGAGGTTAATTACTTTAAAATATTGTATTAGTTTTGCCATACATCGATAGGAATCTGCCACGGGTGTACTCCTGTTCCCCATCCTGAGCCACCCTCCCGCCTCCCTCCCCATCCCATCCCTCTGGGTCATCCCAATGCACCAGCCCGGAGCACCCTGTCTCATGCACGGAACCTGGACTGGGGATCACATATGACAGTATACATGTTTCAATGCCATTCTCCTAAATCATCCCACCCTCGCCCTCTCCCACAGAGTCCAAAAGACTTCTATACATCTGTGTCTCTCTTGCTGTCTCACATACAGGATTATCGTTGCCGTCTTTCTAAATTCCATATATATGCATTAGTATACTGTATTGGTGTTTTTCTTTCTGACTTACTTCACTCTGTATAATAGGCTCCAGTTTCATCCACCTCATTAGAACTGACTCAAATGTATTCTTTTTAATGGCTGAGTAATAATCCATTGTGTATATGTACCACAGCTTTCCACCCAAACCCATGTCCATTGAGTCAGTGATGCCATCCAACCATCTCATCCTCTGTCGTCTCCTTCTCCTCCCACCTTCAATCTTTTTCAGCATCAGGGGCTTTTCAGATGAGTCAGCCCTGCACATCAGGTGGCCAAAGTATTGGAGTTTCAGCTTCAGCATCAGTCCTTCCAATGAACACTCAGGACTGATCTCCTTTAGGATGGACTGGTTTGATCTCCTTGCAGTCCAAGGGACTCAAGAATCTTCTCCAACACCACAGTTCAAAAGCATCAATTATTCGGTGCTCAGCTTTCTTTATAGTACAACTCTCACATCTATACATGACCAGTGGAAAAACCATAGCCTTGAGTGTTTCTGGTTTTTAATATGCTGTCTAGGTTGGTCATAACTTTTCTTCCAAGGAGTAAGTGTCTTTTAATTTCATGGCTGCAGTCACCATCTGCAGTGATTTTGGAGCCCCCCAAAATAAAGTTTGCCACTGTTTCCCCATCTATTTCCCATGAAGTTATGCTACTGGATGCCATGATCTTAGTTTTCTGAATGTTGAGCTTTCAGTCAAATTTTTCACTTTCCTCTTTCACTTTCCTCAAGAGGTTCTTTAGTTTGTCACTTTCTGTCATAAGGGTGGTGTCATCTGCATATCTGAGGTTATTGATATTTCTCCCCACGATCTTGATGCCAGCTTGCATTTCATCTCACCCAGCGTTTCTCATGATGTACTCTGCATATAAGTTAAATAAGCAGGATAACAATATACAGCCTTAACATAATCCTTTTCCTATTTGGAACCAGTCTGTTGTTCCATGTCCAGTTCTTACTGTTGTTTCCTGACCTCCATACAAATTTCTCAAAAGGCAGGTCAGGTGGTCTCGTATTCACATCTCTTTCCGAATTTTCCATAGTTTGTCAAAGGCTTTGGCATAGTCAAGAAAGCAGAAATAGATGTTTTCCCGGAACTCTCTTGCTTTTTCTTTGATCCAGTGGATGTTGGCAATTTGATCTCTGGTTTCTCTGCCTTTTCTAAAACCATCTTGAACATCTGGAAGTTCTTCGATAACATTATTGCTGAAGCCTGGCTTGGAGAATTTTGAGCATTACTTTACTAGCATGTGAGATGAGTGCAATCGTGCCGTAGTTTGAGCATTCTTTGGTAATGCCTTTCTTTGGGATTGGAATGAAAACTGACCTTTTCCAGTCCTATGTCCACTGCTGAGTTTTCCAAATTTGCTGGCATATTGAGTGCAGCACTTTCACAGCATCATCTTTCAGGTTTGAAATAGCTCAACTGGAATTCCATCACCTCCCCTAGCTTTGTTCGTAGTGATGCTTCCTAAGGCCCACTTGACTTCACATTCTAGGATGTCTGGCTCTAGGTGAGTGATCACATTGTGATTATCTAGGTCGTAAAGATCTTTCTTGTACAGTGCTGTGTATTCTTGCCACCTCTTGTTAATGTCTTCTGCTTCTGTTAGGTCCATAGCATTTCTGTCCTTTATTGAGCCCATCTTTGCATGAAATGTTCCTTTGATATCTCTAATTTTCTTGAAGAGATCTCCAGTCTTTCCCATTCTGTTGTTTTCCTCTATTTCTTTGCATTGATCACTGAAGAAGGCTTTCTTATCTCTCCTTGCTATTCTTTGGAACTCTGCATTCAAATGGGTATATCTTTCCTTTTCTCCTTTGCTTTTCACTTCTCTTCTTTTTGCAGCTATTTGTCAGACCTCCTCAGACAGCCATTTTGCCTTTTTGCATTTCTTTTTCTTGGGGATGGTCTTGATTCCTGTCTCCTGTACAGTGTCACAAACCTCATTCCATAGTTCATCAGGCACTCTATCAGATCCAGTCCCTTAAATCTATTTGTCACTTCCTCTGTATAATCATAAGGGATTTGATTTAGGTCATACCTGAATGGTTTAGTGGTTTTCCCTACTTCCTTCAATTTAAGTTTGAATTTGCTAATTAGGAGTTCATGATCTGAGCCACAGTCAGCTCCCGGTCTTGTTTTTGCTGACTGTATAGAGCTTCAGTCTGATTTCGGTGTTGGCCATCTGGTGATGTCCATGTATAGAGTCCTCTCTTGTGTTGTTGGAAGAGGGTGTTTGCTATGACCAGTGCATTTTCTTGGCAAAACTCTATTAGTCTTTGCCCTGCTTCATTCCGCATTCCAAGGCCAAATTTGCCTGTTACTCCAGGTGTTTCTTGACTTCCTACTTTATATAGAGCTTCAGTCTGATTTCGGTGTTGGCCATCTGGTGATGTCCATGTATAGAGTCCTCTCTTGTGTTGTTGGAAGAGGGTGTTTGCTATGACCAGTGCATTTTCTCGGCAAAACTCTATTAGTCTTTGCCCTGCTTCATTCCACATTCCAAGGCCAAATTTGCCTGTTACTCCAGGTGTTTCTTGACTTCCTACTTTAGCATTCCAGTCCCCTATAATGAAGAGGACATCTTTTTGGGGTGTTAGTTCTAAAAGGTCTTGTAAGTCTTCATAGAACCATTCAACTTCAGCTTCTTCAGCATTACTGGTCAGGGCATAGACTTGGATTACTGTGATATTGAATGGTTTGCCTTGGAAACGAACAGAGATCATTCTGTCATTTTTGAGATTGCATCCGAGTACTACATTTTGGACTCTTTTGTTGACTATGATGGCTACTCCGTTTCTTCTAAGGGATTCTTGCTCACAGTAGTAGATATAATGGTCATCTAAGTTAAATTCACACATTCCAGTCCATTTTAGTTCGCTGATTCTTAAAATGTCAATGTTCACTCTTTCCATCTCCTGTTGACCACTTCCAATTTGCCGTGATTCGTACATCTTAGAATTTATTATTTCCATTTTACTGAATGTATTTTTAAATTTCTCTTCGAGTCACTCATTGTCCAGTAAGACAGTTTTATTGCCACATTATTTGTAAATGTTTCTACTTTTCTTCTTATATTTGATTTCTATGTTTGATACATTATGATCTAAAAAGATGATATGATTTCCGTCATCTTGAGTTGATGAGGGCTTGGTTTACGGCCTAACATGATGTATCCTAGAGAATGTTCTGTGTACACGTGAGGAATATATATTCAGTTGCTTTGGATGGGATATTCTGTATTTCTCTATTAAATCCACAGTTTAATGTGTTTAAGTCTGTTTTGTTATTGAGCTTCTGTTTGGATGATCTATCCATTTTTGTAAGCTGGATATTATTGTCCTCGCATTTCTCCTTTTAGGTCCGTTAATGTGTTAGTATTTGCCTTGTATATTTCAGTGCTTCCATGCTGCTTTTATATATAGATATACATCTATCTGTCTCTCTCTATATATTTACAACCATTGTATCTCCTTTCTGGATTGCAGACTTTATCATTATGTATTGCCCTTCTTTAGCTGATAATAGTCTTGTTTTATTTTTTTAATTTTTTTAACTTTATTTTACTTTACAGTACTGTATTGGATTTGGCATACATTGACATGAATCCGTCACGGGTGTAATAGTCTTGTTTTAAAGTCTATTTTGTCTGATACAAGAAAAGTTATCCAGCTTTTGGTTTGCACTTGCATAGAATATATTTGTCCATTCCTTCATTTTCAGCTTTTGTGTGCCTTCACATCTGAATTCAGTCCCTTGTAGGCAGCATATAGATAGGTCTTTTTTCCCCCCATTCAGCTACTCTTTCTTTTGATTAGATAATTTAGTCCACTTAAATTATTGATAGGTATATTCTTACTGACATTTTCATAATTGTTTTATGTCTGTTTTATAGCTCCTCTGTTACATTCTTCTCTGTTTGATTTAAAGAATCAGCAGTATGCTTAGATTCCTTTCTTTTTATTGTTTATGTATCTACTGTAGTTTTATGGTTTCTGGTCAACATGAAGCTTGTATATAACTTATGTTTATCATGTTTTTTTATTTTGAAAACAACTTAAGTTTGAATATATTCTAAAGGACCACAAAGATTTTTACAAAACAAAAATAGACTCATAGACACTGAAAACAAACTTATGGTTACCAAAAAGAAGGATAGTAGGGGACTGAGGGAGACTGGAAAAAATTAGGAATTTCAGGTTAACATATACACACTAGCATAAAAGAGAAGTTACAAAAACCTCCTGTATAGCACAGGGAACTATAGTGGAAAAGAATCTGATAAACAATGTGCATATTTATGTATAATTCTCACTTTGTTGTACAAACAAAGTACAAACAAAATTGAAATTACTTCCATTTTAAAATAGTATTTTTAAAAAATTTTAAATGTAGATATATTAGTAACAGTAGTGGAAATATAAAACTAGTATAAAGGTTTAAAGACAAAAGTAGTAAAATAGCTATAATAATCAATTACGGGATACACAGGACTAAAAGATATTAAATGGGACTTCAAAAACAAAACAAGTCATTTAAATCATTTTTTTAGATTCCACATATAAGTGATGTCACAGGATATTTGTTCTTTGTCTTTCTTCACTTGATATGATTATTCCTAATTCCATTCATGTTGCAAATGGCATTCTTTTTTATAGTTAAGTAATTTTCCATTGTGTATATATTCTACATCTTCTTTATGCATTAATTTGGCAATGAACACTTAGCTTGCTTCCATGTCTTGGCTGTTGTAAATAGTGCTGCTGTGAACATGTATATGAATGATTTCTTTTTTGTTTTATTGTAGCAGAGTTGCTTCACAGTGTTTTGTTAGTTTCAGGTGTACAGCAAGGTGATTCAGTTATACATATATTCATTCTTTTTTAGATGGTTTTTTCATGTAGGTTATCACAGAATATTGAATAGATTTCCCTGTGCTATACATAAGTTCTTCTTGGTTATCAATCGGATATATAGTAGTGTATATATATAAATCCAAAGCTCTTGATTTATGCTTCCCCCCTCCATGTTTCCCCTTTGGTAACCATGTTTGTTTTCCATATCTGTAAGTCTATTTCTATGTGTAAATAACTTCGTTTGTATCATTTTTTAAAATTTAGATTCTACACATCGGTGATATATTTGTCTTTGTCTGACTTTCTTGATTTACTATGACAATATTTTGGTCCATCCATGTTGTTACCAGTGACATTATTTCATTCCTTTTTTTAATGGCTGGATATTTTTATATGGCACGTGTGTGTGATGGAGATGTGGTTACTTTCATGTCCTGGCTATTGTAACAAATAGTGCTACTATGAACACTGGCATGCATGTATCTTTTTGAATTATGAATTTCTGCAGATGTATGCCCAGGACTGGGATGGTGGGATCCATTGTTGCTATTGCTCAGTTTTAGTTTTTAAAAATTTTTAAATCTTTTATTACACTGGTGCTTCATTGCTCTGCAGGTGTTCTCTACTTGCAGTGAGTAGGGGATACTCTCTAGTTGTGGTACACAAGGTTATCATTCCAGTGGCTTCTTTTGTTTTGGAGCACACGGTGTATGGTTGGCAGGCTTCAGTAGTTGCAGAACACAGGTTCAATAGTTGAGTTTCCTGGGCTCTAGAGCCACGGGCTCAGTAGTTGTGACACACAGGCTTAGTTGCTCTGCGGCATTCCATCTGCCTTTTGACCCACCATACTTTGGCAGAGTGTCTGGAGGATAAAAAAACTCAGAAGGCCAGGGATATAGAACAATAAATAGGCCTGAATTCTCTTTAGTTGGAGGAGAAGCCTGGGAACACTCATAACCTTTTATTTATTCATTATTTGTCCTACTGCATTAGCATCTAGTACCTAGCACAGTGCCTGGTGCCATGTTGGTGCTAAGTAAGTAAATGACTCTAAATGGAATCATCTTTACTATTTGCAGGGGTGACAGTACCCTTTAAGAATATATTTATAATTACCAACAGTCCAATTTAAAGATAAGAAAACCCAAGAAGATTGTTGACATCTGAAACATTTTATTAAAAATTTCCCCAGTAGGTTTCATGAAGCTATTGCTCATTTAGAACTGTCAATGATTTTTTAAAAAACCTGTTGTAGAATTTCCTAAAGGGTTTTTTTCTGGATTGTAGGTATATAGAAAGAACCTTTATAAAATCTTGATGTGATTTTAAATTGTTTAAATTTGGATAGAAAAATCTGATTTAAGAAAACGTCTGGTTCAGGTTATATCTGTTGGGGCTACTATAGACCTCTGTAGGCTAATGATGATGGTGTAAAAAGTAAATAAGCAACATAAAGGAATTATACAGTGGTTCTCAAGCTTTGGCCTATCTCAGAATCTCCAGGAGAGCTGTTAAAACAGTATGGGGCCCCTGCCCCAGAGTTTTTGATGGGCTAGGTCTATGGTAGGGCCTGAGAACTTGCATTTCTAGGAAGTTTCCAGATGTTGCTAATGCTGCTGGTCTGGGGATCACAGTGAGTGAACCACTGCCTTGTGCTTTTACCAAAGGCTTCATAGTTTTGAAATGGAATGTGTATTGTTTTCAATGTACAAGTCCTTTGAATTCTTGGTAAAGTTTACTCTAGGTATTTATTGATTTTCATACAACTAGGAAAGTATTTTTCTATTTCTGGTACTTTATTATTCTTGTTGTTCTTCATTCCCTCACTCTTGTCCAAATCGTTATGACCTCCGTTGACTGCAGCAGGCCAGGCTTCTCTATCTTTCACTCTTTCCCAGAGTTTGCTCATACTCACATCCACTGAGTCAGTGATGCCCTCTAACCATCTCATCATCTGTCGCCCCATTCTCCTTCCTCCCTCAATCTTTCCCAGCTTCAAGGTCTTTTCCAAAGACGTGATTCTTTCCATCTGGTGGACAAAGTATTGGAGCTTCAGCTTCAGCATCAGTCCTTCCAATAAATATTCAGGGTTGATTTCCTTTAGAATTGACTGGTTTGATTTCTTTGCTGTACAAGGACTCTCAAGAGTCTTCACCACCACACTTCCAAAGCATCAATTCTTCTTCGATCAACCTTCTTTATGGTCCAACTCTCACATCCATACATGATTACTGGAAAAGTGATAGCTTTTACTAAACAAACCTTTGTTGGCAAAATGCTGTCTCGGTTTGTCAAAGCTTTTTTTTTTCCAAGGAGCAAGTGTATTTGATTTTTGAGGCTGCAGTCACCACACACAGTTATTTTGGAGCTCAAGAAAATAAAGTCTCTCACTGTTTCCACCTTTTCTGTATCTATTTGCCATGAAGTGATGGGACTAGATGCCAGGATCTTAGTTTTTTGAATGTTGGATCTTAACCCAGGTTTTTCACTCCTCTTTTCCCATCAGCCAGTCTCTTTAGTTCCTCTTCGCTTTCTGCCATTAGGTTGGTGTTACCTAAGGTTATCGATCTTTCTCCTGGCAGTCTTGATACCAGCTTGAGCTTCATCTAGCCCAGCATTTTGCATGATGTACTCTGCATAGAAGTTAAATAAATAAGGTGACGATATATAGCCTTGAAGTATTCATTTCCTAATTTTGAACCAGTCCATTGTTCCATGTCCAGTTCTAATGGTTGCTTCTTGACCCACATACAGGTTTTCTCAGGAGGCAGGTATGATGATCTGGTAATCCCATCTCTCTCAGAATTTTCCCCAGTTTGTTGTGATCCACACAGTCAAAGGCTTAGGATAGTCAACGAAGCAAAAGTAGATGTTTTTCTTGAATTCCCTTGGTTTTTGTATGATCCAAGGGATGTTGGAAATTTGATATCTGGTCCTCTTTGTTTTCTAAACAAAGTTTCTATGTCTGTAAGTTCATAGTTCATGTACTGTGGAAGCCTAGCTTGAAGGAGTTTGAGCATTATCTTGCTAGTATGTGAAACAAGTGCAGTTGGACAGTAGTTTGAACATTCTTTGCCCATTTTTTGGATTAGAATGAAACTGGCCTTTTGCAGTCCTGTAACCACTGCTGAGTTTTCCAAATTTGCTGGCATATTGAGTGTACCACGTTCACAGCATCATCTTTTAGAATTTGAAATAGCTCAACTGGAATTCCATCACATCCACTGGCTTTAGTCATAGTAATGATTCCAATGGCCCACTGGACTTCACACTCTAGGATGTCTGGCTCTAGGTGAGTGATCACACCTATGTGGTTATCCAGGTTATTAAGACCTTTTTTTGTATAATTCTTCTGTATATTCTTGCCATGTCTTCTTAATATTTTCTGCTTCTCTAATGTCCATACCATTTCTGTCCTTTACTGTGCCCATCTTTGTATGAAATATTCCCCTGGTCTCTCTCATTTTCTTGAAGAGATCTCTAGTCTTTCCCACTCTATTCTTTTCCTCTATTTCTTTGCAGTGTTAGTTTAAGAAGGCTTTTTTTTTTTTAATCTCTCCTAGCTATTATTTGGAACTCTGCTTTCAGATCTTTTGTTTTCTCCTTTGCCTTTCGCTTGTCTTTCTTTCAGAACTATTTTTAAGGCCTCCTCATGAGACCATTTTGTCTTGTTGCATATCTTTACTGGAGGAAAATGTTGGTCACCACCTCCTGTACAATGTTATGAACATCTGTTTGCAGTTCTTCAGGCACTGTCTACCAGATCTAATCCCTTGAATCTGTCACTTCTACTGTATAATTGTAAGAGATTTGATTTAGGTCATATTTGGATGGTCTAGTGGTTTTCCTTTCTTTCTTCA
This sequence comes from Oreotragus oreotragus, assembly GCA_006410675.1. Lineage (NCBI taxonomy): Eukaryota > Metazoa > Chordata > Mammalia > Artiodactyla > Bovidae > Oreotragus > Oreotragus oreotragus. The sequence continues at coordinate 116,772 of SJYX01015269.1, read as the reverse complement.
ATTTAAGTCTATATTTTGCAATAAGCAGCTCATAATCTGAGCCACAGTCAGCTCCCTGTCTTGATTTTTGTACAATATACTACTGGAGAAAAGTAGAGAAATAGCTCTAGAAGAAATGAAAAGGCTGAGCCAAAGCGGAAATGATGCCCAGTTGTCGATGTGTCTGGTACTGAAAGTAAAGTTGGATGCAGTAAGGAACCATATTACATAGGAACCTGGAATGTTAGTTCCACAAATTATCATAAATTTGATGTGGTCAAACAGGAGGTAGCAAGACTGTGCATCAACTTTTTAAGAATCAGTGATCTAAACTGGATGAGAACGGGCAAATTATATCAGATAGCCATTATATCTACTACTGGTGGAAAGACTTTAAGATTTGCTTATTAGTGCATAGAAATGCCCAAGATTTTTGTATATCCATTTTGTATTCAGAAGTTTTACTGAATTTGGTTTATTAATCTAACAGTATTTTGTTGGAGTCTTTAGGGTTTTCTATATATAACATCATGAAATCCAGAAATAATGACAGTTTTATTTTCCAGTTTGGATGTCTTTTTTCTCTTTTTGTTGTGTACCAAGTCTGGCTAGGACTAACAATAGCATGTTGAATCCAAGTGGCAAGAATAGGCATCCTTGTCTTGTTTCTGGTCTTAGACGAAAAGCTTTTAGCTTTTTACCGTCGAGCATAAACTTAGCTATGGCCTTGTTTATATATGGGCTTTATAATGTCAAGATTTGTTCCCACTATACCCACATTGTTAAGAAAGTTTTTATCATAAATGGATGGTGAGTTTTGTCAAATGCTTTGTCTGAAACTATTGGGATTATATGATTTTTATAATTTTATTAATATGGCATAACATGATTGGTAGATGTTGAATCATCTTTGCATCTTGGAAATGTATAAATATGTTTGTTTTACAGATGCTGAAGATATTTGCATTTGCGTTCACCAGGGATGTTGGCATGTAATTTTCTGGTGTCCTTGTCTGGTTTGGGTTGCCAGCAAATGGTGGCCTTGTAAACTGAGTTTTAAAATGGAACCTCCTCTCCTAGTTTTTGGAAGAGTTTGAGAAGGTTTAGTATTAATTCTTCTTTGAATGAAGGTAGAATTCAGTTGTGTAACCATCTGGTCCTGGGCTTTTATTTGTTGGAAGGTTTTTGATTAGTGATTCAATCTTCTTAATAGTAATTAAAGAGTTTCTGTTTGTTCATAATTCAGTCTTGAAGGGTTGTATTTTTCTAGGAATTTATCCACTACTAGGCTGTCAAATTTCTTGGCATGTAAATTTTCACAGTAGTCTCTTGTTCTTTACATATCTGTGATATCAGTTGTGAGTCTCTTTCATTTCTGATTTATGTTTGAATCCAAACTGTCCTGGTGAGTCTAACTAAAGTTTTATGAATTTTACCTTTGGAAAGACCCACCTCTTGTTGCAGTGGTCTTTTGTCTTTTTTGTCTCTCCATTTATATCTTCTCTGATCCTTATTATTTCCTAACTTTCTAGTTGTTTCAGATGTCAAGTTAGGTTTCTTTTGAGATTTTTGTTTTGATAAGTCTTTATTGCCCTGAACTTCTCTCTCAGAACTGCTTTTAATGCATAAGTTTTAGGATGTTTTATTTCCATTTTCATTTGACTAAATATATTTTATTTCTATTTGAGTCACTTGTTGTCCACTAACACACTGTTTAATTGCCACATTATTCTTAAATGTTTCCAGTTTTCTTCTTATATTTGATTTTTAAGTTTGATACATTATGATCAAAAGAGATGCTGTCTATGATTTTAATTGTCTTGATTAAGGAGCTATCCTGTAGAATGTTCCATATGCACATGAAGAATAGATATTCTCTTGCTTTGGAGGGAATGTTGTGTATATGTCTCTATGAAATCCACAGTTTAATGTGTTTAAGGCTGTTCTGTTACTGAGCTTCCATCTGGATATCTGTCCATTGTTGTAAGCTGCATATGAATGTACCCTACTATCATTGTCCTTGTACTTCTCCTTTTACGTCTGTTAATATTTGCTGTATATATATATGTGTATATATATATATATATATGTATGTATATGTTTAAGTGTTGCTATGCTGGTTATATACATTTACAAATGTATAAATTCCCTCCTCTCTCCTGGAATCAAACCTATGACCTTGCATTGGGACCCAAACTCCTAACCACTATACCACCTAGGACTTCCCAAACATTAAGCTCCTTCTTTCATCCTTGCTCTGAGACACAGAGGTATAAAACTAAAGAAGCTGCTTTGAATGATGGCTGACAGTATAGAGAGTATAGAGGGCAGGATAAGGTTGGGTAATAGAAATCTTCTTGCATTAGGAATTGTAATTACCTATTCTTGGACTGTCCTGTCCTGGAACACAAGGTTGGGTTAGTATGTTTTCATTGTTAGGAAAGATTTGGTGGTCTAGAGACACAGAGCCAGTTTCATGGGTATGTGACCTATGCAACCACACAGGTCTCCACACTGAAAAGGGTCTTGTTTTTGGTGTAATGGTATGATGTTACCATCTTGACCTTTTTAATTTTTTCTGGCTTCCATTTCAACCTAAATTTTTATTTAGCCTAAGTTTTTTTTGACAATTGTCTGTTTTATATTTTAATTTTAGTAGAATATAGTTGATTTACAATGTTTTATGTTTCAGGTGTACAGAAAAGTGATTCACTTACACATACATAAAAATATAAATATATATTTATTCAAGAAATATTTTCTCATACAGGTTATCACAGAATATTGAGTAGAGATTTCTGTGCTATACAGTAGGTTCGTGTTGGTTGTCTATCTATCCTATATGTTTCTCTATTTTTATATGGAAGAACATATATTCCTTTGTTTCTTCATTTTAGTTGGCTCTCTGTTGGTTTCTGTGCATTAGCTGCAATGGGCACTTCTAGTCTTGAAGGACTGGCCCCAGGTAGGAGATGAACCCTAGTTTCTCTCGCAAACCTTTGTGCTTGTCCAAGGAGCTTATTTTAATTTCAGTAGTTCCCAGTGTTTGAGGGTGTGACAAGACCTGTTAATGCTCCAGTGGAGAGGATCAGTGAGCACCTAGATTCAGGCTGATTGGAAGGCAGACCTGCAGGCAGCAGCTTTTAAAGTATGCAGATACAGTCCTGAGGGGCTACAAGCAAATGGCCCTGTTGCCCACCAGAGCCACAGGGGTGGAGGGGTGGTAGATGGTACCTGCTGGCTTTGGTAAGGCAGAAAGAACACAGGAAAATGTCTATCCTAGGTGGACCATGGAGGTGGCAGTTGGCCAGGAAAAGAGGTAAGAGATGGTTTCTGCTGGCTTTCACTCGGCAGAGGGAGTTTGAAAATTGCTCACACCAACATACCCCTGGCCCCTCAGTCTGCTTGCTTAAGATGATCAGATGAGCCTATTCACAGAAAGTCTGGGCACTTTTAAGCGGCTGCTTCTACACTGTGTCTTGGGGTGCATTAGTCTTCCCTTCAATGACGGTTTCTGAGTTTGTGACAGCTCAGCAGCTCTTGTGGGATGAGCCCCACTGGTTTGGAGAGAGATTTGGGGGCTGTCTCCCTGCGGCAGGTCTTAAACGCTGGAGAGCTGCTGTGGGAGAGGAACTGTCTACTACTCAGGGAGAAACTCCAGGTTATGAGTGCCCTCCTGACTGCTGGTCCCCACACATGGGTGGGGACTGTGACTGGAGATATTGCTGGGGTTTTGGCCAAGATTGTCTCTCAGCCTTTGATGCCTCCTTTGATGTGATTTCCTTCTGATTTTCCTGACATGCAAGTCACTCTCCTAGTTTTTAGTTTATTTTTTCTGGGGAAATTGTATGTAGATTTGATGTGTCAATGGGACAAGGTAAGTTCAGACTCTTCCTACACTAGGATTTTGAACTGAAACCTCCCTTAGTGTTTTGTCTAGTTCTCTAGAACTTGCTCTGAAATTCACATCAACCTGATATTTGAGTAACTCTGAAATATTGCTGGTACCATCCTTCATCCTGCAGGATGTCTTATCTCCGAAGTTTCTGTGGTTTCTTAGCCATGGTGGGATGCATTTCTATACCTGTTGGTAGCCTGCTGATCTGACAACTCCTCTTCTCATGGCAGTTTTCCCTCTTAATATTCTGTGTCAATCAAGGCACAAGGCCCACAGGAAGAACGTGTGTGGTAGCAGCAGATGGTGGCACCATGGGGGATTTCTGTCCTAACTTAAGTACTGTAACAGCAAATGCTCCAATTTTATATTGGTCACCCTTTCCCATCAGCTCCAGCGACCACAACATTGCCTAGTTCCTTTTTTCTTCCAAATGTACTTCTCTCTTGTTTCCTAGTCTGTTCTTTTAAAATCTCCCTTTATTGTTAGCAGTTCAGCTGCTGTACCTATATACCTATGTGCATGTATGGGGAGATAGACAGGTAGGTGTGCATCACTTGTGTCCAACTCTTTGAGACCCTATGGACTGTAGCCCCCCAGCCTCCTCTGTCCATGGAATTGTCCAGGCAAGAATACTGGAGTGGACTGCTATTTCCATCTCCAGGGGATCTTCCTGACCCAAGGATCGAACCCGTGTTTCTTACGTCTCCTGCACTGGCAGGTGTGTTCTTTACCACTAGCATCACCTGGGAAACTGCTAATTAGTCTTTTTAAAGATGCAGAGAAGTTTAGTTCTCCATTCTAACATCACTTTCATGCTCAAGATTTAAATGTTCCCAAACTCATTAATGCACTTCTTGAGGTCATCTACTCCCAAGTTCCCCTCTTACCACCATGAGAAACCATGGGAGATATGGTAATGCTGTCTTTTATTTCTACTCACTAGAAGTGGACAGAGGAGCCTGGTGGGTCACAGTCCATGGGGCCACAAAGAGTTGAACGTGACTAAGCAACACACACAAGTGGATGAACAATTTAGTTTCCCACTGGGATAAAACAAATTATTCTCATCTCTCCTGCAACTATCGAAAGCCAGAAGAGAGACTTCCCTGGTGGTCCAGTGGTTAGGACTCTGTACTTCCACTGCAGGGAGCACATGTTCAGTCCCTGGTTGATGAACAGAGATCCTGTATGCTCAGCGGAAAAAAAAAAAAGGCAGAATACAGTATAGTCAGCTTGGATTTTGAATAATGATTTTTTTCCTTAATCTATTTGTGTGAGGGAAAAACATAGTCACTTTCAATCCAGATGGCAGTATGTACTCTATCTTGAGATTGTGTGTGAGACAGTCTCTTCTCCAGATTTTGTTATGTAGCTGAGTGGGCTCCTCCCCCCACCCCAAATTCATCTGTTTGCTTTCCCTGGCTTTTTTTCATCTAAACAGGTTTCTAATGAAATACATTATTTTATACATTTGAAATTCTAATGGAGTAGAACAGAAAAAACAGGCCCTTGAAACCACTTCACATGCTTTTTGAAATTACTTGATGTATTAAAAAAAAAAAAACTAATCACCAAGTGAATAAAACTAGGGTGAAGAGCAAGTTCTGTCTCTTCTTACGCAGTTGTGAGCTAGATGAGCCACAGCTGGAATGTTTGGAACATAATTTCAATTAGCTTCACCTAGACTTGGCAACTATACCACCAGGCCAGGATTGTTCAACCACGGCACTATGGACAGCAGGCCGTTGTGTCCATTGTAGGATGGCAGGCAGCAGCCCTGGCTTCCTACCATTAGAGGCCAGTCGCACCTGTCACACATGGTGAACACCAAAACTGTTCATACAGAACCAAATGTCCCCTGGGGGCCAAAATCACCCTGCTGATAACCAGTGGCTCTAGTGCATCTGTGGTTGTGCAAACCTCATCTGCAATTAGGGGTTGACTCCAATATAATACAAAAAGTTGTTAGCATTGTTGAACATGCCTTGGAGCAACTCTTGGTACATAGCACCATTGCAGGTCTAAAGTCTTCCTACCATTACAGTCTAAAGCTGTCCTACTCAACTGGTCAAGTGAATGCAGCTTCTAATGCAATAGGGTGGGTGGGGAGGGCGGTGCCTGGGATTCTCCATTGTTAAGAAGTTCCCATGCGATGTACCACACTTTGACAGGAAAAGGTCTAAAGGATAATTGAGTCCTTAGTGATATTAAGCCGTTTTGTGCACACAGGTTCACTCTAGGACTCTAGCTGGTTCACCAGTCCTTGGGAAGACAATTCTGACCTAGTCTTCTCTTTGTCCTAGGCTGTTGCTGCGAATTCCACTCTATTCCTTCAGCATAGTGGTACTGGATAAGCATGGCGTGGACAAGGAGCGCTACGTCTCCCTGGTAACGCCTGTGGCCCTCTTCAACCTGATCGACACTTTCCCCTTGAGAAAAGAGGAGATGGTCCTGCAAGCAGAAATGGGCCAGACCTGTAACACCTGATGGGCTGTGTCCTCTCTCAGTAGTGCCTCTTCTCTCTACATCGAGCTACACGCACAGAAAAGCCTGAAAAATATCCTTGATGTACAGATTTTTATTTGTAATTTTTAAAGTCTATTATTTTATTATTATAAACTTTCTTGGCACTTAATTTTACACTGCTTTTTGTACTTTGTAGCAAAAATTGAGTATACTTACTCTCTTAATTCCATCATGGCTGGTTACTTTGGTAGAGAAACTAGAAACTACAACTATATACAGGCTTCCCATGCATTTATACAGTGTGACACGTATGTATCTTCTGTTTTATATAAAACTGACTAATAAAATATTTTAGAGCAAATGTGCTAAAAATCATTTTTTCTCAAGCACTAGCCATACTTGCTCAGTGTGGTCACCGGTCTTCAGACTGTGACTATTGGTGTTTTAGGAATGGAAAAATTAGTCTCAGGAGGAGTTCAGTTGAGCTGAGAGAGCTGAACTTTCAAGTGTCAGAGGAGCCCCTAAAGCAACAAGCTGGCAATGAAAGAGGTAAGACTTTTATCATTTACTGTGCCGCTATAACCAAGAAGCTAAAACTGGAGCTTCCATCTTCTATGTTTCCATCTGCATCCTCTCCAATGGACCAGTGGTCACCAGGTGAAAGCTCAGGTGGGTTACAGAGACATGAGGTCATCACATTGTTGAGGGAGACCAGCTCTGGCAGCTTTATGGACTCTGGGGTCATGGAAGGATGAGCAGCCAGGAGTGGGAAAATACTGGATCCTGAATCGGGGGGAAAGCTTCCCTGTCTTCCTCCTGTACGGCCCCAGGAGAGGAACGTGAAGACCTCTGCTCAAGGCCTCAGAGACCTAGGCATGCAGTCACCTGGGCTAGGGATACAAATATGTGACAGGACACTTCCAGTCCTTGACTACAGTTCCAGCCAGTGGCTGTGATTCCTTGACTGCATACCACCAGTCTGTGTGCGGCAAGCAGCTTTCCCTCATGAGGCCTTCCAAGGGAAGGCTCTGTATTAGTATTTGCCTAAGGTCAGGCCTGAAAAACCATACTTTTACAACGAGGAGTTGAACTCTCTCAACTCTCATAAGCAAACCCTGATCCAAACTGACATTCTGAAACTGAAGGGAAAATTTCAATCAATTCCTGAACAAAGAACTAAATCAATGATGGAAAGTCCAAATTCCAACCTGGAGGTTTAAAACTAGAAGCAGATTTGACACTTTTGAACATTAGATAGTGATTGCTATCCTGTGAATGGGTTTATATTTCATTCACAAATGATTTTTTCCCCTAGTAGCTGCTCTTTGACCTCTGTCTTCCACAAATGTATCTATCAGATAAAAGGTCAACGACATGATTGGGAGAGGAAGATTAACCAATGGTGAATATATGAAGCCATGAACATTTCAAAAGACCACTTGTCACAATTCAGTAAATGTATCAGTCCACATTAAAGCTCTCCTGTCTGTGAAAAGCCAGCCTGTGCCCTTCCCCGCCCCCCATACACGAAAGGTCCAAGGCTTGAAGATGGGCTAATGTTTAAGGAGCTGCTCAGATTTCTTCAAACAAGTCTGTTCTGTTCTGTTCTATTACAGACACTTGGCCTAATGAGATATAGACTATTTGAAGAATGAGTACACTGTGGTATGTCATGGTACGTGAGTCTTACCTTTTTCTTTCCTCCCCTCTAACTTGTAGTTCA